>JAJAGP010000454.1:279630-408586 GCA_025084515.1 Ancistrus triradiatus | reverse complement strand
TGTTAAACGCTTAACGATTGACTGCATATGCTGCCACTAATATAACATACATACACTATCATTTTTCTGTCATTTTTCCTATTTTCCCTATCCCCAATGCCATACTTTCCTCCCCTACCTTATTTATGACTTGTTTCCCCTATTTAGAGGTCACCATACAATGAATAACCATGAGTTCATACAATCCATATAAACTTTTTCTCCGCACTGAAAGTCAGTAATGCCTTACTGTGTCTACTGACAATCACCACAATACTTGTGGTATTTGCACTTTCATTGGGTCACTTGTGCTTACTAATTTTTACCTGAAGACAATTTGGAAAAGAGAATATTTGAGTTTGTGTACTTATTCTTGTTCATTATAGTGATTTACCTATTTATATGTACTTTACATTCCAGACAGACAGAGCATAACCAAACATTTAAAAACCAGTCTTCATGACAAAGACATACAGTTGTGCGTGAAATTTTGTGACACTTTTAGAATTTTCTATATTTCTGCATAAAATATGACCTAAAACATCATCAGAAGTCCTAAAAGTAGATAAAGCGAGCCCAGTTAAAGAAATGAGACAAAAATATTATACTTGGTCATTTATGGTCAACCAACATTGATCACTCCAAGAGCAAGGCGTGTAATAGTTGGTGAGGTCACAAAGGACCCCAGGGTAACTTCTAAGCAACTGAAGGCCTCTCTCACATTGGCTAATGCTAATGTTCATGAGTCAACCATCAGAAGAACACTGAACAACAATGGTTATGCATGGCAGGGTTGCAAGGAGAAAGCCACTGCTCTCCAATAAGAACATTGTTGCTCATCTGCAGTTTGTTAAAGATCACGTGGACAAGCCAGAAGGCTATTGGAAGAATGTTTTGTGGATGGATGAGACCAAAATAATACTTTCTGGTTTAAAAGAAAAGTGTTATGTTTGGAGAAAGGAAAACACTGCATTCCAGCATAAGAATCTTATCCCATCTGTGAAACATGGTGGTGGTAGTATCATGGTTTGGGCCTGTTTTGCTGTTTTGCCATCATTGATGGAACAATGAATTCTGAATTATATCAGAGAATTCTAAAGGAAAATGTCAGGACGTCCATGAACTGAATCTCAAGTGAAGGTTCACATACTTTCAAGCCACACTGTATAAAACCACAGACTGACAGTGTAATTCTACACAAACAGCTCTTTGCCAACAAAAAAGTGAAATACAGAGGGCTTAAATACACTGACTACACAGGGTTAACAAGCAAAAGGTGAGTGAAATTAATGATCATGTCAACGCAAAATGAGAACAGTAACCAACAAGAACTAGAGCATAGACGGTGAGTACTGAGAGAACGAGGCAAAACAGGACAGAGTAATACTAAGAGGGGTGATTTGGGTCATGCTACAGTAAATAACCTTTTTTCTTCTGTTAATTTAGCCTTGTGTCATTCACTTAAGTACACAGCTAAATAACACAGGGCATACCGACAACTAACACAAACAAATAATGTATAAGCGATGCATTATGCCATGTAGGATGGTCTGGTACCATCTCCTAAATTCAGTCTGTGAAACATAACATTGACCAGACATGACAATAGTCACCTGGTCTTTTTATGCTACTGTAATGTAAATAAAAAGGATATTTTCACAAGATATCTGTGTCAAAACTATACGTAAATGCGCCAGAGTTACCTCTGAAAACTCCAGTGGGACACAACCATCGATGCAGCATCCTGAATGACAAGAATAAACTGTCCAACCTTTCAGTTGATCAGTTCTATGTTACTCTGAATAAGAATGTTTGCCATGTCCTGTAAATGTAAATACTAAACCATAGCAGATTAAGTAGACTGTGGTTAAGCCTCTGGGCTACTAATCAGAAGATTTTGAGTTCAAATCCACAGTTGCACTGTTGAGCCTTTGAGCAAAGCTCATAATCTTCAACTGCTTTTGATAAGGGTACCTGCTTCATTTCATAAATGTATTTATTCATGATGGAAATATTAGTGGCAAGGGAACGTTTCTGCAACCCCAGCACTGAACCGCTATGCACTGTATGTCTCTCTAAACCATTGGTCAACCCCCCCAATTAATGTCCTCCCATTTTCATGATTTACATCACCTAATGTTTATTTCGTAACCATCAGAGGTTTAACTGTATCAAAGACTTGACCCTGTTTCTCCAGGTGTAACAACATATACAGGTATTTTCTGTTATTTCAATACATTTTAACTTCCAGATGTGAAGACTATGTAAATCTAGTAATAATATGATTGTAAATAACAATACGGTACAGTTATCATTGTTCCTTCTAGCCCTTGTTGGATATGGCACACCAAAGTCTGTCTACAGTTGGGCATCTTTGGGTTTTGAAGAGGGAGAAGTCTCATTTGGGACTGGTAAGATTTGGAATGAAAGCACAATCATACTTTTGCATGGGTGCATTGATTGTACAATTTGTGCAAGTTGAGCATGGGTATGTAAGACAGAAACAGACATAATCCCAAAAGATGGAGATACAATGAGCAATTAAATCAGAAATATGGATCACAAATATCCATGAACAAATAGCAGTATGAAGTTTCTCTGGCCACATAGAGAAACCATATGGAAACTAAGCAGGGCATTTAAACTATAACTATATAATTTACATTTGTAACATTTAACAGCCATCTTTATCCAAAACAACCTAGAATTGATAAAACCCAAGGTACAATTCACTTGAGCATTAAGGGCCTTGTTAAAAAAACCTACTATTAGCAAACTAGTGGTGCTAAGATTTAAACCTTTTGGACTGTAGAAGTACAGTACTGTGCAGAAGTCTTAGGCCACCATTAGATTTGTTGTTTTAGCATTTATATAATGGCCATATATGACCATTGGACCAAAAAATTCAAACATGAATACTCTTTTCTACTGATCTTCATTCCAATCTTTGTGAGCTTTATTTATATATATATATATATATATATATATATATATATATATATATATATGGGTTGCCAAAGATGTGTTGATCCAGGTTAGCAATGCTTTTCTGATGCACAATGATTACACAATGATTCTCTTAATGTAGAAATAAAGTGTTAATGACATGGATGTATAGTGGCTGATGAATGGAGGTGAGTAAATGATTACCATAACAACCTCTGTTCAACACACCATTGTTCTTGGTTAATGCCTAGTTTAATAAAGCAGATGCAGTTTAAATGACTACAGTTTATATAACAAATATAACTTCTGTCATTACACAAGGAACACAAGCTACTGTTTCCTATCAAGAAAAAAAACTGTTAAGACATTATGAATGAGATGTCTGGATTTTTTATTCACATTTAACTGCCCTATTTTCTGAAGCCATTACTCCTCCTCTCCTATTGGCAATACCTGCTAATTAGTTATTAGAGAAAACTTTAATTGTGTTCTTGTTCAATACAGCAAGTAAAGTTTCCCTGTGTGGCAAGGAATGTAAAACACTGGGGTTTCTATAGTTCAATCAATTGTTAAAAAGGAGCCAAACTACCATCTCAAGAAACACATGAGCCTATGGTTGCTTAATGTATTCCAACCATCCGTCCGCCAAGCTTTTATACAAAGTTCTCACTACTGCCTTAATTGAAGAAGACAAACTTGAAGGTTCAGATACACAACTGCACAAGAGGACAGAGTTACTAAGCATCAGACACAATCAGGAAAACACCATCCAGATGTGCTATGTAAATGCTCATAAGCCTTTTGCAAAGGAACTGTGTTAACAGGGAAAAGTGGATATGTTTATCTTCTTAAATTGAAATGTAAATATAATGTAAATGTTCTGGTTTCTGCACAATGGGTGTCAGAAACTCAAATCCAGAAATGCAACACACAATCTGAAACAGAATAAGAAAATCCAATAACTCCAGAAAACCAAGTTAATCCAGAAAATCAATCATAAATTTGAAAACAAAACACCATCAGCAAATTGCAACACAGGCATAAAAAAAATTACACTTGGCTATTTATTCTCCTTATCTGTGAGTGCCAAAAATATATGAACTTTCTCTTTCAGTATCTGATGATGGGACCACTTTTGGACAGCAATAACTGTAACTAAAACACTTCTAGTAACTGCTTCATCAGTTTGGAAGAAAATTTTGAGCTCCATACAGCACAACTTCAAATCTAGGATGTTGGCCGGTTTCCCTGACATGAATTGTTTCCCACAACAATTCTATTGGATTAAGGTCGGACTTGATATGGTCATTCCAACCAACATTAACTTTATTTTTCTTTAACCATTTTTTTGGTAGAAACGACTTGTGTGCTTAGGATCATTGTCATGCTGCATGACCCACATTCTCTTGAGGTTCAATTCACAGAGAGATGTCCTGACACTTTCCTTTAGAATTTGCTGGAATAATACATAATTCATTTTCTGCCATTGATTGCAAGCTGCTGTGGTCCAGATGCAGCAAAACCTGCCTAATACCATGATAATACTTCTGCCATGTTTCACAAATGGAATAAAGTTCTTATGCTGGAGATGCAGTGTTTTTGTTCATTTAAACCAAAAAAGTTATGTTTTTGATCTCATCTGTCCTCAAAATGTTTTCATTTCACAGCCTTTCTGGCTTGTGCACATGGCAGGCAGCAGTGTTACTTTTGAAGATCAGTGACTTTTTCCTTTCAACCCTGCCATGCACAGCATGCACATTATCATTAACCAGTGCGAGTTGACCGCTGCTGTAGAAGGTAACAATGGTCTTGAATTTATCCATTTATACCCCACGTGTCTGATTGTGGATTGGTGGAGTCCAAACATTTTAGAGGTGCTTTTATAAACGTGTCCAGCTCACTGAGCATCAGCTACACTTATACTCTTATTCTGTGGTCCTCAAAAGTTGCCTTTGTTAGTGGCATGGTACACTTCCACAAATGTGTTGTGTAGATCAGAATTTGGTAGATCCCTGTTCTTTAAATACAACTGAAAACATCGGACTCTAATTTCACCTTCAAATTGCCTTCTAATACTTTTGCCACTTACCTATATACTTAATGTTGGATTGTTTTCCTCAATGCATAAATGACAAAGTGTAATATATTATCTAATTTGTTTAATAGGGCTCTCTAGATCTACTTTTAGGACTTGGACGTGTTAGAGTGATGTTAGGTCATTATGCAGAAATATAGAACAAAGGTTTTCACAAACTTAAGTACCATTATAAGTCTGAACATTATCAATGTACGAATAATTGTGAGACCATTTTAGGACCTTGGTGAATGGATGTTTCAGGTAACATCATTGTCTGATTTAGACTGGTTTTAAATGTTTTCATGTACACCAGTCAAACCAGCAGCCTTTTCCATCTGCATGAAGACGATCATCTAGCACCAACTGCTCATTCCATCTTTATAGAACTACTCCTAACATATATCTGATATGCTGCCCTTTTCTTTGTGCTGGACAGTTTCAACCGAAGAGAAACTTAAATGAAATAGAATAGTCTGACGTGTTGCAATGCCATCTGCTCCTTTCACTGGGAAAGTTGCTTTGGCTTGAATAAAATTCTGGATGCTCCACCGCACTCACATTTATCATGTCACTGCGAATTTGGGGGATCTACAATGGAATTCTCTCCTTTTAGCCCGCACAGTGAAAAACAATAAACATATTAACTTATTCACAGATGTTTCTCCTGAAATTCCTTAGCAGGAATAGAATTTGACAAAACAGAGACATACAGTGCTGTGCAAAAGTCTTAGGCCACCATTAGATTAGAAATACCATTGTTTGAGCACTTGAGCAACAGCAACATCAGGTTGCTTCACTGGGATGCCCAGTTGACCCCTCTACAGTCCGAAGAAGTGTGAAGGGAAGGGTAGCAGCAAAGAAGCCACATTTTCAGAAGGGGAACATGTTGAAAAGACTAAGATATGCTTAAGCTCACGCAGACTGAAATAAAGATCACTGGAAAAGAGTTTTATGCAGTGAATCCAAGTTTGAAATTTTTGGGTCCAATTGTTGACAATATGTTTGTTATGCCATTGCTAAAACAACAAATCTGATGGAGGCTTAAGACTGAGTACTGTAAATACACTAGACATAAAAGTAAACCAAACTGAGTGCATTTTGAGAAGCTTACTGGTTTCAAGCTCAGCCCAGTTTTTGAATCCAAGATCTCCGGAACTGCTGCCATCAGCAAGTAACTCTTACCTCAGAGCTAACACGAGCTGCCTTTGATGAATGAAATGTATTAAAAAAGAAACTCTAACCTATATTATTGGTTGAGTGATGACTGACAACATAAAGTGAATCTAAATGATTGTGCCTATGTTAAGTGTGAAATGTGAACAGTAACATTACCATTATTTGAAAAAAATATAGTTATAACAAAAGTACCTCGCATTAAGTCAAAGAAAATGATGTTATAAGAAAATGAAGGAATGAATGAATGAAAAATTTACGTTAAACTTTTAACGTTTTTTCAACAAGGATCAATATGTTGCCAGATCTGAGCATAATGCGAGTCTTTGTTGAGATCTGAGATTACTGTAATCATTTTGCTCTAGAAAAAGACCTGATAGACAGGGGACATAAGTAGAAGTCTCGTTGTACTTTCTATTTGATCTCAGTGTTGTCTAGGAGACACTACAGACATAGTAAGGAGATCTTTTGGGACTGTGGTAGCCTAGCGATTAAGGTACTGGACTATGGACCAAAAGGTCCAGGGTTCAAATCCCACCTCTGCCAAGCTGCCACTGTTGGGTCCTTGAGCAAGGCCCTTAACCCACAATTGCTTGGATTGTAAGACCGTATCAGTTGTAAGTCGCTCTGGATAAGGGCGTCTGTTAAATGCTGTAAATGTAAATCTTTGTGATTTGGGCCACTTCCTTCAATCCAGCAGTACCACTAAGTGTGGCTATAGTTGGAGTTGTTTTGTTTGAGAGTTTCCCCTGAAAATTGGAAAATCCTTTGCCCCTAGTTCATTATCTTGAGAAGAGACTTTGTATGATACATACAGGTGAAAAACAGTGTTGGAACAGTAACATTCCTGTCTGAATCAGATGTTTGCCATTCTCATAACACCACCCTGATGTATATTATCTCCATTCAATACAATATCTCTGTTACAGTATCATGGAAGAGAGAAGTACATTAGACTTATTTAATTACACAGCATTGAGTCACGTTATCTACCGTCTCCACATAACCAATTCTAATTGCAGGCCTAGCATGCACTCCTGTGAACTCATCCTGGATACTCTGAACATCCACTTTGCACTTGTCAACATGCAGATGCATTAAAACCCTTATCTATATGCAAATTAGAAGAGATCGGATTCAATAAATGTTCTGTGAGATGTCGCCAAACACGGGGCAGCATGAAATACAGTATTCAGCCTGTAGATAGCTAGCAGTACGCCCAGCCAATAAAAGGAAGGATAATATCATCATTTGTTTCCACTCGTTGAGTCATTCATTGCGTAGATTAATTATCAATAATATCAATTTGCACCTGAGAAAGACAGATGTGGTTGATATAGTTCTAAAGGCCAGAAAAGCTCAGCTGGCATAAAAATGTCATACATGTTAAGTTACCAGAACAGCTGCATCAAGCAACAGACGTTGCTGACCACAATGTATGATATTATGACTATTGAGGGGGGTGACTTGTTAGATAGCCCATTACAGATCACATAATGTGTTGATGACAAGCCAAACATTCAAACCAGTACGATAAAAGTAGGGTTGTAATGCTCTAGTTCCAGTCTTGGTCCCGAGGCCAAAGCGCACTTTGAAAATTGTTTTAACCAGCCGAGTCCAAGTGTCTGAAGTTGGCGTTAATTATAAATGGAACTTTTTTACTATTGTTATATCACCATCCATCAAAACTGAATAAAAATCGGTTCCTTTCTGCAAAAACATGCTAAATACAAACTTTCAGATTGGCTAAACATGGCTAACATGGAAACACAAGTTACTGCTTTTCTCATTCAGTGTCCAATCTATGAACATGTTTTATTTTGAATAGTCTGGATATTAAGATCATAAGTGCATTTTCGCCTTAGCTGATATAATTTAGGATTTTTTTTTGTTTGTTTGTTTGAGGGCAGATTGAAATGTTATTATGGTTTTCACATTTAATAACAAAAATGGATAAAATGGATGTTGCTGGCTATATTCAGTTGACTTTGTGTGACTTCTGATTAAGTTTTGAGAGAAAAAGGGTAACAGAATCATCATCATTATTTGCTTCCAAAAGTTACATTGCCTTAGTTCGACTAAAACTATAATATACCGTATTTTTCGGACCATAAGGCGCACTTAAAATCCTTTAATTTTCTCAAAAATCGACAGTGCGCCTTAAAATGCGGTGCGTCTAATGTATGAATTAATTCTGGTTGTGCTTTCTGACCTAGAACCGATTGTAGATGGTACACGGCGCTCATAAATCTGTCAAAATTTTAGCACGGCCTTGGTAAGTTACGAAGCTTATGGCCACCGTAGTGCGCAGCATCACGGAGTAATACGGTATGTGCTTCAGCATTAGGGTACGTGCACTTTATGTATGAAAATAGATCCGTTAGCAGCCGATCATTGATATTGCGCCTTATAACCCGGTGCGCTTTATAATCCGGAAAATACGGTAATAATAATAAATAATAATGCTTAGGCTATATATCAATTAATGTTAGATTTTACAAAATACATGATGAAATCTAATCTGACTTATTATAAGATAAAGAATCATTTATTATGAATGATAATGAATGGACGGTGAATAACAAAACTATTTTTTTTTTTCCATGTTCTTCTTTTTATTTTTGTATGATGAATAAATAATCTGGTCTGGTCTTGTCCACTCACGGTCTTGACTCTACTAAATGTCTCGGTCTTGACTGGGACTCGATTAGTCCCAGTCTTGGTGTTGACTGAGACTCTGCTCTAGCGGTCTTGACTACAACACTACAGTACAAAGTACCACTAAAAAACATTAAACATTCAGTCACAGAATAAATACACTTCATTATGGTGTCAGTCATGACATGGCACATTTTTATTTCAAGATTAAAATGTATTATTACTAAAACAATATAAAATGACTTAACATTGTACAATGGAGCTGTGTTTACATCTACTTATTGTATGCTAAAACACTCGAGCTCAGTACACACAACGCATGCTGATATGGCCAAAATCCTGTGGTCCCAATGTATTTAAATTGAATATAAATCTTGACTACAACTGCTGCTAATTACAAACCCTACTCAATGCGCTCTAACAACACACAATCATGCACATTGTAAGAACTGCAGTGAAAACACCTGCTGTTGTGCAGCTGCTGTGTAAATGTTTAACCACAGGATTTTGAAAGGCTTCAGAAAATGTTAATAAATATTGGACCTGTTTATTTACAGCGGTTCTTGAAAGTTTGTTGTTGTTGTTTTTTTATAATCCTTCTTATACTTCTGCATAAATACGGCATACATCATCATTGGATATTTACACAACTCCTAAAAGCAGATACAGATTACTGAATTAAACTAATGAGGCAAAATTATTATACTTATCGTTTATTTAGAGAGACAATTCAATACCACTGTTACCCTGCCCAGGAGTGGTAGACCAACAAAGACGAACATGTGTGGCAAGGTGTGTAATAGTTCACAAATTCAGAAAGGTACCCAGGGTAACTTCTAAGCAATGAAAGGCCTCTCTCAGATTGGTTAATGTTGATTTTCATGAGTCCACTGCTAGGAGAATATTGAACAACAATGGTGTGCTTGGCAGGGTTGAAAGGAGGAAGCCATTGTTCTCCATAAAATATTGCTTCCAATCGTGTGCCATCATTGCCATCACTGATGGAACAATGAATTCTGAATTATATCAGGACATTTGTTTGTGAACTAAGTCTCAAGAGAATGTGGGTCATGCAGCAAGACAGCGACCATAAGCACACAAGTAGTGCTACCAAACAATGGTTTTAGAATACTAAAGTATGGAATGGCCAAGTCAGGTTTTGACCTTGATCGAATATAAATTGTGGAAGCAGTTCACGTGCAGAAACCAACAAACATCTCTAGGGACTGTGGTAGCCTAGTGGGTAAGGTACTGGACTACGGACCAGAAGGTCCAGGGTTCAAATCCCACATCTGCCAAGCTGCCACTGGTGGGTCCTTGAGCAAGGCCCTTAACCCACAATTGCTTGGATTGTAAGACTATCAGTTGTAAGTCGCTCTGGATAAGGCTGTAAAATGCTGTAAATGTTGTAAATGTAAAATGTAAAATGTAAATGATGAGGACTGTGGTGGCCTAGCGGTTAAGGTACTGGATTATGGACCAAAAGGTCCAGGGTTCAAATCCCACCTTTGCCAAGCTGCCACTGTTGGGTCCTTGAGCAAGACCCTTAACCCACAATTGCTTGGATTGTAAGATTGTATCAATTGTAAGTCGCTCTGGATAAGGGTGTCTGCTAAATGCTGTACATGTAAATGTAGTTGGAACTGTTCTATACGAACGAGTGGGCTAAAATTCATTATTTTGATGATGTTTAGGAATATGACGATGTTTAGGTCATATTGATTCAGAAAAAAGAACATTGTAAACATTGTAAACATTGTAAATTCACAAACTTTCAACCACCACTGTAGACACTTGTGACATGAATGTACATCTATGAAAGCCATTGACACAGCTAATAATTCCGGACTTTGCTTGCACAGTGCACCGTTAAGATCTTCAATTGATTAGAGGTTATCAGATGTTGGTTGCTCCGGGTAAGGGCATCTGCTAAATGCTGTAAGTATTTATGTCGTTAGCCTCCCAAGATAAATGAAACCGAGAACCCTCATGGAAACACTGCTATGTAGAGAATAAGCTCTGCCATTCAGCAGGTTTTTATTTTGGTTACCACCAAGTGCCAAGTACAGGACACACTGCTGAGCTTTACCTGGCAGTGGTTATATCTGTTCAATTTTGCAATGAGTCACAGTCACAAGTTGTGCCATTCTACAGTGAGCCTAGAACATGCCATTACACCAATCTTACTTCAACAGACATCTGTTATTAGAAGTTTGTTTATTAGGTTTTATTATACATTGCATCAGCATCAATGGCTATATTCATGACAGACACAAGGTTGTATCAACACACTAGTCATGGGCCAATGTAGAGTGACCAGCAGTGTTAATTTTGTTGATGAATTATGTGTGTCATACTTTTCGTCAACGACAACGAAAATGAGACGATGACTAAACTACAATTAAGGAAAAACAACAAAAACTAGGACGAAATTAATTGAGACTTTTGTCAACGAATGAAAACGAGACGAAAATGTTTGGCAGTGACGACATCCAATCAGATCTTATATTGTATATTGAAACTGCGGTCAAGCTATCAGCACCTAAATGCAAATAAAGTAAGGATTAAAATATGTTTTTAATTCGCAACATGGATACATTTTAACTTTGTCTAAAAAGTGTTCATACTATCTTTAAGGAGTATTCAGATAGCATAACTCCGTTTTATACTGCAATTATGAATAAATGCATATAGAGCATGCACATATATCCGATCTTCTGATCTTATATGTTTAATAAAGCTCATTATATATCATTTGTTCTATTCTACAATATCTTATGAGAGTCCACATCGAATTTTGAAACAGATCTTTGATGGAAATTGAGTTTTGGTGACCACTTTACTGTGTACTGTTATTATAATGCATGCTTACAGACCTGAGCTTATATCTTAATTAGATCTTATAATATATCATTTATTCCAACTTGATTCTATTCTAGAATATCTGGTGAACGTCCACACCGAGTGTGAAGCAGCTCTATGGTGGAAATTTTGAGTAATAACCACTTATAAATGTCCTCTTTTATTATCAATGCGTGAATGTACAAGTTTCATTTTTCAAGGGAAATGTTAAAAAAGCATTTACATACTGCTACCTTTACATTTCGTATTTTAGTCAACTGAATCTACTGTAGATTTAGTCAACTATAATCTTATTATAATTAGTCGACCAAAACTAGACTAAAACTAAAAACAATTCAGATGACTAAACTATGACTAAAAACTACATTAAAATTTGCTGTCAAAATGAACACTGGTGACCAATCAGCCTAATGTCCGTCTTTGAAATGTGGGAGGAAACTGGAGCACCCGGAGTACAACCACGCAAATACAAGGAGAACATGCAAACTCCACAAAGGAGGAGTAGGGTTAGGATCGAACTGGGGATCATGGAGCTTGTGAGGCGACTGTGCTAACCCCAGCACCACTGTGCTGCCCTTTGTTATTAGTAAAAGTGGTATTTTATAATACCTCTTTGTTGTAACAAACCTTATTAGATGTTTAGGAAAGCTTGTGTAGCATGGAGCTCTGTAAATTCCACCCATAAATAAAGTATATACCAACACATACCAGGATGGTGAGTACATTTGTGCAAGTGAAATCACCATCATCATTATTATATTCTCACCTCAAACAGAACCGGGGTGCAGGTTTCCTCCATCATACCCACAACACACAAAATGGACTAAAGCTGCATATATTGAATTATACCACCATATGAAACTGCATAGTGGTGAAGTAGCAAATTGGAATTCATTTGGAGTGGAAAGGTTGCAAAGACTTGGGAAAACGATCCAGGAGTTTTATTAACAGTATTGAAGACCACTCTGAAGTTAATGGGCAGACAATGGGGCACATGCAGCAGCGAGAAGACATTTGCATTTAAATTAGAGGAAGTCCCAAAAATCCTATCGAGCCAGACATGTCGAGCAGCAGAAAAACGGAAAAAAAAAATGCGTAAAGCCCTTTGAGGACGGAGGGAGCCAGAAGAGGAAGTTCACTGTAAAAAAGGAAAATTAAAGCCTTTGTCGCGTTGTAACAGGAGGTGTGAGGTGAACATAAGAAATGACATAGATCTTGCACAAACCCTCTTTTCTTTTTTACGCACATGTAGGCCTTTCCCCTGGTTTGCTTGTAGAAGCCCTGAAGCCTATGGAAGCCCCAAAGAGCAAATCAAATCAAATAAACAGAACAAACAAGCACACACAGCAGTACCGAAAATACAACAGCAAATCCCACACTGAACAATACATTTGTAAACACAACAGCAAATCTGAAAAAATAAAATAGCAAATTAAAAAACAACAAATCTGAAACACAACAGCAAATTCAGCAACACCGTAGCAAATCTAAAAAACACAACAACATTAAGCAAGGCCAAACAAGAAAAGGTATTTAATTTTCTGCAAAATTGCAAACAATTTTTGCTTTACAAATCTTTTCTAAATCACTTACCGTATTTTTCGGACCATAAGGTGCACTTAAAATCCTTTAACTTTCTCAAAAATCGACAGTGCGCCTTAAAATGCGGTGCGTCTAATGTATGAATTAATTCTGGTTGTGCTCTCTGCCTAGAACCGATTGTAGATGGTACACGGCGCTCATAAATCTGTCAAAATGTTTTAGCACGGCCTTGGTAGGTTACGAAGCTTACGGCCACCGTAGTGCGCAGCATCGCGGAGTAATACGGTACGTGCTTCAGCATTAGGGTACGTGCATTCATTCATTCATTTTCGAAGCGGATTTCAAACACAACGCTATCAGTCACGCAGTACAACATGGTCATAGAGCAGCTGCGAGAGAATTCAACATTAACGAATCAATGGTACGGAATCAAGTGGAGGAAGCAAGAAGACGCCCTGCGCCAGGTAAGACCAAACTGAGCTTCTGACGGAAACCTTAAGGGTTTTTGTTTATTTCAATGCGCCTTCTAACCCGGTGCGCTTTATAGCCCCGAAAAGACGGTACTCTAGGTCCATTTATTCTTTGTTACCCTTTGTTGGTAATGAGTCGTAGAAATCAAAATGACCAAATTTTGCTTAGTTTTTCATTAACGAATTTGAGTGCCGGATTAAATAGAGGAATCATATTTAATTACTCAGAAATGCTACAATTGTGACAATTGTAAATGTCTGGGTCTCCATAAAGGTAACTGGAAGTACTGTGTGGGTTTGGTTTTGAATACATTTTTGTAGCTTTGGTTACTTAGCCTATGGTGTCTCGAGCTTAGAAGATTTGATAATATAGGCCAAAATAAAATAAATCTCATCCTCCTCCATCAGGTATGTGTGTATCTGCAATTAAGTCATTTGGGCACATTTCATTGCAATGGTGTCCTAATTTATATAGCTGATATTAGGCTTACTTCCTTTTTCCTATTTCAGGGCTGTACATAACCTTTAATGTCAATGGACGATGAGTTTGCTCTTAAACTTCCCAACATGGCATTCACTTGCACGCACCTCCACTGAAGCCAGGTAACCCGGTCATTAACGTTTGGCAGAGCTTGTGCAAGTCTGATAGTACTCACAAATAATCACTGCAGCGTTAGAGAACAGTAAAATACTATATTAAAACAAATAAACTATAAACACACACACACACACACACACACACACACACACACACACACACATATATATATATATATATATATATATAATTTATGTTGTGTGGTGTGTATATATGTATATGTGTATACAGTCGTATGGAATTTTCATGATTTTTCTTTATAAATCAGTGGTTGTCCAGCTCACCATTTCAGGAATTATCAAATATAGCAAATGAAACCGTGATATTTGAGAGTGAAATTAATTTTTTATAGGTTTTACAGAAAGTGTGCAGTAATTATTCAAACAAATTAGGCAGTGATAAATGTGGCAACCCTTTCATTTTGATACCTTTAGCACTAATTATTGGAACACAAAATTTGTTTTGGTAATGCTCATTGCCCCTTGATCTACATACACAAGTGTCCTACATGAGAAAGTGTTATGTGGCCAATTTGGAAGTTTTTTTCTCCTCTTTGCATCTTCTCTAAAGAGTGCAACATGGGAGCCTCAACACAACTCTCAAATGGTCTACAACAAAGGTTTTGTTTCAACATCATGGTTCATTGGAAAGGGGCAAAGCCTCTCAAGATTTCAGCTGTCCAGTTTCCACTGTTGAGGAACATAAGTGAGGCAATGGAAGACCACAGGCACGTTTCTAGTTAAGGAACTCCCGAAGTTGCCAGACCCAAGAAAAAACTCATATAGGCAGAGCCGAAGGTGGTGAGAAACAGTCATAGTCAAAAGCCACAGCCACCTCCAAGACCACAACCTCATCCTTGCTGCATATGGTGTCCTGTTCATCGTTCACTTATACAGCGCACTTTGCACAAGAGAGGCTGTACGGGAGAGTAATGCAGAAGAAGCCTTTTCGCAGACTCGCCACAAACATAGTCACTTGAAGTTGTGCACCGCACATTGGACAATCCAGCCTCATTTTGGAATAAAGTCTTGTACTGATGAAACTAAATTTAGTATTTGGACATCACAAGGAGCGTAAAAAGAACACAGCATCCCAAGACAAACACTTGCTACCCACAGTAAAATTTGGTGGCGGTTCCATAATGCCCGCGGGACTGTGTGGCCAGTGCAGGTACTAGGAATCTTGTTAAAATTGAGGGTCGCATGGATTCCAGTTAATATCTCCAGATTCTTAAGAACAATGTTCAAGAATCAGTGACAAAGTTGCACCGAGGCCAACGACCCCAAACCCTGCTCATAATCTACTAAGGCATTCATGCAGAGGAACCAGTACAACGTTCTGGAATGGCCATCTCAGTCCCCAGACATGAATATTACTGAAAATGTGGGCTGTCCATGCTTGGAAACCATCAAAGATGACTGAACTGGAGATGTTTCTAAAGAAGAATGGTCCAAAGCACCTTCAACCAGAATCCAGACTGGAAGCTGTAGGAAGCGTTTAGCGGCTGTTATTTCTACAAAATGAGGATCTACTAAATATTGATGTAATTTTTCTGCTGGGGTGCCCAAATTTATGCACCTGCCTAATTTTGTTTGAATAATTACTGCACACTTTCTGTAAATCCTATACACTTCATTTCACTTCTCAAATATCACTGTGTTCATCTGCTATATGATATATTTAACTCAAGTTGCTGATCTGAACAACCAATGATTTATAAATGAAATCATGAAAATTATCAGGGGTGCCCAAACTTTTTCATACAACTGTATATATATGTATGTGTATATATGTATATATGTGTAATGTTGATAGCAACGCTCTATAAACCAAACAAGCAAACTTGAGCCTACTGTAACAATATTTTTTTGTAATAAACCAGTTATACTATAACACGGAAAATGTAAAAGGCATAGAAATACTGATAAGATATTCATAGCAGTGTTTTGTCTAAAGAACATCAGTGCACTTTTGGTTGGTAGAAAGCTTTGCTCAATGTGTGTCATTTTGATTGAAAAATTCTGAATGCAGTGTTTGCCTTTGCTAGAGATTTGGAAGTAGCAGTTTGTATTTGTCTTTTTTGTTTAGAGTTTTGAGAAACGAGCCAAAAATTCAGAAAACGTATATAAAGATGGAAGAAAAACTGTAATGACATGTACCTACCGGGTTACTTGCAACTACCAAACTGATACCAGAGTATAATCTACTCATACCCCCAACTGTGCACATAGTAGGTATGTCAAAACTGCATATTCACTGCTTGTTGTTGTTTAATTACACAGCAAATACACGTGCAGTGGAGGGAAATGCAAAAAAATGTTCTGTGTTTCATCACACATCTGACTGAGAGGTAGAGTCGGGAGAAGTGACGGAGTGATTGAGTAGGGAAAAGACGACAGGGAAGGGAAAGAGTAGTATTTGGTACCCTAAGGCAGTGAGGGGGGGCATACCCTTAAGGGAGAGCTGTGAGGTGTTACAATGGGAGAAATCAGAGAAGACGCGTAGGCGGAAGGAGGTAGAAAGTGTGTAGAAGGTGTGGGGTGCTCCGGAAGCAGGAGATGGCTGATCGCATCGCGATAAAAGTGAGAGTCAGGAGTGTAGCTTCAACAAAGGGGTAGACCAAAATGGGAGTTGTTCATTTCAGCATGTGTTAGGATAATTCTAGCAAAATGATGCTCCCTTTTATCGTCTCCTGGTTGAAGCTACGTCCATGCATGTCACGTACTCGATTCATTTTTGTAACTTTGACATTATAACTTGACGCCAACTTATAAAATGCCTTGATGGATATATTGCTAATTACTGCATCCGAACAGTGCACGGATCATCCCCCGCTCATATTAGGTTAATGGAATCAGAACTTAGCAATCGGTATCCCAGCAGGTGCACGTCATTAAGTACCTACCTTTTTCCGGTCTTGGCCTTGTTAATGTTGTTGTGCTTTTGCGTTTTTTTCTTGGTATTGTTTGTTTTTTCCCTCAATACCGGTTTGTGCCTTTCAAAATGATTGTTTTAAAATCAGCATTGATGCCTTCATGGGTATAATTGTTCAAACCCACAGCCCATGTGCCACAGACGGATCACGCAGACATTCTGGTGGTGGCACTTCTTATCTCCGTAGGCCCTTTCCTCTTTAAAAAAGAGAGACATTTTGACCCAACTTTATCACACTCCCACTAGCCCCTCTCAGAGGACAGAATATCCTCTTCACTTATTTGAGGCAAATACCGATTACAGGCTGAGGGTCTGGCTGAAAAATACTTTGAGTAGGTCAGCACTGAAAGGCAAACAGCATGGGGGTGAAATATATGCAGCAGTGGTGCAACTGGTGATTTGTAAAATAGGGGAAGCATATATTGTCACATGCGATCACTTAATTTTACCACTGACATAACATATTATAGCCAAGATATTCTTATGTCCCTTCTGTGCTTCAGTAAGTTGTAGTTGCCTAATATTAAACCATTTTACATAACATCATGTTATTTGGTCTTGTACACTGTAAATAAATTGGACTGTGGTGGCCTAGCGGTTAAGGTACTGGACTCTGGAACAGAAGGTCCAGGGTTCAAATGCCAAGCTGCCACTGGTGGGTCCTTGAGCAAGGCCCTTAACCCACAATTGCTTGGATTGTAAGACTGTACCAACTGTAAGTCGCTCTGGATAAGGGCGTCTGCTAAATGCTGTAAATGTAAATGTAAATGTAAATTCTAAGACTTAAGGGTGCACTTACTGACGTTTGAGAAGTCGGTCACGCTCCTGATGCTCCTGATCCCTGATTTACAAAGGGGATACTTTCCAACAAATCCATCATTAGTTAAATGTATCATGAACTGAGGAGTTTAACAAGTGTTTGATAGAGTGATCTATACTGTATCATATCGAAGACATGGAAAGGATACTACAATAAGTAATGATAAGTTAAGCTAATGTTTAAAACACTTGCATTACTCTACCATTGGCCAAAACCATTAAGAAAAAGCTTATTTTATAATAAATCTTGACAAATCTTATATAATTTAGTGAGTAATGGATTGAAAGTAAAAAGTACAAAACACTTAGTCTATTGATGAACTCTCGGCACCAGCATAGCTGCAAAGCTAACTGCAGTCTGTGTTCTGAAGCATTCAATTCAGATCTTCTCTGTGGGCTGTTGTGAACCTGAATCACTGAGTTGTGAATCAAGTCTCGTGAATCGAGATGACCATAAATCTACAGACCAATAAATACCCAAATAAACCTTAAAAATCAGGGGTGGGTATCATTTCTAACATCACTGAACCAAGATGTTGGAGCGGTACAATGCAGTGGCTGCTGCATGTGCAAATCATGTTTTTAACTTATGATGTGTATATTTTTCACTGGAGGCCCTGTTTATCACCATCAGACTTTGTTTCAGATTGGAAAACAGAACAAATCGATCTGCGCAATAGACTGTTGGACAATCTTCATGTCCTCAGGGTCCTATGGGATCCAGGCTTTCAGACTGCAGCAATGTTTGATGTCGCAGGCCAGAGGAGTGCTCTCTCTCTCTCATCAGGAGGTGTACAAGGATGCAGAAGTGCAGCAAGTAAACAGGGGGTCTGTGTTAGGCTAAAGGCTGACCCTTGCCAGCTGGCACTTCTGTTTACTTTACTGTTCAATGTCTGCCTTCATGGATAATAATCTGGACTACCTCTGACTTCAGCTGCCTGCACAGCTTAAGCTCAGAGATTTTTATTTGGACTGAAATGTGGCTTAACGACAGCATCCTGGATGCGGCGGTTCAGCTGGATGGTTGAACCCAATAACAGACTGGAACAGGACTCTGGACTATAAGATTTGTTGAGGTAGCCTGTGTATTTATATTAACAAAGAATGGTGCAGGAATGCTGTTATCTTGAGTAACTGCTCATCGCTGGTAGAGTTTGTGAATGTTAGATATACCATTCTGTACAAAAATCTCAGGTCACCATCAGAATCAGCTTCTATAGGCTACAATGGCAAGTACTCAGTGTGACTTCCCCTGATACTTGAGCAGCAGCAACATCTGGCAACTTCATCGGGATGCCAAGTTCTACAATCCAAAAGAAGAAGTTTGATTAGGAATGAGTCTTTTGGAAGGGTAGCAGCCAAGAAACCACTTTTTTCAGAATGGGAACAAGCTGAAAAGGTTAAGATATGCTCATTCTCACAAAGACTGGAATGCAGATCAGTGGAAGAGTATTATGGAGTGACGAATCCAAGTTTTAAAGTTTTAGGTTCAGTCATTGACAATATGTTATATATGTTATGGTCATTATACCATTGCAAAAACAACAAACCTAATGGTGGTTCCTGAACTATAAGATTCCTGAACTATATCATACATCTATACATCAACTATATCATTACAAACTACTCATCCTGCTGGACTTCTGCTTGTCTCCAGAAAGTTCCACCATGCAAATCTCAAGTCAGTACTCCCAAAGTTTCATCAGTATGTGGCTTTTGGAACCTGTGGTGCAAATATGTTTGACTTTGTTTACACCAAAATAACTGATGTGTACAAGTTTGAGCCCCAAACTAACCATGGCTACTCAGTTCACAGGTTCTCAAATTGCTAACAACTAGGGCTGCAACTAACGATTATTTTAATAATCGATTAATCGGTCGATTATTTTTTTCGATTAATCGATGAATCGGGTTGAAAAAGAAGAAAAGAAAAAAAAAATAAAATAAAAAATATATACTTTCCATGTCTTTATTCAGAAATATAACATTAAATAACAGAGCAAATAAGTGCTTACAATAAATGAATAATAATAAAATAAATGTATTAATAAATTAAAATAACAAATTAAATAATAAAGAAAAATAAGTGCAACCACTATATACAACTCATTCACTCCCTTTCTTTAGGAACTTTGCATGCAATCCAAAAATGTTATCATGTCAACATGCTCCAGGCTAAAGCTGGCTCTCTTTTTAGAGACTATGGCCCTGTCCACACGAACACGAGTATTTTTAAAAACGTAGCTTTCTCTATGCGTTTTGACCGTTCGCCCTCACGAAAACGGACTTTTTTTTGCAAAACTCCTTCCAGGGTGAAGATTTTCAGAAACTCCGTTGTCAGCGTTGTCGTTGGACTGGGAAAAACAGAGTTTCTTGCTTGTAACGTCACTTTGTGCGCCGTTATCTCCTTTGTTTACATGAGGCGATTTTGTGCAATAGCGGACGTAGCCAAAATAGTGCCAGCTGTAACACTGCTGACCGAACTTGTTACAAATCTACAAATACATTTACTATTATTACTTTTTCATTACACTGAAGAACAGAGGAGTCAAAGCGCTACGGAGGACACTACTATATCCATCACACCCACGAAGCAGTTCCCGCCCCCAGCGTCGTCGGTTTGGGACGAGACCCGGTCGGACCTCACGTTGGTGGGACAGCTTTCAAAACGAGGTGGTTGTTGAAGAACAATGGCGAGAAAATGTTCGTATGCATAGGACATCGCTGTTGTCATTGAGTGAGCTGCTTCGAGGGCACATAGGACTGCTGGTTTGGCTCTGCTCTTGACAGCGACTGTGTGCGTTTTTGCGTTTTCATGTGGACGGAGTTTTTTGTTTAAATAGTGCTTGTGTGGACGCGATGTTTTTTATAAACGAATTTGAAAACCCCGTTTTAGAAAATACCCGTGTACGTGTGGACATAGCCTTAATGCTAACTTATTTTGAAGATTCCACGTCCGCGCCGGCTCCGCCTCACTCTGTTCAATCGCTTGTGTTTTTTTCCAGCGCTGGCCGCAAGTGCCGCAAGTAACGTAAGCGGATATGATAAGGCGGGGGACACATAAATCATGGGACACAACGAATCGATAATGAAATTCGTTGTCGACACTTTTAATAACCGATTTTTATCGATTTTATCGATTCGTTGTTGCAGCCCTACTAACAACCTGGTTTGAAGGAACCATCCCAGCTCTCCAGATCTGTTTTGGGAACACTGACTGGGACATGTTTATGGAACCTGTAAGACAACCAATTTGGAAGATAATATAGCATCTGTGACTGATTACATCAGCAAGCTCATAGAGTATGTTACTGTCTCCAAGAAAATCGTCTCACATCCTAACTAGAAGCCATGGCGGTGCATGCACTGCTGAAGACCCACAATATTACCTTTAAAGAAGGGATTAGTCTGTCCTGAGAACAACAAGGGCCAGTCTGTCTGGGCGTGCCTATTCTAGGAAAATCCATGGCTACTTCCATGATGGCAGAGACACTCAGTGCAGCAATTGCAGGACATTCAGGCTATCAGTATAATCTCATGTCTGTGACAGTGATGCCACCATTCCACCATTCCACATGTGCTAAATGACATCTACAAACAGTTAGAAGCACAGAACAACATGATAGCAAGGAAGACCATGCTTCCTCCCAATGACCACAGCTGATGTGGGGAAAGCTCTTCAAAGAGTAAACCCATGTAAGGCTCCTGGACCTTCCAACATACCTGGCTGATGTACAAACCTGCTGGTAGATTTTCTCTGACATCATCAACATCTCCCTGCATAGTGTGGTCATCCCACCATCATTACAGTGCCAAAGAAGTCTTCAGTGTCCTCCTTTAATATCTTTTCTCCAATATCGCTAACATGAAGTACTTGTAGAGGCTTGTGATGAGGCACATCAAAGCCCTCAAAAATTACCCATCTCACTACACCTCCTGGAGTTTGCATACCATCCTAATATGGGACTGTGCGGTGCAGACATAGCAGTTAAGGTACTGGATTATGGACCAGAAGGACCAGGGTTCAAAACCCACCTCTGCCAGGCTGCCAATGTTGGGTCCTTGAGCAAGGGCCTTAATCCATAATTGGTTGGATTGTAGGATAGTATCAATTGTAAGTCGGACGATGCTATCTCCACAAAGCTTCCACAATGCTGTTCGCAGACCAGTTCAGCATTCAAAACACCATCATTCTCAGCAACTGGTGGAAATGCTTAGTTACAGGCCTGAAACTGGATGCTGGATCCTGGATCTGAGAGAATTTCGAACCAGAACGTGAGCGCTGTGGCCAGAACTGTGCACTCAGCCCAGTGATGTGCAACACTGCTGACTCATGACTGTGCGCAAAGTAGAGTTTGCACCCATCATTTTTTTTTTCCCCCCCCCCCCACCATAAACATCCGCTGATGACACAACCATGGAGGAGGGGCTCGACAGTAAGAACAATGAGACAGAATACAAAGAGGATTGCAGAGCAGCTTTCAGACTGGTGCAGAAACAACACACGTCTCAGAATGTGTACAAAAACAACTGATATATTTATTGACTTTAGCAGGAACTGTGGTGATCACCTGACCATCAATGGCTCCAATACAGAAACGACCAGGAGCACCAAGTGTGCATAAAGTGGGAGGCCTCACCTGGACCTTCAACGCCAGTTCCATGGCCAAAAAGGCCCAGCAGCACCTGCATTTCCTCCAGAGGCTGAAAAAAGTAAGACACCCACCTCCCATTCTTACTAATTTCTACAGAGGGACTATACACAACATCCTAAACAGCTGCACCACATCCTGGTTTGGGAATTGCACTCCAACTGCAAGTCCTTAGAGAGGATAGTGACAGCTGAGACAATCACTGGTGTTTCATGTTCTTTAGATTCAGTACTATGTACCTAATATTTTTTTATTGTACTGTTGTGCTTTGTATATTGTACTTTGTGTTGTTCGTGTTATTTTGTGTTGCATCATGCTTCTAGAGAAATTAAATTAAATTTCTTTCTAATTTCTAATTTCTTTCTAAAAGGTGGCAGATTATGCCAGGGGTCTCAGAGTTTGCTACAACACCAGCTTGCTTTAGGCTTCAAATAATCACGTTGTACATGTTGCGTAAATTTGACATTATACTTAATATAAATCACACAACCGCTCTTAAAGGAAATATGACCTAATTACTACCATCAGGAGATCATCCACACTCATATTCAGGTTAATGAAATCTGAATGTAACCAATCAGTAACCCAGCAGGTGTGCATCATCAAGTACCTAACTTTTCCAGCTTTTAGATTTGCCGTTTTGTATTCGGATTTGTTTTTGGGTTTGCTGTTCTGTTTTGGGGGTTTCAGTTGTGCTTTCAAATTTGCTTCTGGCTTTCTATTTGTTCATTTGTTTTGCTCTTCTGGACCTACAGTAACCAATCAGTAACCCAGCAGGTGTGCATTGTTAAGTACCTACCTTTTCCAGCTTTCCGATTTGCTGTTGAGTTTTCAGATTTGTTTTTGTGTTTTGGGGTTTGCTGTTGGCTTTAATTATTCACAATCCCAAATCAGAACAAGTTGAGACAGTGTGGAAAATACATATAAAAAAACACACCATGTTCCTTATATTTACTTTAGTTATTATTTCAGAATATAGGATATTTCATGTTTTGTCTGGTCAACTTCATTTCATTTGTTAATAAACATCCATTCCTGCATTTCAGGCCTGCAACACATTCTAGAAAAGTTGGGATGGTACCACTTTGTAATGTTGCCATTCCTTTTCACAACACACCACACAACACTTCCTGCAAACATGCCCAAAGATGTGCAAAAGTAAAGGATCGCTGTTGACACATGTTTCTCCACACTATTGGGGACAGGTCAGGACTGTAGGCAGGCCAGTCCAGTACCCGTACCCTCTTATTTCATAGCCATGCCTTTGTGATGTGTGCAGCATGTGGTTTTGCATTGTCTTGTTGAAAAATGCAGGGATGTCCCTGGAAAAGATGTCTTGAAGGCAGCTTTTATTGTACTAAAATCTCAATGTACTTTTCTGCATTAATGCTGCCATTACGGAAGTGTAAATGACCTTTGCCAAGGGCACTGACACATCCTCATACCATGACAGAGCCTGGCTTTTGGACTTGTTGCTGATAAGTCTTTGGTCCAACACACACAGAATCCATTTTTTCCAAAAAAAAGATCTGGAATACTAATTAATCTGACCACTTCAAGTTTCCTCTCTGTGATGGTCCATCCTAGATGCCTCCAAGCCCAGAGAAGTCGACGCCACTTCTGGACATGGTTAACATAAGGCTTCTTTTTTGCAGAGTAATGAGTGGTATTTGTGAATGTAACTCTATTGTAGTACTTGATAAATGTCTGATAAAGTAATCCCTTGCCCGTGTGGTTCTATTAACTATTGATGAATGGCGGTTCTTGATGCAGTGTCATCTGAGGGATCGCAGATCACGGGTGTTCAGCTTAAGCTGAATTGTTTAATATTATTATGAATTGTAATGGGAGAAATATGCAAATCCCTTCCAATCATTCTTTGAGGTACATTGTTTTTAAACATATCAATCATTTCTCATGTATGTGGTGTCAAACTGGAGATCATCTGACCATATTTTGTTCATCAAAAACTCAGCCTTTTCTGAATGCTGCTTTTGTACCAAATCATGATTATAATCACCTGTTGACATGACCTGTTTGAAATTACATTATTATTTAGTTTTTTAATTCTTTACTAGCTCCAAATTGCCCGTCCCAACTTTTGTTGGAATGTGTTGAAGGCCTGAAATGCCGGAATGCATGTTTATTAACAAATGAAATTAAGTTGACCAGAAAAAACATGGAATATCTCGGGTTCATACCATCTGCAATGTAATAAAACTCAATGTAAATGTAATACACACTATGTGTTTTTATATGAATTTCCATAGTGTCTGAACTTATGATTCGTGGTGATATTCATTTATTTATTTATTTATTTATTGCCCTTCAGGACCTGAGGACAAGCGTTTGGCTGTCTCAAAATAACATGATTTTCTGTTGTGCTTTATTTTTGTCAGGTTGTTTTGCCCTTCAGAACTTCCGTACAAGCTTTTTGCTTTTTTCAGAATAATTTGCTTAAATTACAACACTGATGCCTTAGTTGTTCCCTTCAAGGTGCAGCGATAGCCAAGTCCCTCACGGATATAATCGTTCAGCCTCATAGCCCATGGGCCACAGACATATCAAGCAGATATTCTGCTGGCGGCACTTCTTCCCCCCATAGACTCTTTCCTCTTTGAAAAAGAGACAGATACTTTTGACCCAACGTTATCACATTCTTGCTGGCCCCTCTCACAGAGGACTGAATATTTTCTTTACTTATTTGAGGCAAATAGCGATTACAGGTTGAAGGCCTGGCTGAAAAATACCTAGAGTATGTCGGCACTGAAAGGCAGACTGCAAGGTAGGGGTGAAATATAAGCAGCAGTGGTAGGATGGATTCAAGTATGTGCTAATTTAATTTATTGGCAGTTGAAGTAAATACTGATTTACCGAGGACTGCAAAGAACCACAGAGTGGCTGCAGATTCCTTTCCAACCAAGCAACAGCTGCAGCTTATACCATTTGTTCATTAATTTGGTTGAAATAAAACCTGCAGCCACAGCAAGTTTAGCATAGAGCTTCTTGGTTCAGCCAGAGAGCAATGATTAAGTGAGTAAAGACATATCCAAACCCCACAAAAAGGTAAAACATTTGGATGGAGAGTTCTCCAGTGCAGCAATCATTCTTAAGAAACCTTGCATCCTGTGCTGGATAGCATATATCTAGAAATCATTTTCTTTCTTATGTACACTATTTATATCTCTTGTAGCCTTATTTCCTTCATGACTTATGTCTACAAGTCAGGCTAGTCAAAAAAAATCACAGTGACTGATACAGCACATTAGTCAATAGAATGAGAGCTGAAAGCAAATAGTCCATATTTCTGGAGTGCCATGGATCACAGCTCATCAGTCGCACAGACTTCTCCACTCGCACAGGAAATACTGAATGATTAGACTTGCACCTGCCATCATTCAGGACTGTGAATCCCAAACCACACACACAAAATCCAGGGTCATTAATGTCACTCAACAAACTAGGTGAAAATGTGTTCCTGAGGCACAAGTCTTAGGCCACTTCTAGATTTGTAGTTTTAGCAATGGTATAATTACCATATATTGCATATTGTCAATGACTGGATCCAAAAATGTAAAATTTGGATATTTCACTGCATAATAATCATTCAAATCTTTGTGAGATTTAGCACATATTTCACAGAGGTTCCCTTCTAAAAAAAAAAGTGGTTTCCTGGCTGCTACTTTTCCAAAAAGACCTTTCCTGATCAAGTGCCTTCTTCGTACTGTAGAAGGATCAACATGGCATCCCGATGAAGCTGCCAGATGTTGCTATTGCTCAAGTGTAAGGGGAGGTCACACTAAACACTCACCACTGCTTAAGCACCCCTAAACTGAGTCTTAGCACACCTATATTTTGAAAGTGAAAGTGAAAAGCTAAAGCAGAACACTCAGAGTGCTAGCCTAGCTGCTAATGATAACTGCAGCCTGAAAGCCAAGAGGGCTCAGTTCCTGATTTCCTTTTTACTACTAACCTTTTTAGGACCCACTGAGATTTATTTGCACTAATAATAGTACTGTAGATGTAAAAATAATAAAAAAACCCACAAGAAACACAGTGGGGATCTTCACTGAGTGAGAGCTATTGTGAATCTGAATTGCTGAATCATTGTGTCCTGAATTGTGAATCATGAATCAAGTTTTGGCTGAAACGAGCCGTGCTGTCTGACTCATACAAGCTTAAGCAATTGCACAGAGTACCAAGCAAACTATGAGAACCGAGACCAATTTTTCTAGTCAAAATGTTTCGATAACCAAATTCAACAAGTACTGAAGTGGTCAGGAACCAAGGTACCACTGTATTTCAAGACGTGCCAACCTTATGGGGTTTTCTCATGCAATGGTGTCGAGAGCATACCGAGAATGGTGTGATCAAGGCAAAACATCTAGCGGAAAGGGATCCTGTGCATGTAAACAAATTGCCAATGAAAGGGGTCAGAGGAGAATGTCATGAATAGTTGTGAAGAACAGGCTATTCCAAATACAGTGCTGGTGCTCCAGCTAACATGCCTGAATGCATGACTTGTCATTCCTTAGCATGGATGGGCTATAACAGCAGATGACCAATTTGAGTACCATAACTGTCAAAGGGAAGCAGAAAGGCAAAGTGGGGGGAAAAACAGGCAAAAACTGAGCAACGTAAATAAATCGCCTGGTCAGATGAATCCAGCTTTCTGTTGGACCATGCTGATGGGAGGGTCAGAATTTGGTGTAAGCATCATGAATTGATGAATACTTCCTGTCAGGTGTCAATATTTGTCAACATTTGGACAGTAGGGCTTACCCAAGCAATGTGGCTGACAAAGGTCCCTTCATGGCAGAAGAAGACTTCAGCAAACAAAGCATCATGCCACAATGGTAGTATAGTCATGGATTGGTTCCAGGAACATGACAGTGCATTTTCCTTACATTTTACATTTATGTCATTTAGCAGACACCTTTTTCCAGAGCAACTTACAGTTGATACGTTTGCAATCCAAGCAATTGTGGGTTAAGGACCCAACAGTGGCAGCTTGGTAGAGGTGGGATTTGAACCTGAGTCCTTCTGGGTCAAAGTCCTAACACCACAGCCCAAGAATTGAACTCATGACCCCTGGTTTACAAGACCAGTGCTCCAACCACTAAGCTATGAGATTACTTTCTTAGTTCCCTTGCCTCTAGTTCCCAAATAGTATGTAAAGATAGTATAGAGCATCTTTGGAAGGTAGGTACCTCCACAATGCACTACTAGATGGGCATGTCTAATAAAGTGGCCATTCAGTGTAATATGTACTTGGCACATGGGTTTGCAAGCCAAAGAAACGATCCAAACTGGATTTCTGTGAACTGTGTGTGCACACGTTCTCAACCAGCAACATAAGACTGCAAATCTGATGACAATACCTCAAGAAATGTATGTATTAAAAACATCTAATACTGAGGTATGGATTAAAGTAACCAATACAAGTTCAATAACTGTTTGGTCATATAAATGATCTGAGGCCTTTCTATGCCCAATTCCCTCCTCGTTGTGGAGTCTAGCTCAGCAGGTAATTTGTTTAGCTTATTTTTCTATCCTAATGGCTTTCACGTTCCTTGGCACACATTGCACATATTGTTTCCATCGTTTCAGTTTTCCTCAGGTTATGTAAAGGCATTATCAGAATGAAAAATGCCCAGTGGCAGGTCTCTAGCGCTAGCCTTGCTTCTCAGCCAGTTTCTAATGGCCTTCTGATTCTGAGTGCTGACAAGTGACAGAAACGTTTACCGCCCTCCCAGCATGCCATTAGCAGAGAAGTCCCTTTTGGTCAGTACTAAATGGAGAAAGGCAGAACTTAATAATGAAGGCTCAGACCTACAACATCATCTACCCCGATATACTATCATGGTATGACTGCAGACTTTTGTCCCCTTGAGGTACAGCTAGCATTTCTCAACAGCAGGGCATAGACAGAGAAACATACTTTCTTCAACAGTATATTTATGATTGTTAAGTCAGAGACAATCAGTCAAAAGCCACTCACTATGACATGTAGTGCACTGTGTAGGATATAATGTGGTTAGGTCATACAGAGGGTATAGTTAGTGAATAGGAAATAAAAAAAAGTTTGTATTCTAACATTGTAACCTTAACCTCAGTTGCCTACAGGAAATCTGTTGGCTCATTTGGCTTTTCAAAAGAAAGTTTCAGTTTAAGCTAAAAAAAAAAAGAAAAAAAAAAAAAAAAAAAACATTTTCCTTATGGGTAACAGCACAATGTCCCCACAGAGAGTACAGATCTTTCTATGTTTGTACAGACATTTGGTTCTTACAATGATATATAAACTTATATATATAAACCACCCACCCACACAGGTGCTTGAAAGTTTGTGAACCCTTTAGAATTTTCTATATTGCTGCATAAATATGACCTCAAACATCACCAGATTTTCACACAAGTCCTAAAAGTAGATAAAGAGAACCCAGTAAAACAAATGAGACACATATATTGTACTTTGTCATTTATTTACTGAAGAAAATGATCCAATGTTACATATTAGTGAGTGGCAAAAGTATGTGAACCTTTGCTTTCAGTATCTGGTGTGACCCCCCGTGCAGCAATAACTGCAGCTAAACATTTCCTGTAACTGTTTGATCAGTCCTGCACACCGCTTGGAGGAATTTTAGCCCATTCCTCCGTACAGAAACAGCTTCAGCTCTGGGATGTTGGTGGGGTTTCTTCTCATCCTCACATTTAGCTTCTCGCTTCAGGTCCTTCCACAACATTTCCATTGGATTAAAAGGTCAGGACTTTGACTTGGCCATTCAAAACATGAACTTTATTCTTCTTTAAACCATTCTTCTTTGGTAGAAAAAACGGCTTCTGTGCTTAGGGTCGTTGTCTTGCTGCATGACCCACCTTCTCTTGAGATTCAGTTCATGGACAGATGTCCTGACATTTTCCTTTAGAATTCTCTGAAAATATAATTCAGAATTCATTGTTCCATCAATGATGGCAAAAGCCATCCTGCCCAGAATGCAGCCAAAACAGGCCCAAACCAGGATACTACCACCACCATGGTTCACAGATGGGATAAGGTTCTTATGCTGGAATGCACTGTTTTTTTCCTTTCTCCAAACAGAACGTTTTTCTTTTAAACCAAAAAGTTCTAAGGTCTCATCCATCCACAAAACATTCTTCCAATAGCCTTCTGGCTTGTCCACGTGATCTTTAGCAAACTGCAGACGAGCAGTAATGTTCTTTTTGGGAGAGCAGTGGCTTTCTCCTTGCAACCCTGCCCTTGAACCCATTGTTTTTAAGTGTTCTTCTGATGGTGGAATCATGAACATAACATTAAAACATTAACCAATGTGAGAGAGGCCTTCAGTTGCTTAGAAGTCTGGAATGGATTCACTCAATTTACATTATTCCTTATGAGAAAAAAAATTGCTCAGTACTCATCATTTTCGGTTCTCAACTACTGGAACGAATCAATGCCGAGAACCGAGGTCAAGGTACCACTGTACTTTAAAGATGAACATACAGTTATTTCACTTAAGCTGTAAATCTTTTCTGTCCCATCACTGGTAATATAATTTACTAATGACCATTAATATAACAGTATAATTACTTTATCTAACATAATTATTTACTTTACTTTATTTAGGGTGACGGGGATGAATGTCTGATTGCAAGTGTATGTATTCTCTCAAAGCACAGTTACGTAGGCAGCCAATTTGCATTTTCGGTTTATTTCATTTTGTGTATATTTCACAATTAGCACTTTCTGAATACCTTTTTTATTATTATTCTAGTTGCTAAAATCTCAACACAAGATGAAAGCCCCAAGCAGTATTTCTATTGCAGAATTTCCATGCAGCAGCAAGCTGTCCCTATTTAAGCACTAGAGGACAATCATTGGAAGACTTTATGTAATTGTACTTTTCAAGCAACAGGGGCCTTTAAAACACATTTATGTAGAATATATTTAAAAACATGCAAATGCTTTGAAAATGCTATATCCTGTTGTGAAGTATATGAATTTAAAGACAACTTGCTCTTGGGCAATTTTATTAACCATCATTTAAAAAGCGTGAGAGTGGTTAGTGTCTTTTATCAAACTGATTTTTAGCAAACAATTTCATTCACCACCCTCAGAGCACAAAAAAGTAAACAGTACACATGGTATAAGTTAAAAAAATCGCAGTGTATAAATGGTACAAAAAAAAAACAAAAGAAGCAAACATTAAGAGTTTGAGATGATCATCAGACTGGAAAATATTAACAAAACCATCACTGCCGAGATTGGACCCTACCAATCCACAGTCAGATAGACTGTATACAAATTGAGGAATTTCAAGACCACTGTTATCTGGTAGACCAAAAACGATCAATAAGAACAAGTGTTTAATAGTCTGCAAGGAACCCACAGTAAAGCAACTAAAAGGTCTCTGTCACATTGTCTAATATAAATTGTAATGGGTCATCATATCAGGACAACACTGATTTATTGATCAATGGTGTACAGGGCAAGTGTGACATGGAGAAAGTCACAGCTCTCCAAAAATGGACATGGCTTTGCTGCCTATCACATGGGGGGCAACATGGACAATCCAGAAAGCTACTGGAAAAATACATTTTAGACAAACAATTCAGAAAATCAGACCCAAATAGAAAATCTATAAAGTTTTATGTCTGGGTAAAGAATGGCATTTCAGCATAAGAACCTTATCCCATCTGTGAAACATGGTGGGGGTAGTGTCATGCTATTCTGCATCTGGGCCCAGAATAACGTGCAACCATGGATGGAACAATGAATTCCAAATTACCCCAGGCAAATTCTAAAGGTCATATGTAAGGGCATCTGTGTGCGAATTGAGTTTCAAAAGAAGAAAAAAAAAAAAAAAACTTTTGTCATGCAGCAAGACAATGACTGTGCACACAAGAGTTCTATCAAAAATGATTAAAAAGGCTAAAAGTAATGTTTTAGAATGGACAAGTCAAAGTTCTGACATTCATCCAATAGACATTTGTGGAAGGCATTCATGTGAAGAAACCCACCCAACTTTCAGTTTTAAGCCAGTCCTCTGTACAGAGAGATGGGCAAAAATCCCTCTGAGCCATTGTGCAGGACTGATCAAACAGTTACGGACAAGTTTAGTTTCACTACTTTCCAAAAAAAGGGGGTCTCACCAGATGCAAAGCTTCAAATAGTTTTGAAATCATTTTCCTCAATTAATAAATAACCAAGTATAATATTTTTTGTCTTATTTGTCTCACTGGGTTCTCTTCATCTACTTAAACTACTTGCTTGAAAATCTGATTATATTTTAGGTCATATTTATAAAGGAATATGGAAAATTCTAAATATCTGTCCATGTTTTATCATAATTTAAGAAAACATGACAGAGCTTAGTGTCTTATCAAGCTAATTTTAGCCACCCTCAGAGACCAAAAGAGTACATGCTACACATGGAATAAGTTTAAAATAAATCAAGCACCCTTTCTGCAAGTGAGAAAATTCTGTCCAAACACGACTGTACATTGATCAGTCAGTCCCTGCAGATTTTGCTGATGCTGCTCATAATACAGAGCCTTTATTTAGTATTATCACTGATACAAGTCACCTGTGTACAGCTCATAACCACAAGATCTACAATATAGTCTATATAGTTATTGGACACCCCAGTATAATGTCACTTATAACTAAAGTTTGTGGACATCCAAATGCATGGGTATTAGTATGGAGTTTGCTCACACTAATTCTGTCACACCTTATGGGGACTACGAAATCATTTCTTTTTGCTTATGGGTCACCAAACAAAGTTTTGTTGAATTCCTAGTATTCTGATCGTTGGAATTGAAGTTGCGTCAATGGTGGAGAAAATTTCCTCATGGTATGTTAGACAGCTGGTCATTTATGTTTAGTCATTAAGCAGATGCTCTTAACAAGGATGACTCACAACTGTAATATAAGAGCCTTGCTCAAGCACCCAGCAGTCTTAGCTTTGGCAGAGGTGGGATTTGAACCCTGGAGGTGGAATTTGCTCCATCCATCTGATACACAACCTTAACTGTGTGCCACTACAGTCCACTGTTACCATCCAGTATCATTCTCTGTTGGAAGTTTGGATATAGACTGGATTTGTCATTTAGTATGAAGACCCACACTATAACAACTTTGTAATTTCAATGGACAAGGGAAGACTCCCACCAGACAAAACCTGCTGGACTTTGAGACCCCTGTTCAGGAACTTGCATTAAAAGCAGTGTCAGTGGATTCTGACATGTTCCAGTTTCACTCTAGAACACTGGAAGCATTTCATCCAGCCAACCCTCTTGCTCAATAGCCTTGTCAGACTCAGAACAATCTTCTCAGATCAGTGGTCAAGCATATTTTCATTATTACTTCTAGCATGTGGAACTAAGGCTTCAAAAAAGTCTCTGAAGACTTTCAGAATAGACATCAGTCAGGTTTTGGAGAAGTTGCAGAAGATAATATAATCATAAAAAGGAATAACCAATAACTTTGTAGTTGAGAAAGGAACATCGACTCATGGCTGCATTGCTGAAATGCACTTTGTAACGTGGATAGCCATTTGTGCCAAAATCCCTAGAGGGATACTGGTGGTCTGTACTGGACAACAGTTTTTGTGTTTTTGTGATATGCAAAATCATGAGAGACACTGTCAAACTGAACATAAAAATAATTTCATCTTTGCTTTTTCATGTAATAAAATTAATTTAACTGCAATTAATTACTTAATTAATCTGCTTTAGCTTTAGACAAATGTCATTTCATCTTTCATTCTCTGCTGTGTTTTATCAGATGAAAATAACCAGGGAAACAAAGTTCATATCGGGATTAGTGTAGTTTTCCACACCGGGTTCATTTCGTCGTGGCATACAGTGGGCAAAAAAGTATTTAGTCAGCCACTAATTGTGCAAGTTCTCCTACTTAGAAAGATGACAGAGGTCTGTAATTTTTCATCATAGGTACACTTCAACTATGAGAGACAAAATGAGAAAAAATCCAGGAATCACAGGATTTTTAAAAAATTTAATTGTAAATCATGGTTGAAAATAAGTATTTGGTCAATATACAAAAGTTCAACTCAGTACTTTGTAACATAACCTTTGTTGGCAATGGACAGAGGTCAAACGTTTCCTGTAAGTCTTCACCAGGGTTTGCAACACACTGTAGCTGGTATTTTTGGCCCATTCCTCCATGCAGATCTCCTCTAGAGCAGTGATGTTTTGGGGTAACACTGGGCACCACGGACTTTCAACTCCCTCCACACATATTCTATAGGGTTGAGGTCTGGAGACTGGCTAGGCCACTCCAGGACCTGAAATGCTTTTTTACGAGCCACTCCTTCGTGTCCGATGCGGTATGTTTGGGATCATTGTCATGCTGGAAGACCCAGCCACGTTCCATCTTCAATGATCTCACTGATGGGAAAAAGGTTTTGGCTTAAAGTACATGGCACCGTTCCATTCTTTCCCTTTAACACGGATCAGTCGTCCTCCTATCCCCTCTGCAGAAAAACAGCCATAAAGCATGATGTTTCCAACCCCCATGCCTTCACAGTAGGTATGATGCAACTCAGCATTCTTCTTCCTCTAAAAAACATGGCGAGTTGAGTTTTTATCAAAAAGTTCTATTTTACTTCATCTGCTGACCACATGATATTCTCCCAATCCTCTTCTGGATCATCCATATGCTCTCTGGCAAACTTCAGATGGGCCTGGACATGTACTGGCTTAAGACACCGCTTGGCACTGCAGGATCTGAGTCCCTCTCGGCGTAGTGTGTGTTACTGATTGGTAGCCTTTGTTACTTTGGTCCCAGCTCTCTGCAAGTCATTCATAAGGTCTTTCTGTGTAGTTTTGGGGATTTTTGCTCACCATTCTCATGATCATTTTGACCCCACAGGATGAGATCTTGCGTGGAGCCCCCAGATCGAGGGAGATTGTCATGGTCTTGTATGTCCCTTCCATTTTCTTACAATTGCCTCCCACAGTTTGATTTATTCACAGCAACCTGCTTGCCTATTGTAGATTCACTCTTCCAGCCGGTGCAGGTCTGCAATTTTCTTCCTGATGTCCCTTCGACAGCTCTTTGGTCTTGGCCATGGTTGAGTTTTTGGAGTCTGACTGTTTGAGGCTGTGGACAGGTGTCTTTTATTACAGATAACGAGGTCAAACAGGTGCCATTAAGACATAATGAAGTGAAGAGCTTCTTAAAGAAGAAGTTACAGGTCCGTGAGAGCCAGAAATCTTGCTTGCTTGTGGCTGACCCAAATACTTATTTTCCACCATGATTTACAATTAAATTCTTTTAAAAATCATACAATGTGATTTCCTGAATTTTTTTTCTCATTTTGTCTCTCATAGTTGAAGTGTAGCTATGATGAAAATTACAGACCTCTCTCATCTTTCTAAGTAGGAGAACTTGCACAATCAGTGGCTGACTAAATACTTTTTGCCCCACTGTAGGCCTTATCTACGATCCATGTGTCTGGTGGCTGCAGTACTGGCGACCTGTCATTCATGTCTCATGGCTGAAGCTGACTCAGGTATTCAATGTCAGATTACAATATTTTTAGTAGAGAAGTCAGATACATTGGTCAACAGACGTAACAGTCCATCATATTCAACAGTTACATCACAAAACACATCACATCACAACTTCATGTTGCAAGCCCAGTCATGAGGTTTCAGAAACATAACATGACTCACATTCGTTTTGCTAACACAAAAAGGGTATTTGTTAAACGATCAAACATGTGCAATTAAAGTGGAACCTCAGAATTCGAAGTTAATGGTTCCTGAAGGCAGTTCGAACTCCAGTTTATTCAAAGCCGGAATCAAATTTTCCCCATAAGAGGGTAATCTAAAAACAGGAGGAATCTGTTCTCACCCCCAAATGATTGTCTTTTTGCCTATATCCCTTTGTAATTAATGGTTTAAAAGCATGAAGAAAACAAAGGAATGTAATTTAATAATAATAATAATAAATACATGAAATAACTGAAATATAAAAGACATGGTAGTAAAGCAAAAAAAAGAAGTGAAACTTTATAGCCACTGAGGCACATTCAGTTGTGATCGACACAGTGACGCCAAGACTGAGCGGGTGTTTGAAATCTCACCCATAGACTGATATATATACATAGAAAATAATATAATGATAAAATTATATACATAATATGCCTATGATCACTCCCTACATAGTTTTATGATGATTGGCATACCGTATTGGCACATTGTCGCCACCGACTGGACTGGATTGGGGCATCGTCATTGGAAGATCGTACCATTGAGTGTTTTTATTTATAAGGTGCCCATGTTTGAAGTCAGAATAATAATAAAAAAATTCAATCAGACAGTTCGATATCCGAATTGTTCGAATTCCGAGGTTCCACTGTACACCTCCCACGTGAGTGTGCAGACCTTTACACATAACTCACATTCAGAAAGATGTAATTCCTTTTCTGTTCACAGCAGCATAAAAGTGGCTTGAAAATGCAAAAAACAAAGTGCATTTGACATTTCATTTTTAACAGCTAAATGTGTGATTTTGCCATTGTGAAAACACTACCAATCTATCCATTTACCATTGCACTGTTTCATCATTATTCTTCATCCCTGCCAAATACAAAATATAACTGTGATTCTGTTTGCATTTGAGCTTTCACTATCAACCAGGACCTTGTCAATCAAAATCTTTGAGCGGAGCTTTTAAGAGGGTTGAGTCTGTGCCGTCCATGAAGGTAGATGGGATTCCCAGAGGGAGAACAACCGTCCTCAAACAAATTAACATGTGAAGTGAAAGTGCACTGAAAGACAAGCTTTCTGTCCAACACGTACACACAGGCACAATAGTTATTAACTCTACAAAGGAATACATCACTGAATAATAACAAAGATGATTACTCCTAACTCCACAGAGATTGTGTTGACCAGTCTATATGCCTGCATGATGTGTTGTCTTGGGTTGTTAATAAGCAGTGTCTGTACATGTGTGTGTGAGGGAAACAGAGTGTGTATGTGTTAGACAGTGAGAGAGACAGACAGACAAAAAGACAGAGATAGATAGAGAGAGAGAGATACATGTTGTAGAAAGTCCAAGTTTGAATTCAAGACAAGTTCCATAGTTATAGCACTGAGCAGCTGAGTATAAAGAGCCTTGCTAAAGGGCCCAACAGTATCAGCTTCCCAGAGCTGGGACTTGAATGGAAAACTCTCCGATTAATAGTTCAGAGCTTGAATCAGTGAAGCACCCTCCTTCCATTCCTTCACCATCAGTGCCCAATCCCACCAGGAGGTTTACTGTATTAAGTCTAAGCTTAACAGAGGGAAGCAAAAAAAGAGAACCTGGACACAGATGTAGATTATTTATGTTAGCTTTTTTTGTGCTTATAACAAGGTAATTGGAGCTAAAGATCAGCTCATTAGTCACTCCTACAGTTATAATTACTGCGCTAACACACATAGCTTATTTATTTGTTAAGAAACCTTAAGAACACACATTATAATAGAGATTTTATGAATAGAATATCATGAAGTGTGAGCAACTTACAGTGCCACAAAGCCAGTCAGTCAGTTTCCAAATAGCTCCAGTTTGAATTTAGGTAACATTTGGGACTTTTGGTAACACATATTGAAGTGGGATGTTTCAGCTCATAAATTCAGGAAACATGAGTCAATTCATAACTTCATTAGTTAAGTCAAAGTACAGATACTATTGGTCAAATGTTACTTGCACATACAAGCTGTATCATCTGATATTTACTTTAGGTAAAATACTGAAGTACTTGCTTTTAATAATACTCAAGCATTACAAGTAAATTCTTAGGCCATTACATTGTTGTAATATTAATTAGTTCCAGGAAGGCTTGTCAAGAACCCAAAAATGACGAGTACCGAGCAAATTCTTCCCATAAGGAATAATGTAAATTAAATTAATCCATTCCAGACCCCCAGAAAATCCAGACTGTAAAAGGCATTACATGCATTAATTTAGTTGTATGGTACAGGTGCTCCCTGATTTATGATGGGGAAATGTTCCAATAAATTTCCCAGAGTTTAACAAGTGTTTGTTAGAGCAGCCTATACTTTATCATAGCAAAGATATGGAAAAGATATTGTGATAAGTAAGTTAATATTTAAAACACTTACATTAACTTACAGTTGGCCAAAATCATTAAAACAAAGCTTATTTTATAATAAAGTGTTGAAAAATATCATGTCATTTGGTGAGTGATGGATGAACAGTGAAAAGTAAAAGCAAAACATTTACTCTATTGATGAACTCCAGACGATAGAATAGTTGCAGCCTAACTGCAGCCTGTGTTCTAAAGCATTCAATTCCTGTTTTGCTTTTCGTTGCATCTTACAAACTAACCTTTTTAGAATCCATGGACACTTATTTAGACTAAGAATACAGTACTGTAGAGGTAAAAATAAAGAAAGACACAATAAAAAATCTGAGATCTCGTGGACCTCAATCAGTGTCCTGAGTCATGACTCAAGATTCATTATTCGTAAATCGAGTTTTGGCTGAAACGAGTTGTGCGGCTTGACGCATACAAGTTTAAGCAAGTGCACCAGGTACCGATCAAACCGAGACACATTTTTCTAGTCAAAATGGGTCGAGAACTGAATCCGACGAGTTCTGAGGTGGTTGAGAACCGAGGTACCACTGTAAAAATTTGGATGCTTCTTATTACATCTTACTTTTTTCACAGTCTATAACTAAAATCAATACTACTACCAACATAAGAATACAAATAAAAATTATGTTAGGTAATACAACAATAATGATGTTACAGAAGCAACTAGCTGCATTTTGGGCATACAATACATTTTCTATAAGCCACTAATATTGTACTGTCACCACTGTGTTTAGAAGTCCTGGAAAGGCATCGGGAAGTATGAGAGGTCTTTATAGAGTAGTAACGTATGGCTTGTGTGTGTTTAGCTGACGTTAATTCTCTTAAAATGGAGTGTGGTGTCCAGCTCTGGTTCTGTTCATTGATTGGGCTTCTTGATAAGATGAGGTCTGTTGGGGGTTGCTTTTACAGTGATGCCTGCTGTTGACTTACTCGTTAGTGAGCGAATGTGTGTGTGTGTGTGTGTGTGTGTGTGTGTGTGTGTGTGTGTGTGTGTGTGTGTGTGTGTGTGTGTGTGTGCGAAACCCTAGTATCAGGTACCTCTTGTCTGCACAACAGCTTTTTCTCTTGATCACCATCCAAGGGCAGATATCCCTCTCCTTCACACCTTCATTCCCTGCCTTCATGTTCTCTGTTCATTCGTGGACATTTTCCACAGCCAGTGTAATTGGACAGGTCAGGCTCGCTCTCTCTCTTGTTAACAGCAATGCAGAGAAGAACGTCACCTTTAATGAAGGGCCTACTGCAGGCTTGTCGAGCACAGATAGAGAAAAAAAATCATTTTTGGCCAAAGACAGGAGGATTTCACTTTGCTTCCCCGCACTGATTTTATCCTTATTAATGCAAAGCACAAGAAGTAATTGATTGATTTTTTAACTCATTTCTAGCACGGCAGTCTGTTTCTAAGGACATCCTAGTCTGCTCAGATGTTTCCATTTCATATGCAAATGCTTACTTCATGCTAACGTGCAAATGTATACCATTACTCTTTGCGATGCACAAGAGCTGTCCTTGTATTTCTTGAATTTTGTGTGGGCTGGGTAAACTGTGTATAACCTTTGATGGCCGTACATTGATGGTACATGTATGGTAGAATCTATGATTACAAGATGGAGGTGTCATCCCTTGGTCACATGCTGATTGCCAGTGTGCATAAAGGCTGATTGGAAGGGGCAAGCTGGTTTGATTCTAATGATACATCCCTTTTCTGAGTTATATAAATGCCATAAATTGCATTCATCCAGTTTTAAGGGTAAAAAAAACCTGTAATTAGACTTGTCGAACATGTCCGGTGTTTTGTACGGAAGCTTTCATGGACACGGTTTCAACCTACACACTATTACTTTCATGTCTGTGCTCTGTGATGCTTCACAAAAACAGCACAGAAGTACACTGCACTGGTAGTGATCATGTATAGTTTGTAGTTTTCATAGTGATTTTAGAAATGCAAGACATTTTCAAGGCCCGGTTAGCAAACTGATCAATTCTACAATACACTGAATAAAATTTAAAACAACCAGCTTAATATTGTGGAGATCCCCTCATGCTACAAATACTCTGACCTGTCAAGGTCTGGACTCCACAAGGCCGCTGAAGGTGTTCTGTGGGGTCTGACACCAACACATTATTAGCAACAGACCATTTAAGTCCTATAAGGTGTGAGGTGAGGGCTCCATTGGTCTGACTTGTTTGTCCAGCACTTCATACAGATGCTCAAACAGATTAAGATCTGGGAAATCTGGAGGACAAGTCAACAGCTTGAATGCTTTGTCATGTTCCTCAGACCATTCCTGAACAATCTGTGCAGTGTGTAAGGAAGCATTAAGACCTTTCACACCAGGTATGATTTTTACGCAGAAAAAAAAAAACGGATGCCATTTTTAGTGGGACCGCTAGGTTTCATAGGAACAAATGATGCAGACTCACACAGCAAATAGTGCTAGAATAATGTGCTTTTATTCCCCACACCAACTGCAGGACATCATACACAACTCAATAATGGCACCGACTGGTCTGATCCTACCTTAACACAATTGACTGGAGAGCCGGGCAGTCCTGGTCAGGGATCAGCAGCCTTAGAGTCAGCTGTGGGATTGTGAGCACATTGGCCAGCATTTGAACTGAGGCTGCTGATCTTTGGTGTGTAGCAAACCTAAGACTACACTTTAATTGGATTAATTTTAATTAAACTTTATTAATTAAAATTATATTAATTAATTAATTAATTAATTAAGAAAAAGGGGCACCACCAAATCGTTTATTATAAATATAAATAATTCACTGGTAGATTTGGAAACCAGTTAAAGAGGGAACAACAAACTTGATCAGTCTAGGTTTGAATAGTGAATTCAAAGTATATTTCTCGACCTTGTTGAATGAACTCTCACACCAGGCGGCAAATTCAAAAAGTTTATAAACAAGTTTATTAATTACACATACGGCAATACCAACAGACTATCTGATGTAATAACGAGTGTATCACAGAGTTAAAATCATAAAATAACGATGAACACATCTATATATCACAGTATGGGAAACAGGGAATAATGGCAAGCGTACATATCACAGTAATTAAAAATCAGAAACCAAGATGACTCTATGTAACTTATCGGTCGCGCAACAATTACCAACGTTGCAATGTTATGAACTAGTTTGTTACGACGTAGTGAGTTATTACTAAACAAATTACGTTGAACGTGAATAGTATGGTAGAAGCTACTTAGGCGTGGATAAGTCTATGTTGAAGTGTGGTTTTAAGATTAAACACAAAGTACGAGGATCGGGGGCCCAGAAAAGCCATAAAAGGTACTCGCCTGGAAGGTCACTCGATTGGTTCGGGGCATTCAACCCTGGTCCAGCCACACGAAAGGCACAATTTTGGGGAGCGTTGGTGTCCGTCTTTCGATGCCCACCGTCGTTCTGAAAAGGCCTCTCAGCGGTTTGGCCCTGGAGTTTCTTGCAGATGGCCTCCGCGTAACCCCGTGACTTGATGGCGTTCTTCCCAATTTTAGGCTGCAGGCTTTACGAATACTCGACGTTTTGCGTGCGTACAACTCAGAATTTATCTTGGCCACAGATAAAGGTGGAGTTGATGCGTTTCTAACACCACGAGCTTCAACAAAAACTTGGAAAACTTGTATGGTACGACAATGGCAGAGCGTGAAGTAGATCTTGGCTGGCTGGTCTTTCAACTATCTTCTAATTTGGCAATACCGAACTACTTAAGACTGCTGTACACATGAAACTCAAAAATAAAATAAAACGCAGAAACTTAAACTTTAAGCGCAGACAAATAAAGCTGGAACAAAAGAAGAGACTTAGAGAACAAAGAAACACACAAGACTTGAAGCTAGCTCACCAAGTGTATATTGAGATACTGACAATCAGTACATGCATATACTGTGTTTATAAAGGGGGGACGATGAATACCCCAAATCAATTTTCACGGGCTAGATAGTTGGGCGTAGGGAGTGTTTGGACTCAATATAAAGCCAATATCATTTGTTAGTTAATAAAAAAAGGTTCAATGAAAGATAATTGTTCCCATCAGAAGTTTCATACAATTATTAAAGTTTGTCTCAGAACAAAAGCTTGTAGTTTCTTGATGTCATAAATCAGGCTTGTCTTTCTGGCGCCAGGCTGAGAGGTCGTAAACGCACCTAGGTGGAACGATGTTTGGCTTCCTTTGGAGAAAACTGGGGGAGAATTATCTTGGGGAAGGTTTGCAAGAGGAGATGTGATGCAAGAGTTCAACTGTGGGGGGAAAAAAGCCGTTATCTTCTGCAACCAGTTAGAGGGAAGGGGAAGCCTGTGGTCTTGAAAGATGAAAAACCTCCTCTAACAGGTACACATGGACTCAAGTTTATATTGAGGATGTCGAAGTTAGGGGTTTGAGAAGAGTTAAACGTTGGAGTCCCTTTTTGAGTCTTGGTCCTCCCAAGGTTTCTTCCTAGAACTGAAGTTTTTCCTTGCCACTGTCGCCTAGGCTTGCTTCAATTTGGGATTGGACGTAGTTATTAGAGGAGATAATCTAAACTTGTAAAGTTGCTGCAGACAATGCTCCATTGTAAAAAGCGCTATATAAATAAATTGACTTGACTTGACTTGAGTCACAGGTGGGGGTAAGATCCTGTCCAGTGGTGGCCTTTTTTGCATTCGAAATGTCGTAAAAGTTTTATGACTTGGGGGAAGAAGGTAACGAGAGGGAGATACAGCGATCACGCTAAGGGGTGATTTGGGCAGTGAGCATTTGGTGGGGGAATAACAGAACATTCTTCTAGACTATATGCTGTGTGAGTCTGCATCATTTGTTCTTTCCCTCAAAGCACTTTTGACTCCCCGAATCCATAAAAAAGTCATGCAACAGCAGTATATTGAAGCATCCACACTATCAATGCTATCACGTCATCATGTAAGAGGCTTAGTTAAGTTATGGGTTTAATGGTTAGCGGTGACAGTGGTAGCTCGGTTCTAGGACCCAACATCAGAATCTGGGTCTGGACACAGTTAACTGGAAAAATGTGTCCACGGTTCTCATCGTTTGCTCATTACGCGGGGAACTTGCTTAAGCGTGTATGAGTCGAGCTGCATGACTAGTTCCAGCTGAACCCTCTTCCCCCTTCCTCCCTCTTTTCTACCCCCCCCCCCCCCCCCCCCACACCCCCCCCCATTTGATTACTGATTTGCGATTCAGTACACAGTGATTCAGATTCACAATAGCTCTTCCTCAGTGAAGATCTCCACTGTGTTTATCGTGTTTTTCTTTATCTTTACATCTACAGTACTGTATTCTTAGTGCAAATAAATCTCCATGGGTCCTAAAAAAAGGTTAGTTTATAAGAGCCAAGCAAAATAAAAGGAGGCCTGTGAATACTCCAGAACACAGGCTGCAGTTAGCATTAGCAACTATGCTAGCCCATGGAGCTAGCCCATACATTAAGTGTGCTTTTACTTTTCACTCACTAAATTACATGAGATTTTTTATAAGACTTTATTATAAAATAAGTATTGTGTTAATGATTTTGGCCAACTGTAGATTATTTTAAACATTAACGTACTTATTATACTCTCCATTATGATATAATATAGAGCGCTCTACCACACACTCATTAAACTCCTCAGTTCATGATACATTTAACCGATGATGGATTTGTCGGAACATATATCCATCGTAAATCAGGGAGCACCTGTACAATGCAATACAACTCATTAATTAACAATAATGTATATAATGCCTTATACAGTGTAGATTTTCTGGGGATCTGGAATGGATTCATTCAATTTACATTAATCCTTATGGGATTCTCAACAAGCCTTCTGGAACGAATTAATGATGAGAACCGAGGTACCACTGTATATCCATTACGCTTTTTTAAACTTTATATCTTCCAGTCCTAAAATTCAGAGAAGAGTTTCTCAAATAGATTTGCAGAATGTTGCCTAAACTACAACATGTAATACAGAAGTGTCGGCCAACTAGCTGCCTATATTCAATTGATATTTCAAATTGGACAAACCTGTTTAATACTAATAATAAATGGTACGAGCAAACATTTGTATCACATTTTGATTTTGTTTCTTTTGGTTTTTTGGTGATGAATTTTGCTCCATGGAAGACATCTCTCGACTCCAGTGTCTTAATTACTACTCTGAAGGACTGTGGTAGCCTAGCGGGTAAGGTACTGGACTATGGACCAGAAGGTCCAGGGTTCAAATCCCACCTCTGCCAAGCTGCCACCGTTGGGTCCTTGAGCAAGACCCTTAACTCACAATTGCTTGGATTGTAAGACTGTATCAACTGCAAGTTGCTCTGGATAAGGGCGTCTGCTAAATGCTGTAAACTTGTGTAACTCAAATGTCCATAATGGCACCGTGTCTTTTCATAGATGGATTGTTACTGTCTTCATAATGCTGCTCCACCACTTGCTTTTCCTGTCAAAAACTTCCAAACTGCAGACACAGCTCCTTTCCCGAGCTCTTCTTTTGTATCTCCAGTCTCATTTTAGCTTCCGTCTGCTTTCCGTTCTCTAATCTAACATAGCGACAAAGCCTCTCCCAGCTGTTAACACTGTTCTGCTACCTGGGTAACTAGCGAGCTGCACCCAGGTTTCCATTTTTATAGTTCTATAGAAAAGGCACAAAAACTGCCTCTGCTCAAGGAGGATCTGATGAAGTAAACAATTCCTCACATTTGAAATGAGCTTTGAAAAAACTGATGAATAATATTTAAAAGTCTAATTGTATGTGCAATATTAGTTCTTGCAGCAAGTGGCTTTCTGTCTTGAATGAAGATTAGATTACACTTAATGACTTATTAATGTAAAAATTCGAAAAATGCCAAAGGCAGTGCACACCTGTTCTTGCTGCAGTGCAGTGGTTAGCAGTGTCGCCTCACAGCTTCAGAGACTCTGGTTCAAATCCTGACCTGGCCAGGTTTCCTCCTGGCTCTCCGATTTACACCACATTCCAAAAACACATATTAAGTCAACTTTCATTTCTAACGTGTCCCAGTGTGAGCGAGTTCGTATGTGCATGTGTCCCTGCAACTGAGACTGATGCTCTGTACGGGTTAGTTCCTGCCCTGAGCTCTTGATTGAGAGATGGACCTTCGCCCCTGTGGACTCTGAATTAGATTAAGCAGCGGGGAAAAAATAAGCAGCTTAATATAGCCTAAAAACTATGGGAACACTGAACAGTTACATCCAAAAACATGGGGTAGTCGGAGGAGATTGTCTTCTGTTCACTATTCTGAGAAGGCTTCCCACTAGATTTGGGGGACATGACGGGTAAATCGGACATATGCTGTGGAAAATAAGGAACCTGGCTATAGGTGGTATTCCAGTCATCTGAAAGCTGTCTGATTTAAAGGTCATGCTCTTCACATAGTTGGCAAATCATTTCTTATTGACTTGTTTGTCTGCAGGGCGACCTAAAAGTTGCGTGTGCTACTGCTGGGGAGGGGGGACTTCTATGGACAGTTTTATACGAGTCATATACAGTGGTGCTTAAAAAGTTTGTAACCCGTTTAAAAATTTTCTAATTTATGTTGCAAACATATCAGATTTCTCACAGTCCTAAAAGTTAGATCAAAGGAACACAGTTAAAAAATGAGACAAAAAATATTATACTTGGTATTTATTTATTGAGGAAAATGATCCAATATTACAAGTTAGTGAGTGGCAAAAGTTGTGAACTTTGGCTTTCAGTATCTGGTGTGATCCCCCTGTGCAGCAATAACTGCAGCTAAATGTTTCCTGTAACTGTTGATCCGTCCTGCACACCGCTTGGAGGAATTTTGCCCATCCTCCATACAGAACAGCTTCAACTCTGAGTGTTGGTGGGTTTCCTCACATTAGGCTGCCGCTTCAGTCCTTCCAAACATTTCCATTGGATTAAGGTCAGGACTTTGACTTGGCCATTCCAAAACATGAACTTTATTCTCTTTAACCATTCTTTGGTAGAAAGGCTTGTGGGCTTAGGGGTCGTTGTCTGCTGAATGACCACCTTCTCTAGAGATTCAGTTCATGGACCAGATGGGGTCATGACATTGTCCTTTAGAATTGTGCTATAATTCAAAATTTCTTTGTCATCAAAGATGGGCAAGCCATCCTGCCTAGATGCAGCAAAACAGGCCCAAAAAAACATGATAATACAACCACCATGTTTCACAGTTGGATAAGGTTCCTATGCTTTGAATGGAGTGTTTTATTTTCTCCAAACATAACACTTTCTTTTAAACCAAAAAAGTTCTATTTTGGTCTAATCCGTCCACCCCAAAAACATTCTTCGAGTGCCTTCTGGCTTGTCCACGTGATCTTTAGCAAACTGCAGACGAGCAGCAATGTTCTTTTTGGAGAGCAGTGGCTTTCTCCTTACAACCCTGCCATGCACACCATTGTTGTTCAGTGTTCTTCTGATGGTGGACTCATGAACATTAACATTAGCCAATGTGAGAGAGGCCTTCAGTTGCTTAGAAGTTACCCTGGGGTCCAACTAATACACACCTTGCTCTTGGAGTGATCTTGATGGTCTTGAATTTCCTCCATTTATACACAATCTGTCTGAATGTGGATTGGTGGAGTCCAAACTCTTTAGAGATGGTTTTGTAACCTTTTCCAACTCTTTTTCTGGGGTCCTCAGAAATCTCCTTTGTTCATGCCATGATGCACTTCCACAGACATGTGTTGTGAAGAGCAGACTTTGATAGATCCCTGTTGTTTAAATGAACATTTGTTTAACTGGGTTCTTTTTATCTACTTTTAGGACTTGTGTGAAAATCTGATGATGTTTTAGGTCATATTTAGGCAGAAATATAGAAAATTCTAAAGGGTTCACAAAGTTTCAAGCACCACTGTACTGTTTTATACTGAGAGGTGTTGAGTGCAACTCATTTTTCTGCCACTGTTTGCCCATGGAGCCTCCATGAATCAATGCTTTATATTAGCAGTAAGTGTTTTTGAAAAAAACAGAGATAACTAATTAGAATTGGTGTTTGTTTGGTATATTTAACATCACTGTCAGCGTCATTGGCTATTTAACAACAGACAAGGTTACATCGCTACACAAGGTAATCAGTTAACCTAAATGCATGTTTTTGGACAGTGTGAGGAAACCAGAGCACCTGGAGTAATCCCACACAGACACGTGGAAGACGTGAAGATTCTATATAGAAAATTCCCACACAGTCCAAGGTCGGGATCGAACTGGGGATGCCGGAGCCACCATGCTGTCTTTAGAAGTGGTGTCTAAATACTTTGGACCATAGATTACTTTCTCTCAGAAATCTGTACAGCACAGCAAGAGGAAAAACGTGTATTTACAGTATCCTGAAAATAATTTAAGAAGTGGCCTAAATAATGACACAAGCTACTTTTCCTTCCGTTCTACAGGCATCCCCAAAACAATGACTATGCCAACAGGGCAAAAGGATTGGTAAAAGTTTGGGCGATTGAAAATGCTTGATTGGATCTTGATTGAGAAGGATTTACTAGCGCAGCAAGATATTCACCGAAAACCAAATTTCAAAGCTTTGCAACAACTATTCCGATTGACCAAGAATATACAGGGCATACTGACTCTTGAAGAGCGAGAAAGCCAAGCCTTCAGTAACATCATAAAATGCTTTTCGAAATCATGCTGAGTTAAGATGGATGATCAGATCAGATCAGATGATCAGGTCAGTCACAGACCAACTGGACTGGAATGACTGCACCATTATTACAATTGCTCTGACTGGAAACCAAAGGGCAAGAATCTTTTAAATCCACCATATTCTGCTGCAACAGGAAACAAAACCACTGACTGGGAAAATGAGAATAAATGATGCCAGGAGAAATACAAGAGAAAATAGAAATACATTGAGAGCGAGGAATGGAAAAGGTTTTATGTGAGACAAAGAAAAAAAGAGGTAGTACTCAGTCAGTCTAACAGGTGAGATCCTGCCTGAGGTCCAACTTTCATCCAAAACTCTCTTTGGATAACATGGTATGACTGTTTTGGTTTTAGGGTCAAAATTGTTACTGCAACACAAGATTTGGTTCCCATTGCACTAGAAAGTTCTCAGTAGTTCCATTAAAAAAATATCAGACTCTGCTACAGACAATTATTAGAGGATGATGAAGTGGCCAACATTATTTTTTGCACAACAGCTACTATGCTAGTTTTGTAGCTTTAGAGCTAAACAAACTCTGAAGATAACACAATACAAATCAACATTCGGATACTTAAAAGTTATTTCTGTCTATTTGTCACAAATGTAAGCTTGTTCATCCAGTTACAGTTGATCTGGCTAGCTACAGTTGGAGTTTGCTACTTTATCTCTGGCTGTATTCAAAATGGCAAACTACTATACTGCATACTGCCCCCTGCATGTAGTATGCAGTACAGTAACTAGTTCTCTCATACGATGTATCGTACTACTACACTACCCGCTGCGCCGCTGTCACATGAACGTTTACCACAAACTTACTGCATGTTTTATTTACTTTATTAGCCTCATTCTGATGAAAACATACCCCAGTACAACCACAGCATTGTCCTCCATAGTGTTAATTGCCCCCACGTTGTTTTGGTATAACAGACTGAGCCGGTTATTCCACGGTGCATGATGGGATGCAGTACACACCGAAGACAGCTTTAAAAAAACGAAGACACGAGCGAAGATTAGTTCAGGAAGCTACAGTTTGTGTTTTCTGTGGGCATGCAGAGACTAGAATGCACTTAGATAAACAAGAAACCGAACACATACAGTCACTGATGTTTATCACCATCAGCCCCCAGCCTTTCAGCTATATTCCTCCAAATATTTTCTGTATTATCCACGTTTTTAGAGTCAACGTGTTGCTTGTCGTGTAAGCTCTTATGAGCTGTTCTGCCTGACAACCGAGCTCTGATTGGTCAGCTTGATTTTAACGCAGCCACACAACGCAGAAATTAGAACAACATCGCAGTCTGTCAGTTTTGGACTCGGTGTGAAGAATGCCATTAATATATGCATGTTCTTTTTCAAATTTTATGTGCGTTTTTTTTTCATTGCCTAAAAATTGGACTGTGAAAAGGCCTCTAGTCTGGTTAGATGCTTTCAGGCAGGCAATAAAACCTGCTCACATTTACAGATGTTGTTTGGATACATGTTAATAAACCTGCTAATCAGGCAATAGCATTGTGTATACTTAATGGTATTTACTGTTTTCAGAACGATTTAATAAAGCAGAAATGTCTCATAAATGTCACAACATCTGCGATACATTCTGTTCCATCTGTGGCGAGCATATGCTTAAGGAACAATGATGCACCATGACTGCAAAATTGACCAAGACAAACCCCGGGCTTCTCACATTTGTTGTGGGACGTGCATTCGACCTGAGAGCTTGGATCAGAGGTATTCGGAAGTCGATGCAATTTGCAGCCCCAAGGATATGGCAAGAACAGAAGGATCATTTGACAGCTCACTTCTGTATGACCAATGTATCTGGCTTCTCTACTAAAAACAAGAAATCTACTGAATACCAGAGTCTGACTCCATGTGCCTCAACACTAAGATCACTCTGTCACTGCATGCCAACCATTCTCAAACAGTCCCTGTTAGCTGTTTGCCTCACTTCCCATTACACGCCCTATTATAATAATTCACTCAACAACCTGCCCCCTCACCCAAAGATGTGCAATATATTTTATATAGCTGAACGCCCATTCACCCGCATATTGAGCCAGCTAATAAAGGACATCCTTTCAATTTCAACTCAAAGAGTTGCATTGATACTATTAAACACAGTCTTATCTTCTGCCAGTTAAATCATGTATATGATTGCCTTAACAGCAACTGGTGGCTGTGGCTTATTAAAGCTCATTAAATCCTTAATTAACATGGTGATACTGCCGGCCAGTGAATATGAAGTTACGTGAGCCCACGCATCACTGGTTCCATCGCTTGTATTCAATTTAAAGGCTTGATGCATTTAATACATTATAAATATGGGATGAATTATGTTCGGTTCATCATATAGGTCTTTAAGACTTCATTATTGTATTGAATGTAGGATACTGGCCTCGAGGAATGACTAATATTTAGTATAATCCATAGTTCTCTTCAGAGAAATACCACTGGGTGATAGAAGAAGAATAACAGAATCACCCCCTTCCTTAACAGTTGACACAGAAATGTAGTTTTCTTTTCTTCTTTTGTTCCAACAAACATACTGGTAATGGTACTTCCAGGATTCCTTTGGCTTAAACACTCAACAAAGAAGCACTAATGGTGCAGTTACAAATAGCAAAAACATATCATATTATGGTTTAGCTTTTCTGATTTAAAAAACGTACAAAACAGATGTGTCCAAAATGTATAACAAATAAAATGCATTCAATTATTATCCAGGTATATCCCTATCACACTTGTGAAAATCTTTTACATATAACACCCAGTAGTGTTGTCACCCATATTCCAGCGCAGCTCTCAAAACAAGGTACAGAAATGTTAGATTCCACGCTGGTCTACCCTTTGTCCTACATGGCCAAAAGTATGCTGCCTTGCACAGAGCCTTGAACTTCACTTCATCAGACACCTTTGAGACTAACTTCAAAAATACTGTCTGACATCAGAGCCCATCTTCACAGTCGTGTTCCAAAATGAATAGAAAGGCTTATCCGAAGAGTGAAGGCTGTTGGTGGAAAGCAAAGGGATGGGGGGAATGTTTTTAGATGGAAACTTCTGGCTGTGTAGTGTACACTGGTCCTCTTAAACTTACAAGTCTAACATATTTTCAGTACAAGCACTCACTCAGCTGCAGCTCCTTCCTACAGCTACAGTCAGTTAGTGGGAAACTAAAAGTTGGTAGGAAAAAAGTTTTGTACTATTGTCAGCACCTTTAATGGATATATACTTGTGTTCTGCTTCAATAGTTGTTGGATAAAAGCACCTCCTGAGTGAATAAATGTAAATATCAGCGAAGGCGCGGTGACATAAGAAGCAAACTTCTTACAGCTAGCTTAACAACGTGTCAGTGGTGCACCATCTGCCAGCAAAGACTTTCAGTTTGACCCACTTCCCCTTCCATTCAAAATGTATTATCTTCTGCCTTCGCTCGATGCGTCACAGATGCTCCGTGTGAAGCAAGCCGACTGTGTAGATGCTTACACGGGCACAGAGTTGTGACTGAAAACTTGGAAGCCCAAATTAACTACAATTCCCTACACAGGTTCAAAATATTACTGGAGGGGAAGTCTGAATTTAACCAAAATAAACACCAACTAGATAAGACAGTAGACCTAACATCTCAATTTGGGCTAAACTACATAACCGTGCAAATTTAAACGCAATTTTTAAGCAGGACGCATACTTGGTCAAGCTGCTGTCTACTCACTGTCTTCCAAATGCTCTAAAATAAGCAGGGATAAAATAAAATGAAAAAAAAACAGAACAATTCCCAAGGGAGTGGGATCATTATTTGCGACTATGACAATGAAAACTAAAAATGGCACTCAGAAAACTCCACAAGGCACCAATTTAATGCCTTTTTTTACAAGAAAGGCATTGAATTTGTCTGAATTTATGAAGTTGCATGAATTCAGTAACCACTCCAGCCAACATACTGTAATAAGACCGAAAATGAAAACAGCAGCAGACCATAAATGAACACTAAAACCTTTTTTTAGGAAGCAATAAGGCACATGCATTTAAATGAACAGTATGGTGACAGAAATATAGCCTCGGCTACTGAAGTGTTACACTAAGCTAACAGTTTAGCACTGCACAAACTTCATGCCTAAATCTTCACTCACTCTCTCACTCACTCACACACACACACACACACACACATTTCAAACCATGTGGTTTGAATAAGTAAATCCTTTAAACTTCAGAAATCAGAAAACTTCACCTCCTACCTGAGTCTCATTGCTGCTCTTCTTCTGGTGGATTCTGCTAGCTGTTAGCATACAGCACTACCACCAGCTGACCTGCAGTGTGGAGCATCATGGCTAATGAGTTATTCCAAACCAAGTGGTGAGATAGAAAGTGATGTTGGGTTTAAGACTCCTCATGATTTGAACTTAACAACCCAGTGTGGCTTGGTGTGAGGTATAGTAGCTATAGTACAAACTAACAAAGCAAACTGTCATCACTAAATAAGACTTAGGCCAATATTTAGGGTCAGTTACATCATTGCTTAGATGAGACAATGGTCTACTGCCACCTTTGCTAGGAAATGCTCACTACAGTTCCAGTTCCCTGGTTAGGGTCCTGGAGAACACAGGCCCCTGCTGGAATGCCAGTTCATCTCAGAGCCATCCGGGGTCGCTATATTTCTAGTTTCTAGTAATTATTTCACTATATGTAAAGTCAATAATCATTCATAATATTCAGTAGTGTTTCAACTGAATTGGCTCTTTTTGATAAATCAGTCAAGCCAGTCGAACCGAGTTGAAGGTTTTTGTAGATCCTATGTGATGTTTATCAAAAACAAAATCTGTAAAATGACAACTTACTTTACCTACAACATTTTTCTGATTGGACAAAACCACTGTGGCTAACAGGTGTTTCTTGTAAGAGTGCTTTGTCAAATATAGACAAAAATAATAAATGAATAAAGAGATAAATATGATAATTGAGTCTTTATTATTATTATTATTATTATTATTATTATTATTTACAATGGATGTCAGAATCATAAAAAGGGAACATGTACAACAAGAAATGATGGAAAATATTTCTAAAATACCCTCTGGTAAAGGTGATATTCTAGATTGACTTTGGGATGATTTCTATAAACTCTGACTTGAATCAAATTCATAATTCATTGATTTGATTAATTAGCATTAACACAAATCAAAAAGACCTAAACCAAGAAGTCCAGCCTTGTGGAAAGGCTGGAAACTCCTAGGTGGTTGAATAGGGTGGCCTTGAGTTTTGGTGAATACTGTTTGTTCTATGCTTGTGTTCTGCCTCTCCAAGTCCTCCCAATTTCTGAGTTCCTTTGGTCATTGGTGTCCCTGCATGACAACCATATACCAGTACAGCCTAACCCTGTTAGCTTGCCCCGTTATCTCTCCCTTCTCATCTCACCTGTGACGGCGAGACGGATTTCCCTCTATGCACTTTACCTCGAAAAAGCCATCAACCTCTGCTCTCACCATCGTCATTCTTGAAATCGGATCTTGTCCATGCTCACTCTGCTGATGCCTCACTGCTAATTGTTGTTGCTCCGTTGATGTGTTCATCTCATCGTCAGTTGGTCTAAATGCTGAGCGTTGGCAGGACAGCAGATAGAACAGTCTACAAACAGGAACTGTAGGTCCCTTAAAAGCTCTTGTCTTGTTTCTTACAACAGCTTTGCAGGACTAAATTGTGGTTTACTAGATAAACAGCTCAACTGATTCACAGAAAAAAGTTGATTCAACAGGAAGATCAAATCATAAACCTTCTTAATAGTCAGCTTGCTAAATTCACACGATATTCACATCCTAGCAGCACAGGATTCTGCCACCTTCTCAGCAAGTGTTACATCACCAAGCTCACTTTAGCATTTTTTTCTATATTTTGTTTATTCACTGAAAAAGTAATAACAGATGTAAAAGATGCTATGAAAGATTTTCCAGTGCAAAGCATCCTGCATATGACTGTTATGTAACTGTATAACACCTGCATGTCCTGTACATAAACATTCCAGTCAGAGAACTTGATGGTAAAGCCATCCTGCTGTTTTACTACCATGCAAATCCTGGTAAAACAGGAAGATGGTAGCTTATAATAAGCCAACTGGCTATTTATGGCCGAGAGCACAACTAATTTAAAACCTTCTGCAGGATAAGTCATACGTCTGCTGAGAGAAGCTATATGTTCGTGAATGAAAAATGTATGTTGCAGTTGTCCAAAGCAACTCCAGGATGTGGGTTTCAATATCAATCAACTCAGAAAAACACTCCACAGATGTCTGGAGCTTTAAGGCTTCACTTCCAAGAAATTAGGGACGACATATCAAATGAGAAAGCTGGATGGACATGCCAAATGTAGGACGCACGTTTATCTAAATTACTATTTATCTTTAGTTGAATTAAGTTCATGAACCCTCTAGAATTTTGTATATTTCTGCATGAATGTGACCTGATCAGATTCATTCAAGTCTAAAAGTAGACAAAGATTACATAAATGACAATTACATAAATGAGACAAAAATACTATACTTGGTCATTTATTTAATGAGGAAAATGATCCAATGTTACATAATTGTGAGAAGCGAAAGTATGTGAACCTTATGAAATTAGAATCAGGTGTTTTCAATCAATGGGGTGGCCTTTTGTGTTAAAAGAATGAGCATTTATCAAAGTCTGACTTTGACTTTCCAACATGTTTGTGGAAGTGTATCATGGCATGAACAAAGTAGATTTCTAAGGATTCAGAAAATCAGACATGTAACCACCTCTAAATCTGGACTATTGAAAAACATTCTGGATTGATGAGATGAAAATGGTTTATTTTAGCTTTTTGGTTTAAATGAGTAGCATTATGTGTTGAGCAAGAAATACCTTACATTCCAGCATCAGACCATTATCCCACCTGTGAAACATGGTGGTGGTAGTATCTTGGTTCAGGCCTGTTTTGCTGCATCTGGGCCATGAAGACTTGCCATCATTGCTGGAATAATGAATTGTATTAGCAAATTATCTGCCTGTGAACTGAATATTAAGAAGATATGGGTCATGCAGCAAGACGGCAACCCTAAACACACATTGTTCTGCCAAAAAATGGTTAAAGAAGACTAAAGTTAATGTTTTTGGATGAAAAAGTCAAAGTCCTGACCTTATTCTAATAGAAATTTTGTAGAAGCAATTCATGTGAGAATACCAACTAACATCCCAGAGTGGAAGCTGTCATGTATTAGGAATGGACCAAAAGTCCTCTCAGCTGACAAGCACTAATGATCAGCAGTTACCAGAAATGTTTAGTTGCAGTTATTGCTGCACGAGGAGTCACTTGAAACTGGAAGCACAGGTTCACATACATTTGCCACTCACAGATATGCAATATTGGACCATTTTCCTCAATAAAAACATTACCATGTATAATATTCAATCTCTTTTGCAGTTCTCTTACGAATTTGACGTGGCAGCTACCTAAACATCGCCACTGACTGCTTCATGGCGATGGTATTGCCTAATGGAAGTGGATTCTTTCAGCAGGGTAATGTGTCCCACAGCATTGGGGAAAAAAAAAAAACTGTGCAGGAATGGGTTGAAAAACATGACAGAGTTCAAGTGGTTGCTCTGGCCTCCAAATTTCCAATTCCTACCCCACCTTCCAACCTATGAGAATGGCTGAAACAAGCCGATATCTGGCGACTCCACCTTCACAACTTACAACAGACTTACAGGATCTGCTGTTAATATAATTGCTTATATTAAATATATATGCTATAATAATTATAACGCTTATAATACATATAATCCACAGGGCAACAGGACAGCGCGCCTTGTAGAGTCCATGCCTCAGTGGTTCTTTGATGGCACCCAGAAGAACAATGGCAAAGTAGGGCATGTGTCCACTGTTTTTGGTTTCATCCATTTATACAAACCTCTCTCTAGGCACATGCACAATGCTCTTACAACCTGTTAAACCTAATACTTTAATAGTTACTGCAATATGTTTTTAATCATTTGCATTATAATCAAATCAATTTACACTCAGCTCAGCTACTTACCATGGAACATGGAGTCTGAGAATATGTCATCAAATGAAACACAGCTATAACTAAAGGACCCAGATTTGGGATAAATGGGATGTGTTTGTCAGACAACTTAGCAGTGGAGGTCAAGGCAACACTTTATGGTGCGTGTAAGACGAGGGATGAATATAACAGAGGAGCTTGAGGGCATACGATGAAATTTTCAAGAGCTGGATGGTATTTGAAGTGCAATCACAACACCTAAGAATTGAGGGAAATATACTCTCACCAGCCACTTCATTACGTACATTATCTGTTCAACTGCTCCTTAACGCAAATATCTAATCACCCAGTCATATGGCACCAACTATACATTTAGGCATGTAGATGTGATTAAGATGACCTGCTGAAGTTCAAACTGAACATCAGAATGGGGAAGAAAAGCGATTTAAGTGGCTTTCAATGTGGCATGGTTGTTGGTGCTACATGGGTTGGACTGAGTATTTCAAAAACTGCTGATCTACTGGGATTTTCACATACAGCCATCTCTAGAGTTTATAGAGAACTTACAGAATAAGAGAAAACAGAACTATGGAGTTACTCAGGGCACATGCGATCGGCTTGTCCGCTATATACAGACATCGATTGCTTTGTTTACAATATCAGGTCAGATTTATAGCCTATAAAAAAATGTTGTATAATGATAATCCACCAATATAATTTGAGGTGTGCAAAAAAAAAAGGAAACTGAAGAAAAATTGCTTTTCATCAGTGCTTATGTGAGGTACATGGAATGAGGTGCTTCATCAGAAAAGATGTAGAATGTAGGGAGAAAGAGAGAGAGAGAGAGAGAGAGAGAGAGAGAGAGAGAGAGAGAGAGAGAGAGAGAGAGAAACAAGTCCTAGAAGAGGATGACTTATTTTGTTATCGCTAGACGATATGGAGACACACACCGACACACACAGTATTCACAATACGCCTCAGGAACTACAAGCAATGCTTATCATGATGGGTTAAACGCTATCTATTCCTGATAATAAAAATACACTTTAAGTAAACCTATTTGAGAGAAACATACACTGCATGGCCAAAAGTATGTGGACACTCAAACGTCACATGCGCATGTGCTTGTTGAATATCACATCCAAAACATTGGGCATTAGAATGGAGTCAGTCCCCCTTTACCTGTGTTATCTCCACTCCTCTTAGGAAGCTTTTCACTAGACATTGGAGCTTGAGTGTTGCAAGGTTTTTTACGGGTTGAAATAACTGATAAACCTGGTGACATAGAAAATGGTTTTTGGAGTGTTCATTCGTATTTGTGAGCATTTTAAAACAGCATTTCTGTATGGCAGTTATTTATCCCTAGAATGTCAATGCATTTTTGAGCTTTGTACAGTCAAGTCATGTTATCTGAATGTAAACCATTCCAGAAAATGGTTGATATTGAGAACATTTGGACAGCAGGAGCCTTATTTCCACTGTTAGCCATTTGACAACCTCAATCTTGTGCCTGTATATTCAAAACCCTGTCTGCTTTCAAAGAGTACTATAACGGTGCAGGGGACCTTCTGGTATTCCTTCCTGCCTGTTATCCGTGGAAAACACTTTTGCTTTTTTAACAGCTGTCTCTTCTAGTGCTAATCACATGTAACCATATGTATCATATTGATAACCACTGAACAAGGTGTGGAGGATGTGAGACTATTTGCCATCTGCTTCCTCCATTTTCCCAAACACCATTCATAATACAGGTAAGCGCCATTTAACCATCCCGTCAACGTCCATTTGCTTCAACGACAGAGGTCTTAATTATAATAAATTACAAAATGAAATAAAAATCTGTCTTTTAATTTTGTAGCTGCTCAACTCTGCAGCCGATCCACAAGCAGAGGTGGGAGTTAAGTGTTGTCTGTGTAACTAGCTTACTGGTCACGTGCTCTCTAGCTCATGTTTGGACTGGAGCTGGTTGGACTGGAAGTTGCTCATTTTTGTGTGCATGAATTCCACTACTTATTTGTAAAAAGCTGTAAGTGTATGTACCTGTCCTACTGTAGGTAGTACTCCTTTGTTTGTCCTCCATTACCTGTATATTTTCTCTCACCTGTCTCTGTTGCATCTGGCTGAACTTCCATGTTGTTTGTAATACTGTCTATCAATGCATTTTTGGCTTCCGTAAAGACAATAGTTTTATGGCTTTCCCCTAGACAAGGTTGTAACAGTACATTACTGCAGGTTCCACAATTATTGTAAATTTCCATAAATTAAAAATGCGACGGCATTAGGGATTCTGTATAGGTGGTAGTGTTTTCACCGGTATCTCTGCTGCATTTGCATGTCATTTGCAAGCAATTTCCTTGTTAAAATACCCTTTATACTGTATTTATATTACAGTAGAGTAAAAATAGTGGTGTCTGTCACTGTCCATTTTGGTTTGAATAGTGGGTTAGGAGATTAAAATAGTGGGATCTTGGATAACAATTTGGATAGCGACATATGACTGTATTTGCTTAATTTTAGAGGTTAAACTGGGATATTGATCAATAGAGAAAGTCCTAGCAGTATCAAGTTGGGCCAGTTATAAGTTATACTTGATAAGGCCATCTTCCAAATGCTATAAATACAGATTTTCTATTAATATGGATCCTATTATACAGTGAAGCAAAAAAGTATTTAGTCAGCACTGATTGTGCAAGTTCTCCTACTTAGAAAGATGAGAGAGGTCTGTAATTTTCATCATAGCTACACTTCAACTATGAGAGACAAAATGAGAAAAAAAAAAAAAGGAAATCACATTGTAGGATTTTTAAAGAATTTAAATGTAAATTATGGTGGAAAATAAGCATTTGGTCAATAACAAAAGTTAAACTCAACACTTTGTAATATAACTTTTGTTGGCAATGACAGAGGTCAAACGTTTCCTGTAAGTCTTCACCATGTTTGCACACACTGTAGCTGGTATTTTGGCACTGGATTTTTTTTTTCTCATTTTGTCTCTCATAGTTGAAGTGTACCTATGATGAAAATGACAGACCTCTCTCATCTTTCTAAGTAGGAGAACTTGCGCAATCGGTGGCTGACTAAATACTTTTTTGCCCCACTGTATGACTATTTTCAAGTTTTGTTCCCACTTTTCCTGGCCAGAGTCTTCTATCCTAGGTGAGACAACATTCCAGAGGATGATCCCAAAACAAACTATAGGTACGCGCCATTTAATGGACATGAACTGGACATTACCAGAGTTTTTTTACACTATTGCAATGTAAAGGGCATTTTCACAAGAAAACTGCATGCAAATGATGTGTAAATGCATCATGGCACTGCATTTTTTATTAATTTCACAATAATTCCCAATAATTATAGAAAATATAATTTGATATGGCCCAGTGTAGGGAAAGCTGTAACTCTTAAGAGGAGCATATGATGGACCTGATATTTTAGTTTGAAGGAAGCCAAAAATGCATGGACAGACAGTATTACAAACAACACGTAAGATCAGCCAGATGAAAAAGAGAGTGGATGTGAACCAATTTACATTTACAGCATTTAGCAGACACCCTTATCCAGAGCGACTTACAATTGATACAGTCTTACAATCCAAGCAATTGTGGGTTAAGGGTCTTGCTCAAGGACCCAACAGTGGCAGCTTGGCAGAGGTGGGATTTGAACCCTAGACCTTCTGGTCCAGAGTCCAGTACCTTAACCACTAGGCTACCACAGTCCACATAAATGTATATAGTTATAGGTTAGAGAGAATATACAAGTAATGGAAGTACAAAAAAAGGAGTACTATTTATAATAGGACAGCCACATACACTTACGAACACCATTTAGGAGCTTGTTACAAATAAGTAGCGGAACTAGTATGTGGGTGGTAAGGTAGGTATACAAACACACAAACACCCCTCCACCCCCCCTCAGGGATACGCAACATTGATAGGCTGTTGAGGTGACCAGCTCTTTACAGCCACAACGTCTGGAGTTATTGGACGGATTCTTATTTCCTATTATAATTTATTATAATTTTTAAGTCGTTAGCATGAACAATATTTTCGTTACATGGCACATACCTGTATCCTCCCTCAGACACAGCCAGTTGTGCCTACATGTAAGGCCTGCCCCAGCCAATTCAGGAAATCCGTCCTGTCATTCAAGTGTGCAAAATTTAGTTGTTTGTTCAACTTTAGTTATTTAGCAGATGCCCTTATCCAGAGTAACATAGAACTGATGCAGTACAATCCCAGCAGACCCAACAGTGGCACCTTGGCAAAGGTAGGTTGGGCCCTTGTCCATAGTCCAGTACCTTAACCACTAATCCACCACAGTTCAAATTTATTATTGATGAAATCATTTGTTCAGTTGAACTTGATTGTTGGGTGAAGTAGAAATGACTAAATCACTAAAGTCTGTAAAGTATTAGTTATAAAAAGGAACTATGATCCAAAATGATGCAGTGGCTAATGTTGAACGTCCTACTCCATGTTTCACCCTATAATACGCTTGAACAGAACAAGAGAGAAAGGAGGAATAGAAAAGTAGATTGATAATTGTGAGAGTGCTTCTGCTCTTTCATCACTGATCAAGAATATAACACTGCTGAGGAAACCACAGAAACAAAGCAGATCCATTAACATAAGTGTAAACACATCTGCTTACTTATAAGTGATGAATGTATACAGTGGGTTTTTTTGTTACTTTTTAATTTTTTCCCAGACTATATTGGTACAGTGTGATTTATTCCCACAGGCTGAAGAACCAGTCGGTTTGTCAGCTAGCCTGAGTCGGAAGAGATAGGGAGAAAGTGGCTGATTTTAAGCAGCAATTTTGTTGGCCTTCTTTAGAATGAATCCTCCTCCGGTGAAGCGGGGCCCATCAGCTCGCTGAGGCATGATCATGGGCAGCCCAACCTGCCCCAGACTCCTTTCCTTCTCCCTGAGGGAATAACACAGGACGACAAGAGGGAAGGTAAATGGTGCAGGAAAGAAATATTGAAAACACAACATCCTACATATTAGAGAATCTCAGGTCAGATTATTTTAGGCTGCTACCTGGGTGCAGTTTGCTTTAAAAACAAGTCTAATTTGCACCTGCCTGACCTGGTTTCAAATAACAACAATACAGAGCAAAACCCCACAGCATTAGAAATGGCAGCAAACATTAATTATGTTGTATTTATTGAAAATGCATGCGAGAGTGTATTTGTAAGCCTATTTCCATTTGTTTCCTTGCAAGGGGGAATTTAAGACGGAATACATTTTTGCAATATTCCTTACTCAACATACACTCAAGGGCCACTTTATTAGGTACCAGTTGAACTGCTCATTAATGCAAATATCTAATCAGCCAATGACATGACAGCAACAATGCATTTAGGCATGTAGACATGGTCAAAATGACCTGTTAAATTTCAAACTGAGCATCAGAATGGGGAAGAAAGGTGACTTAAGTGACTTTGAACATGGCATGGTTGTTGGTGCTGGTCGTTGGATCTAGTTGTTGGGGGGGGGTGACTTCTTGATGCCAGAGGTTTGAAAAGAATGACCAAACTGGTCAAATAACCACGCTTTACAACAGAGGTATGAAGAAGAGCATCTCTCAATAGACAACATGTTAAACTTTGAAGCAGATGGGCTACAGCAGCAGAAGACCACTTCAGGTGCCACTGATCTCAGCTAAGAAGAGGCAACTGAGGTTGACTCACCACAATGGGGCAACAGAAGACTGGAAAAATGTTGATGAAACCAACAGTTCAGGCTGGTAGTGGAGTAACTGAGTGAGGGATGTTTGTTGGCACACTTTGGGCAATGCAATACCAAATGAGCATCAGTTAAACACCATGGCCTGCCTGAGTATTGTGGCTGACCATGCCCATCCCTTTATGACCACAATGTACCAATATATGCACCATATCACAAAGCTCAAATCATCTCAAACTGGTTTCTTGAACATGAGAGTGAGTTCACTGTACTCATATGGCCTCCACAATCACCAGACCTCAATCCAATTGGGCACCTTTGGGATGTGTTGGAAGGGGAGATCTGCATGATTGATGTGCAGCCGACAAATCTGCAACAACTGCACAAGGATATCATGGCAATATGGACCAAAATCTGTTAGGAATATTTCCAGCACCTGGTTAAATCTACATCATAAAGGTGTAGATCATAAAGTGTACGCTGAGTGTATATGTTTTAGTCTCTGTGGTTGTCTTAAGCTCTGTATATGACAAAGCAGGATGTGAGACCACTAACAGAACAAGGAGCCTGTCGATTATGTTGTTTGTCCTGTCAGAAAGGTCTCCCTCCTGCACTAGCCTTCATCTATATGCTATGGAGCCACCACTGAAAGGAGGGGAGGTGTTTGTTTGGGTTTCAAAATACAATCACTGACTGCACCTTTACCCACATTTATCTTCCTTTGCCCACTGAAATCACTGGTGTCATGTACTTGTCACTTGTGTTTTCCGGGTTACTGTTGTTTAGTGTCAGTCATGTGTTAATGTTGCCATTACCCAAACAAATACTAGTAATGCATACACTTTCGCTTTCACTATGTGACACACAGCATTTGTACACTCATGTACAAACACTCCCAGCAGTGAACTTCTGCTGCCACCCAGATTTGTTTAAACTGTTCTCCAGTGATGGCAAAGCCCCCATTTCTCATTCAGCACACTGCTAGCAGCAGGACATCTCGAACACAAATAAACAACTGCAGCTCACACTTCGGTGATTTTTCCTATTGATGCGACTTCTTTCTCTCTCTCGCCGTCTTAATTTCTCTCTCGTGTGCATTCTTCTTCTGTGTTTGTCCAATATCAAATGGCATCAATTAAAATTCACTCGCTGTGTAATGAGATTTCATGCCGGGAACGATGAAGACATTTGGCAATGGGCTTGAAACATGCGCACGCACATCCACCTTTGTTTAGCTCCAAAACAAACCTAGCTAAATTGATATTATGTTGACGAGCCTGAATACGCTGTATTTGGACGGAACCACAGACATCTGGGAAACCTGCTTTGATGGAAACTCTATGCTTGACTGGTACAATCAGCATCATGTGCAGCTAATGCCTTCTGACAATCACAGACTCAGGCCTTATAATTACATTTTCAGGGCTTGGTTTGATGAGATGTGTGAAATAATTTGAGAGAGAATGTATGGACATTTTAGTGTCTCCCAGTAAGATGAGCTAAGGGAGAATTTAAGCTGTGGTCCATTTTATAAATGGCAGAGAAAGCCATAATAAATACACTGAGACAACAACACCGGAAAAAATATAACTGAAAGAGCAGTGAACTGATAAAATTGGTAACAATCTAAACAAACTAAATAAAGAACCTCCAACAGTAAAAGCACCAGTAACAAGAGCACTCACAGTAACTACAGCACAGCATTGACCACCAGTAACAATATTACCAGTAATACTTAATTACCAGCTCATTAATTAGCTGTTTGCTCATTATGTTGTATATGTCTCATTTGATGTTGTATATGTTGTATTTTAACATGTTGTGCATCTGTAATGTTGCCAGGTCTCTTTTGCCATTTCAAATCAAAAATCTCAATTCTGTTAAACTAAAGGGAAAAATATATATATATAATATCACTAGGGTTGTTCTAAAAAATTAGTGATACAACAAAATATCGTGTTATTTATTTTCATGATATACTACATCGGTTTTCAGCTCAAAATATTGATTGTTTTTTTTAAGGAAGAAAAACACATTTTAAATGGGGTGAAAACTACAATCTCTGTTCCTGTAGATGTTGCAGTACGGTGTATTGTATTTCAGCAAATTGTGGAATATCGCAATATGCATCGTATCGCAATGTATCGTGATATAACCGTATCGTGACGAGATTTGTATTGTGAAGTCCTTTCCAATACCCAGCCCTAATTATCACCAACAGCAATCACCAACCACGTGTAACAATATTATCACTGACGATATCAAACAATATCACAACCAGTGACAACATCACCAGCTACAATATCAAAACCGGTTACCACAATATCACAAGTAACAATAAAATCACACGTATATATCATATCCAATATCAAATATCAAAACCAGTAACAACAATATTGCCACTAACAACTTCACTATCAATAACAATACCTACAATAATATTACAACCAGAATCAAAGCCACTGAAACAGCAACATCACCAGTAACAATATTACCAGTAACATTATCATTACCATTAACAACAATATCACCAGTAACATTATCATTACCATTAACAACAACATCACCAGTAACATTATCATTACCATTAACAACATTATCACCAGTAACATTATCATTATCATTAACAACAATATCACCAGTAACAGTACCACCACCAAGAACATCATCATCCTCATTAACATCATCATCAGTGCCATTATCACCGCCATTAACATCATTGTCAATCGTAACAATATTACAACTAGGAACAACACCACCAGGAGAAATCATCACTAGTAACATCACAGGTGAAATTGTCACAACCTTAAAGTGATGAAGTCCTTTTTTGCTACTCAAAGAAAAATGCAAATGCCAATAATGGGTACATATGATTTTGGAAAAAAAAGAAGCATTGTTGAAACTTTTTTTTTTTTTTTAGCATGAACACCATTTGATTTAGGAGGGATATTCAATTACACATCAAGTTTAAGCTTTTACTCAAATATAATTAATTATCAATTATTAATAAGAGTACTACTGGGAGCAACAGAGTGCAAAGGAATGTGAAGATGGAAAACAATGTTTTTACTCAGTCTAGATCCAAGTATGAAAAGGCTCCCAGTGGAAAGTCAGACTGAGCTGCTTCAAGAGGCGAATTTTGGTCGCTAAAGACAGTTCACAAAAATCAAACAGAGGGTGAATAAAATCCGTCGCCATCTGAAAAATCACATTTGGTGTTGAAGATACTGTCATTATACTCAAGCTCAAATTAATTTACTGTCGTCCAAATAAATGGCGAAAAAAAAAAGCGTTTGGTGTGTAACAGCCTATACAGTACCCCCTCTCTAGGTGCAACCCCTGAAGACCTCATGGCAGTAACATGGCGGTGAGGAAACCAGCTAATCTTTACCAGTTTACAGGAATGCCTAACAATACATTCCAGTTAACCGGGGCGTGGGTGAGGCAGAACAGTAAGGATGCACCCCAATCCTAGGTTTAAGCAAAGATAGGTGGAGGGAGGGTTGGAAACTCACAGGTGGTGGGAGGTGGAGGGAGAGTAGGAAAATATATGTATACATACAGTGGGGACTAAAAAGTATTTAGTCAGCCACTGATTGTACAAGTTCTCCTACTTAGAAAGATGAGAGAGGTCTGTAATTTTCATAACAGGTACACTTCAACTATGACAGACAGAATGAGAAAAAAAAATCCAGGAAATTACACTGTAGGATTTTTAAAGAATTTAATTGTAAATCATGGTGGAAAATAAGTATTTGGTCACCGACAAACAAGCAAGATTTCTGGCTCTCACAGACCTGTAACTTCTTCTTTAAGAAGCTCTTCTGTCCTCCCCTCGTTACCTGTATTAATGGAACCTTTTTGACCTTGTTATCTGTATAAAAGACACCTGTCCACAGCCTCAAACAGTCAGACTCCAAACTCAACCATGGCCAAGACCAAAGAGCTGTCGAAGGACACCAGGACGAAAATTGTAGACCTGCACCAGACTGGGAAGAGTGAATCTACAATAGGCAAGCGGGTTGGTGTGAATAAATCAACTGTGGGAGCAAATGTAAGAAAGTGGAAGTCATACAAGTCCATTGATAATCTCCCTCGACCTGGTGCTCCACGCAAGATCTCATCCCGTTGGGTCAAAAGATCATGAGAACAGTAAGAAGAAAATCCCAGAACTACACGGAGGGACCTGATGAATGACCTGCAGAGAGCTGGGACCAAAGTAACAAAGGCTACCATCAGTAACACTACGCTGAGAGATACTCAGATCCTGCAGTGCCAGGCGTGCCCCCCTGCTTAAGCCAGTACATGTCCAGGCCTGTCTGAAGTTTGCCAGAGAGCATATGGATGATCCAGAAGAGGATTGGGAGAATATCATGTGGTCAGATGAAACTAAAATAGAACTTTTTGTTAAAAACTCAACTCGCTGTGTTTGAAGGAAGAAGAATTCTGAGTTGCACCATACCTACTGTGAAGCATGGGGGTGGAAACATCATGCTTTGGGGCTGTTTTTCTGCAAAGGGGACAGGACGACTGATCCGTGGTAAGGGAAGAATGGACGGGGCCATGTATCGTCAGATTTTAAGCCAAAACCTCAGTCCATCAGTGAGAGCATTGAAGATGAAACATGGTTGGGTCTTCCAGCATGACAATGATCCCAAACACACCGCTCGGGCAACGAAGGAGTGGCTCCGTAAAAAGAATTTCACGGTCCTGGAGTGGCCTAGCCAGTCTCCAGACCTTAACCGCATAGAAAATATGTGGAGGAAGTTGAAAGTCCGTGTTGCCCAGCGACAGCCCCAAAACATCACTGCTCTAGAGGAGATCTGCATGGAGGAATGGGCCAAAATACCAGCTACAGTGTGTGCCAACCTGGTGAAGACTTACAGGAAACGTGGCTATGTTACAAAGTATTGAGTTGAACTTTTGTTATTGACCAAATACTTATTTTCCACCATGATTTACAATTAAATTCTTTAAAAATCCTACAATGTCATTTCCTGGATTTTTCTTTCTCATTTTGTCTCTCATAGTTGAAGTGTACCTATGATGAAAATTACAGACCTCTCTCATCTTTCTAAGTAGGAGAACTTGCACAATCAGTGGCTGACCAAATACTTTTTTGCTTCACTGTATATATGTATTAACAGTGGTACGATGAGTAGCGAGGTTGAAAATAACAAGTACTGAGCTAATATTTCCCATAATGAATAATGTAATGAATCTGCTCTAGAAAATCCACACTGTATAAGGCATTATATGCAATAATTGAGTTGTATTGTACATTTACTCCCTTATTTACGATGGGAATATGTTCTGACAAATCCATCATAACTTAATTGTATCATAAACATAAATAACATTACCAGTACTATCAGCAGCATCACTGGTGGCGACAGCAGAAAAAGCTGATTAACAACACCATCACCATCAGTCAGAAAAAAGAACAATGAAAGCATAAAAGTACTGTAGCTGCCAAGAGGTTGCGCACTGTGGCAATTAATTCTTTCGACAGCTTTAATTCTATCCTTCTCTTGTAAAGAAGCCCACCATCCGTCATCCAATCTCTTAAATCAAACCTTACCAATTCAGACCATGGGAAGCCTTAGCCAGTTTAAATTTAGCTGTTATTTGTCAGGTTGTACAGTCCTGAAGAATGCTAATCAGCTGGTGTGTTGGAAACCAAGAAGAGCCCTCTCATACAGACTGTCTGCTCATACAGACTGAAGAATGAACAACCATGCTCGTGCTGTAGTCCGTTCAGCCCAGATTAATCAGTCTGACTTCATTCATTAGGTCGTCATACATTAATTACATGGCTAATTCATAGGACTAAATTAATCTGCACATTGATGAAGGTGTGATAAAAGAGGCTATGTCTTTCTGCATTAACCGGCAGAACAAGGGTGTATCAGACACCATTATGGCGAGAGTAATGGCTTTATGTGTGAGAGTGTTTATTTAACACATCCATACGGCTGCAGTTCTAATAAAGTTCAAGACAGGAGAACTGGCTGAACAGATATTGCATTGAAATAGGCAATTGTTAGAATGCAGTATTGGCAAGGTTATTAAATCCTAACACTTCTGAATTATAAAGACATACTATGACAGCATAAAATGAGGGGATGACCTATTAACTGGGTATGTTTGTTACCATGAATGAGCTTCTCCCAGAAAGAGAGACAGCAAGAGTGAGAGAAGGATTATAAATCAATAGCATAGATTGATTTGTGTCTGGCTGCAAACCAGACCAACAGGCTGCACACCAACTCCCAACAGGGAAAGTGTGAACATTTCTTGACTTTGTTTCCTAAGAATAATGAGAATAATAATTTATATTTATATAGCACCTTTCATACAAGCAGCAGAACAGGACAAAAAAGACAAGAATCAACTAAAAACATGTTTAAAAGTATGACTGCTATGGTATATTGATTTTCTAGCATTTTAAACTACTCATGCCGTTCAACGAAAACCCTTCCTAGTGACTGATCGTCTAACCCTCTCCTTATCAAAGGAAAACTGAGGGATGAAACCCGCTCCATATCGGAGGAAAAGCTCTCCCTGTAGGAGGAAAACTCATCCTAGTGAACTAGAGATAAAACCTGCTCCATATCAGAAGGAAACCTCTCTATAGGAGGAAAACTTCAGCCAGAAATAAAACGTCTAAATTTGTCACAAAAATGCTGATTTAAAATGCATCATTTTACAGATAAAACCCAGTGAAAGAGTAGTAAATCAAGTAAAATAGGTCAAGCATATTAAGTAGCTAATTACTGATCATTAAAATCAAGTAAATTAAAAACAAAGTGAAACATGACAATAATAGATGAATTAAAATGCTAATTAAAACTTGGCCTGCATCATTAAAAATGTTGATTTGAACAGATGCGTTTTAAGCTTCTTTCTGAAAGTGCATAGAGAATGAGTGGTTCCAGAGGTCTGTGAGAATTTTGCCCCAGTAAAATGTTCCTGTGCCCCACTAAAATCACGGTAGGAAAAAGTCAATTTTAATATTGTTTGGGCAAAACAGGACACACCACACAAATTCACTACAGGCACTACATTTCCCATAATGCTACAGCATCTTTGCCAAAGCTTGAGTGGCTAATGATATTTAAAAGAAAGTCAGCCACACTGCAGAAAAGGTAATGACAGCTCATAGCTATACGTGTTGGCTAGCCTCTTATAACTGTATAACCTTCCAAAAGTAAATATCAGACCACTAACACATTGGCATTCATTAAACTAGCAAAGGCATAAGTTACGTTGGCATAAAAAATGTATGCAATTAATAAAACCAAACTTTAGTTTTAATTTGTTCTTCATTCCTCATCTATGGCAGAGTAACAACCACTTCAGCGTTAAGTCATTTAATATGTTTAGTGTTTACCAGGCTTGATTGTTATGCACAGTTGTGCCCCTACGACTGATTGGCAAGCAGAGGGGGCCTTTCTAAATTCTGTGTGTGCCCCAGTACAACATGTAGTGTAGAAATTTACATGGCCTCTTTAGTTGTGTTTTGGAGACCACCAACATAATGCTAAGGTGACCCAAGTGCCCTGGATTGAACATATCTAGTAATCATTTCACTAAAGTATGGAGGAGAAAGACTATGGATACATTTAAACACATGTATGGATATAAGATACTGGACTATGGACCAAAAGATCCAGGGTTCAATCCAACCTCTGCCAAGCTGACACTGTTGGGTCCTTGAGCAAGGTCTAAACCTCCTTAACCCACAATTGCTTGGATTGTAACACTGTATCAATTGTAAGGATTGGCAGAGGTGGGATTTGAACCCTGGACCTTCTGGTCCAGAGTCCAGTACCTTAACTGCTAGGCTACCACAAAGGCTACTCAGATGTTAACGTGAACAGACGTTGATCAGATGGTTGTACATACTTGTACTATCAAGCCATGTCTCTGGCAGGAAATTAAGGCCAATGCAGTAATTTTCGATTATCTGTGCAATAATAAAATACTTGTTTGTCAGTGAGCTGACATTCAGTACAGCTACTTTAATTACTTGATGGTGGAAGTTCATTGTAATTACCTAAACTATTCAAACACTTCGCTCTAAGAAAATTTTAGTGATCAGAACCCCCTTTTATTTCTTACAGCCATGCCACTGGGTACCACTGATAATAGGAATATTTTAAAGGGCAGCATGGTTTCCAGCATGTCAGATCTGAGCTGTGTTTTCTGTACACTTGTGATAACAGTGCCCTGTGATGCACTGACTGTCCAGTTTGCTTGGCTGCTCAGCCATGCCCTCAGTCCTAGCAGCCGAAACTCCCATTCTATTGCTTCTTTGTATATTCTGAATGGACGATGCCATGAAGCAAATTAGCTGCCAGCATTCCAATTTCCAGTGGTGTTTGGGTGAAGACCACCGGCCTTAAATAGCTCTGCAGAAAATGCTGAAATTTCCATTAATGTCCAATACTGATGTCGGTATGGGTCCTGAGATTAACACTTGGGCAGGGGAGAGGTCCAGAAAATCCAGCAACCAATTAAAATCCTGCTTCAGTATTTCTGATTTTTCATCATAATCATCATTAGATCTGACAAGCACAGTAATTTTCTCCGTAGTCGGATGATCACTTAGAATCTGCAGGATCTTAGTTAAAACATCAGAGACACTAACATAGGGAAAGCAGAACATTTTTATTTCTTGGACAAAGAGACACTTCAGATTGATTCAAAAATTGTTTCAAAATCGTGAGTGAGTTGGAGAAGGTACAAATGATTTTGGTCAGGTGTTTCTTGTGGGGTGCAGAAATAACAGTACTGTGCAAGTCTTAGGCAACTGTTACAGTTCGCCAGACGAACCGTGTGAATAGGGGGGTTTTAGGACCCAAGTGCAGTGAGCTCCTGACAGAACGGGCCAACCAAAGGTTAATATAAATAAATAAAAAAGGAGATAAATAAAAGTGTGTGTGATGATACAGTGCGCACACACAAACAAACAGGGAAATAATAAAGCTGTGTCTGGAAGGCAGGCAGCGAGGATCGAACCCTGATTGCCGGCATCAGGGTAGGTCGCGCTTTACCATAACGCTGTGTGGCCGTTAGGGGTGAGCATGAACATAGGCAAAGGCAAATACAAGCGCCATACAGAGACAGACTCAAAATAAAGATCAATATAGAAAACGTAAATAATGAAGATGAGGGGCAAGATGCTGCGAGTGCATGGCACCCTTAAGCATACCTTAACATTTTCACCCTGTTCCTCTTGGCTGCTAATAATTCGCCCTTAGTAATCCGATAACTGCAGGAAATCAGATTTTGTCAGTAATGCAATCAACAAGTATATATGCACTTGAGTATTCAGATAATGGGAAACCTGAGTTTACATGGGTCAGGCAGTAATTGGATTTCTTTCACTTTCACAGGTAATAATCTCATGGAAATATGTGACATAAACTTCAAAATTTAATATTAAACAATCAAATTCTTCATTTTGCTGAATATATACTGCATTTCAGAGTCTAAACAAAGTGTTCAATAGCTGTTTTGCTTCCTTTAATTCCATGGTTACCAGATCCAGCAAGTAAAGTCAATAGAAAAAGTGGCCAAATAAAACCAAGTCTTTAGAATACCTGGCAACTGTGGGGGAAGGCTCGAGCATTTACATTTATAGCATTTAGCAGACGCCCTTATCCAGAGTGACTTACAATTGATACAACCTTACAATCCAAGCAATTTTTGGGTTAAGGGCCTTGCTCAAGGACCCAACAGTGGCAGCTTTGCAGAGGTGGGATTTGAACCCTAGACCTTCCAGTCCAGAGTCCAGTACCTTACCCGCTAGGCTACCACAGTCCCACAGTCGAGCACATGCACAGACTGGTATGCATGCTATGAGTAATCCGATTACTGGAATAAAATCCAGCACTTTTATTGGATTTCTTAATCTGATTTCTAGTTCAGTGTACGCTGTATACATGACCACTTGAATGATCAGTGATTCAAGGTGAAAGAGTGTTAGATGCCCAAGGCACATTGAGGTATGAGAGCAACAAAGGCTATCCTGTCTGATCTGAACTGACAGGAGGCAACTGTGGCACAAGTCACAGAAATGATTAATGCTAATTATAATGTGTCACTACACAGTGCATCGCACGCTCCTGGATGCTACATAGGCACAGAATGATGAGATTGCTAACAGCACCAACTGCTGTCCATGGTCAAAAGCTCCTACAATGTACATGCCAATGTTGGACTGGACCTTGGAGCAATGGTAGAAGTTTGTTTGGTCGGATGAGTCCAATTGGCAAACCCTAGGTTCGGGCATTCACATGGTCATCAATTTGACACGTGCCATTTACCTAAATGTTGTTACAGACCATTTGGTTAGAGTGTTTTGGCTCATCTGTATATTTTGGAGAACAACTATTTCTACACGTTCTCAACAGCAAAGTATATATTTTCCCAACAAGGGGAGAGCTACTACTGCTTTTCACTCTGTACAATGGTGTGCAAAGGTTTTTGAATGTTCTACTTGAATGTTTTTATTTTTAGGCATAAATTTGACCCAAGACATCATCAGATTTTAGGAAAAGCCTTACAAGTAGATACAAATTAAGCAAATGACACAAAAATACTATACTTGGTCATTTGTTTATGGAGCAAAATGATCCAGTGTTACATATCTGAGTTTCAAAAGTATGTGAACCTCTAGGATTAGCAGTTAATTTGAAGGTGAAATTAGAGTCAGGTGTTTTCAATCAGTGGGATGACAATCAGTTTTGAGTGGGCACACTGTTGTATTCAAAGAACAGTGATCTACCAAAATCTGATCTTCAAAAACAACAAAGAAAATTTCTGAGGACCTCAAAATAGTTATTAAAGCTCATCAGGCTAGAAAAGTTTCCAAAACCACCATTAAAGGGTCTGGGCCAATCCACAGTAAAACAGATTGTGAACAAACGGAAGAAATTCAAGAAATCCATTGTCACCCTCCTCAGGAGTGGTCAGCCAACAAAGACTTCGCCTAGTGCAAGGCATATAATAGTCTGAGTGGTCACAAAGGAGCTCAGGATAATTTCTGAGCAACTAAAGGAATCTCTCGAATTCACTAATGTTCACTAATGTTAATGTTCATGAGTCCACCATCAGAAGACATCTGAACAGCAGAATACTTTTACCTGTCTGCAGTTTACTAATTCTCCCTTTATCAGGGGTCACCACAGCGAGTTAAACGTTTCCACCTCACCCTGTCCTCCACGTCCTCTACTCTCACCCCAACTCCCTGCATATCTTCATTTACCACAACCATATAACTCCTCTTTGGTCTTCCTCTCCGTCTCTTGCCTGGCAGCTCCATCGCCAACATCCTCCTACCAATATATCCACTATCCCTCCTCTGCACATGTCCAAACCATCTCAAACTTCCCTCTCGAATTTTGTCTCCCAATTTTCCAACCTGTGCTGTCCCTCTGATGATCTCATTCCTAATCCTGTCCACCCTAGACACTCCTAAAGAGAACCACAACATCTTAAGTTCTGCCACCTCCAACTCTGCTTCCTGTCTCTTTGTCAGTGCCACTGTCTCTAAGCCATACAACAAGGCTGGTCTCACTACTCTCTTATAAATCTTTCCTTTCACTTTTGCTGCGACCCTTTTGTCACACAGCACTCCTGACACTCTTCTCCACCCACTCCATCCTGCCTGTACTCTCTTCTTTACCTCCTTTCCACACTCCCCATTTCCTTCTAAAATAAAACTCCTTGCTTTAAATGAAAAGTATTATGTCTAAAGAAAGGAAAACACTGCATTCCAGCATAAGAACCTTGTAAAATTTGTAAAACATGGTGGTGGTAGTATCATGGTTTGCATCTGTTTGGCTGTATCTGGGCTAGGACTGCTTGCCATCATTGATGGAACAATGCATTCTAAATTCTGAAAAGTAATGTAAGAGCATCTGTCCGTGAACTGAATCTCAAGAGAATGTAGGTTGTGGAGTAAGACAAAGACCCTAAGCACACAAGTGGTTCTACCCAAATAATAATGTTTTTGAATCGCCTAGTCAAAGTTAATCCAATCAAAATGTTGTGGAACCTGAAGTGAGCAGCTCATGTGAGGAAATAAAACCAGGTCACACCAACACACCAAGGTCACACCAGATATTGAAGGCAAAGGGCCAAATACTTTTGCTACTAGCAATTACGTAATATTGGATCATTTTCCTCAATAGATAAAAGTCCAAGTATTATATTTTTGTCTCAATTGCTTTATTTGGTATTTGTATTTATTATAGGACATGTGAAAATCTGATGATGTTTATATCATAATTATGCAAAATTACAGAAAACTCTATATACCACATACAGTCGTATGAAAAAGTTTGGGCACCCCTGATAATTTTCATGATTTTAGTTTATAAATCATTGGTTGTTCAGATCAGCAACTTGAGTTAAATATATCATATAGCAGATGAACACAGTGATATTTGAGAAGTGAAATGAAGTGTATAGGATTTACAGAAAGTGTGCAGTAATTATTCAAACAAAATTAGGCAGGTGCATAAATTTGGGCACCCCAGCAGAAAAATTACATCAATATTTAGTAGATCCTCATTTTGTAGAAATAACAGCCGCTAAACGCTTCCTACAGCTTCCAGTCTGGATTCTGGTTGAAGGTGCTTTGGACCATTCTTCTTTAGAAACATCTCCAGTTCAGTCATCTTTGATGGTTTCCAAGCATGGACAGCCCACATTTTCAGTAATATTCATGTCTGGGGACTGAGATGGCCATTCCAGAACGTTGTACTGGTTCCTCTGCATGAATGCCTTAGTAGATTATGAGCAGGGTTTGGGGTCGTTGGCCTCGGTGCAACTTTGTCACTGATTCTTGAACATTGTTCTTAAGAATCTGGAGATATTAACTGGAATCCATGCGACCCTCAATTTTAACAAGATTCCTAGTACCTGCACTGGCCACACAGTCCCGCGGGCATTATGGAACCGCCACCAAATTTTACTGTGGGTAGCAAGTGTTTGTCTTGGGATGCTGTGTTCCTTTTCCGCTCCTTGTTATGTCCAAATAACTCAATTTTATTTCATCAGTACACAGCACTTTATTCCAAAATGAAGCTGGATTGTCCAAATGTGCTGTAGCACACCTCAAGTGACTCTGTTTTGTGGCGTGTCTGCAGAAAAGGCTTCTTCTGCATTACTCTCCCATACAGCCTCTCCTTGTGCAAAGTGCGCTGTATAGTTGAACGATGAACAGTGACACCATCTGCAGCAAGATGAGGTTGTAGGTCTTTGGAGGTGGTCTGTGGCTTGACTATGACTGTTCTCACCATCCTTCGCCTTGCGCCCTTCTGAGATTTTTCTTGGTCTGCCACTTTGGGAGTTCCTTAACTAGAACTGTGGCCTGTGGTCTTCCATTGCCTCACTATGTTCCTCACAGTGGAAACTGACAGCTGAAATCTCTGAGAGAGCTTTCCCTTTCCCTGAACCATGATCTTGAACAACCTTTGTTTTCAGGCCATTTGAGAGTTGTTTTTGAGGCTCCCATGTTGCCACTCTTCAGAGAAGATGCAAAGAGGAGAAAAACTTCCAATTGGCCACCTTAACCCTTTCTCATAGTTGGATTCACTTGTGTATGCAGATCAAGGGTCAATGAGCTTACAAAACAAATTTTGTGTTCCAATAATTAGTGCTAAAGGTATTCAAATGACAAGGGTGCCCAAATTTATGCACCTGCCTAATTTAGTTTGAATAATTACTGCACACTTTCTGTAAAACCTATAAACTTGATTTCACTTCTCAAATATCACGGTGTTCATCTGCTATATGATATATTTACCTGAAATTGCTGAGCTGGACAACCAATGATTTATAAAGAAAAATCATGAAATTATCAGGGGTGCCCAAACCTTTTCATACCACTGTATTCCGTGATTTGGATTGCATAATCTTTAAACATGAGGAGACATGGATGTCTTCAGAGAGATTCTGATTTTTAAATTATTTTAAATGCAAGCAAATAGCTCACTCAGCTGCATTATTAATATTAATTGAATTAATAATAAAAATGGGGCCTTTAACCCAAAGAGGTTTTTATCAATCCATTCTTATTTTTAGCCCACTCTAACCTAAGATGCTGAAATTTCACATTCAGTCTTCTCTATTTCACTGTCTGTAATTCCAAGGTCACAAGGGCAATGGGTTCATAATTACAACCAGGATGTTAAACATACATTTACTAGCATTACAGTGTCCAAATGCACTCTGTGCAATAGATAGCTCATTCGGTTAATCCTACCATCTGAAAGTGAGCATGAGTTTTCAGAAGAACGCAGTCTTTAAATGCTCATCTTGTGTTGAACGAAGTAAGATCTGCTGGTTTGCTGACAGCAATATTCGCACAAAATGGATTTATAATGCACCATCCATGTGTTAATTAGGCAGGATGCACCAGCGCTCATTTTCATGCATGTTTTTTAGTAGATTACCTGCTAAATTGGCCATGAGTACCAGTTCAAATGATCACTAAAGCGGCTGTAATTTGCACTACTCATAGTAAATAACAAGTAGGGCACATATTTAGGGCTGTATTCAAAAGTTGGCAACTGAAATTGAGAAGGCATGTCAATAGGTAGTTGGGGATGTTTATTTTGTATTTAAGGACATGTTCTATTTGGGCATTTTCTTGGCAGTCAAGTGAAATTACCTGTTTATTTCAAGCTCCTAGGCTGCCATTTTTTAAGAGCTCCTGAATTCTGGCAGTAGAGTTCTTCAATCACATAATTTCTACCAAAACACTTGGAAATTGATACTTATTTTAATGGAGCTTAATGCTTACTGGTAAATACATGTAGTTTATTTATGAATAACCACACGTTTTCTGTATACAGTGCTGTGCAAAAGTCACCATTAGATTAGATCAGTGTTGCTCAATCCTGGTGCTGGCGCCCCACCACTCTGCACAATTTAGTGCTTCTCCTGTTTAAACACACCCACTTTAACTCAATAACAGGCTTGGATCAGGTGTGTTGGGTGCAGGAAAACACTAAAACATGCAGAGCGGTGGGGCGCCAGGACCAGGATTGAGAAACACTGGATTAGATATACCATTATTTTAGCAATGGAATATTTTTTTTCTCAGTCTCTTTATTAGAATATAACCAGAAAATACAGAAAATGTGAGATGTGCAGAATTAAAAAACTGAACAAAACTGAGAAAAAACAGCTTCTCTAGGCTACAGTGGCAAGCATTTAGTGTGACCTCCCCTTATACTTGAGCAATAGCAGCATCTGGCAGCTCCATTGGGTTGCCAAGTTGAGCCTTCTGAAGAAGCTTGATCAGGAATGATCTTTTTGGAAAAGTAGCAGTCAAAAAAACACTTTTTCAGAAGGGGAACAGGTTGAAAAGGCTAAGATATACTAAAGCTCATAAATATTTGAATGAAGATCAGTGGAAAAGAGTATTATGGAGTGGGTCAAATCATGTTATAAATGGTTATCCAATGGTGGTCTAAGACTTTTGCAAGGTACGGTATATGTATTAATTATAAATTGTCAATCATCTAAAAACCACGAACATGTCAACAAGTGCACTGACGATCTGTAGAAATGCCATGTAATAACTTTATAAGTTATGGTGACGTGATTTTTGTATTACAAAAAGGCCCATTTGGACTGAAAGCTGTTGAGATTTTCATGCCTTAAGCAGTTTTCAAGCTTGTGCATGGAAAACATTTTGTATACAACACTTAATTTTTCAGTATGTCATTGTACTACAGACACATTGCTTCAGACCTGAATAAACAAAAATAAAAATAAATAATAATAAAAACTAAAAAAAACAAGCTGCACTAACGCTCCCCTAATACTAGTGCTTATTGATCCATAATCGCAGTCTGAATTACCAAGAGAGATGAATTTATTATCATGGTGTGCTCATATTTTGTTCAGACTTCAGCTGTGAATAGCAAATGGACTCTGTATTGTGTGTGTGTGTGTGTGTGTGTGTGTGGTGTCTGATTCATGCAGCAATCAGATCTTCACGACATCCTTCTTTGGAAGTAATTATTACACATTATGCCACCATACAACAAAGCAACAAAAGCTTAACACATAAAAAAGCACTGTGTGGATAAGGATGAATACAAATCAAATAACAGCTTTTAAGGCTAATGACAACACAAGGATTATACATGTTGGGAGTCTTTTCGCTGTGCACATAACTACCTGATTACTGTGTTATACAGTGTATGAACAAAATTATTGGGACACACCTCTTAATCATTGAATTCAAGTTTCATTCAGTCCCATTGCCAGTGGTATACAAAATCAAGCCATCGCCTAGCCATGCAGGCTGTCTTTACAAACATTTGTGAAAGATTGGGTCATTCTGAAGAGCTCACTGAATTCGAGCATGGTGCTGTAATAGGATGCCCACCGCATCCCGCTGCAACAAGTCAGTTCATGAGATGTCTTCCCTCCCTATATAATCACCCCCATCGACTGAGAGTGGTATTATTGAAAAGTGGAAGCGTTTAGGAACCCACAGCAACTCAGCCATGAAGTGTCAGACCATGTAGAGTTACAGAGCAGAGTCACTGAGTGCTTAGGCACACAGTTGAGTCAGCAGAGAATTGGCAACTTTCATGCACTAAGTTCCAAACCTCCTCTGGCATTAACATCGGGAGCTTCATGGCATGGGTTTCCAAGGCCAAGTTGCCACTGGACTCTGGATCAGTAGAAACGTTTCTGTATAGAGACAAACCATGCTTCTATATCTGACAGTCTGATGGATGAGTCTGGGTTTGGTGAATGCCAGGAGAACATTAAGTCAAATCAAGTCAGATCTATTTATAGAGCGCTTTTTACAATGGAGCATCGTCTCAAAGCAACTTTACAACTTTAGATTATCTCCTAATATCTTCGTCCAATTGAGCAAGCCTAGGACGACAGTGGCAAGGAAAAACTCCCTAAGTGTTATGAGGAAGAAACCATGGGAGGACCAAGACTCAAAAAAGGACCCAACCTCCACAGTTTGGTGGAGGAGCGATAATGTTATGGGGTTGTTTTTCAGAGGTTGACCAAGCCCCTTAGTTCCAGTGAAGGGAAATCTTCATTTTGGACAATCGTATGCTTCCAACATTGTGGGAACAGCTTGGGGAAAACCTTTTTTTCTTTTCCAGCATGACTGTGCGCCCTGTGCACAAATAAGGTCCATAAAGGCATGGTTGGGTGAGTACAGTGTGGAAGAACTTGACTAGCCTGCACAGAGTCCTGAACTCTACCCCATCAAACACATTTGGGATGAACCAGACCAGAAATTACAAGCCAGTTCCTCTCATCTAACATCAGTATCTGACCTCACAAATGCTCATCTGGATGAATGGGCAAAAATGATCACAGACACAGTCCAAAATCTTGTAGAAAGCCTTCCCAGAAGACTTTGAGAATGAGATGTCATAAAAGCTCCTGTAGGGGTAATGTCTGTGTTGTCCGGTACTTTTGTCCACACAGTGCATGAGGCTCACATATTGCAGACATCAATGTGCACTGCTTCTGGGAGTAGTCTGAACGTGTAGTATGTATCTGGCTAGTATGCTATTTCAAATCGTTGTTCACTAGCCAGTATTTCTACGACCCCTTCCCATTACCATTAGTGTCATAAAATACCATTTATGAAAACATGTTTTAAAATTGCTTCATTAAGATGTAGGCTTAAGGACTAGACTATGGTTGGAGTTGCAGACTTGTAGTGCGTGTGTATACTCAGGGTTGTATTCCACCCCATTAGTTAGAGCCAATCAGTGACTAACTCCACAAGACTAAGACTAGATTGTCTTTTTTGTCCTTTTTTTTACGTCCAATTAGTAACTTCTCTCCTCCCCTCCATCAGATAATGGCAATGCCAGGTTTGCAGTGCTGAGGCTTGAATCCCACAGCTTATGTTCACTAGTTTGTTCTCTTAACCACTGCAGCACCACAGTATTGGTTTTGTGAAGTGGATATGATTAGAAGTAACAACAGCTTTTCTACAAAGCTCACAGGATGAAACCAGTATGCTTTTAGACTGTCAAACGCTGTGGGCACTTGGTGGAACATATTGTAACAAACTGCACCTGCAAGCCACATTAGGGTAAAAGTGGCTTTCCTTGACCAAGCTATTATGGACAAATCCAAGATCACCATGCACTTTGTCAAGCTTTAAGTCAAAATCCTGTTCATTTCAATGGGGTTAGCCAAATGATCTTTTTGTAAAAGAAGTAAAAAAAAAAAATTCAAATAAAAAATAAATAAACAACAAAAAAAATTAGTACCCTGCAATTAAAGAAACTCACTAGAAACAGAAGTTTAAAATTGTAAACAAGATACAGTGGTACGTCGGTTCTTGACCACCTCTGAACTCGTCGAATTCGGTTCTTGATACATTTTGACCAGCAAAATTTGTCTCGGTACTCGTTGTCGCTCGGTATTCGGCGCACTTCCATAAACTTGTCGAGCCGCGCGACTCGTTTCAGACGAAACTCGATTCACAATTCATGATTCACGATTCAGTATACAGTGATTCAGATTCACAATAGCGTTTGCTCAGTGAAGCTCTCTGCTATTTTGATAGTGTCTGTCTTTATTTTTATATTAATAGCACTGTATTCTTAGTGCAAAAAAGTCTCCATGGGTCTTAGAAAGATTAGCATTGCCAGTCAACTCAAAGGGAATTCCTGTCCTGAATCCTCCAGAACACAACCTGCAGTTTAGCTGCTAATCTAACCCAATAGAGTACCGTATTTTTCGGACCATACAGTGCACCGGATTATAAGACGCAATATCAACGATTGGCTGCTAATGGGTATATTTTCATACATAAAGTGCACCGGGTTATAAGACGCATGAAATGAAACAAAACTCTTAAGTTCCGTCGGAAGCTCAGTTTGGTCTTCACCTGGCGCAGGGCGTCTTCTTGCTTCCTCCACTTCCGTACCATTGATTCGTTAATGTTGAATTCTCTCACAGCTGCTCTATGTCCATGTTGTACTGCGTGACTGATAGCGTTGTGTTTGAAATCCGCTTCGAAAATGAATGAATGAATGCACATACCGTAATGCTGAAGCACATACCGTATTACTCCGCTATGCTGCGCACTACAGTGGCCGTAAGCTTAGTAATTTAATAAGGCCGTGCTAAAACATTTTGACAGATTTATGAGCGCCATGTACCATCTACAATCGGTTCTAGGTCAGAAAGCACAACCAGAATTAATTCATACATTAGACGCACCGCATTTTAAGGCGCACTGTCGATTTTTGAGAAAGTTAAAGGATTTTAAGTGCGCCTTATGGTCCGAAAAATACGGTAAGTGTTTTGCTTCCAATTTTCACTTTTTATCCATACTCATTGAATGCCATGATATTTTTGAACATTTTATTAGAATTTAAGTCTTGCGTTAATGATTTTGGCCAACTGTAGGTTAATGTAGGTGTTTCAAACATTAACTTACTTATTATTTATCACAGGCTCTGCTATAATACAATATAGACCGCTCTACCAAACACTCATTAAACTCATCAGTTCATGATACATGTAACTTATGATGGATTTGTCAGAACATATCCCCTTCATAAATCAGGGAGCACCTGTACAACTCCATTAATGCATATAATGCCTTATACAGTGTGGATTTCTGGGGGTCTGGAACGGATTCATTCAATGTACATTATTCCTCATGGGAGAAATGTTCTCGTTTACTGAAGTACCACTGTACTCTATTGTAGCTTCACCATATCTTACATAATTCAATGAAAACATTCATGCCACTCTTTTATTTCTGAAGATTAGCTATTCAAAATAATGTGTACTTTTCTTGTATAAAAATGTAAACAAAAAGAATCTTTAGTCCCCTGCAATTAAAAGAGTCACTGAGACCGGGATATGTGTCTGCATGACGTATGATTCTGGTGTTCAAAAGATGCAATTGCATTAGTTGGCGTAATAAACAACTACACATAATCCAACTCGGCAATGCACGTCATCCCACGTTACACCCCGACACATACCGATTTCTCAAGCTGAGAATATGATGAACCCACAACCTTTTCTCTTCCATAACCGTCCTTCTCCTCTGAAGTAGAAGTAAAGCCATTAATCTGTCTCACAGAGCCATGCCAACTGCAAATGTCTGGTGTGACTGCGGCTTTACCTGTAGTGATATTGATGGATGGGCTGGCTCCTTGGTTAAATACTACAAGTTGAAAGAATTGTTGTAAGTTCAAAGCTTAAGTTGAGACACAACTGCCAACAGCAGGCATGTTTCGTCATTTAAGACCTGTAAATGGATGCTATTGATGATCCTTCTGTCTGTAGGAATGGTTGCTCCTTCCCACTGAACACTTGAAAAACCCATATGACAAATGCTTGACTCTAACAGATTTCGAGTGTAATACCAACATGCACTTGAGTTCTAGGCAGGCATGGCAGGTGGAAGCAAACAGAGAAGATTTACTCTGATGCCTCTGCATTTCAGAAATGCATGATGCAACGGCGTACAGCAACCAAACTGTATGAGATCTCATTACTGGGATTGCATCATGAACATTTCCAGCGCGGATAAACTGCTCGTTATGACTTTGTGACGATTTAACAGGAATAATAACAGTGAAACAAAAAGGCTACTGTTGTGATAGATGGAGGAAAAAAGTAATACAATTGCTTGTGTGAGACTTTGTTTGAATTCCTTAGTTCTGTCTTGCATTTCATTATTTTGCATGTGTGTTTAATATTGCGAGGCACCTCTGTATTGAACCTTTAATGAACTAAGACCTGCTGCCACTATGTGGACTTAAAGTAACAGACAGACTCCTCCCATGCCCAGTCGTGATCTTGTGTCTCTGAGATTGACATGTCTGAGTGACAGACAGGATGACTGCTACCTCAACAAGTGCCCAGTCCAATAAAAATGTCTGGCATGTCATGTCAGACTGGATTCTCACTGAATGAAATGTTAGAGCTTGGGCTGCAAAAACTGGTAAATAAACTCAACAAAAATGGCAGTTTGTGTAGTCATTGCTGCAGTATATAGTTGATTTTATCTTCCATGTGGATAATACAGTGGTATCTCAGTTCTCAACAACCTCAGAACTCGTCAGATTCGGTTCTCAATGCATTTTGAACAGATATTTGTCTCGGTTCTTGTCATTTGCTCGGTACTCAGCGCACTTGCTTAAACTTGTATGAGTCGAACCATGCAACTCGTATCAGCCAAAACTCGATTCAGTACACAGTGATTCAGATTCAGGTTCATGATAGCCCTTGCTCAGAGATGTCTGCTGTGTTTGTGTTTTTCTCTATTTTCTCCAGAACCCAAGCTGCAGTTAGCTTAGCAGCTATGCTAGTGCCCAGAGTTCACCAAGAGTGTTTTGCTTTTACTTTCACTATTAATTCATTACTCAATAAACACATTACTTCAACACTTTACTATAAAATAAGCTTTGTGTTAATGATTTTGGCCAACTATAGGTTAATGCGATTTAAACATAAACATTACTATGAGGCAGAATCTCCATCGACAGGCACCATAATGTAACTGCAGTCATTTAAGGTGGACTGAAAAATGTGAGTAAGAAACCTCATTCAGCCACGTCTCTGCTATGATACACCAAACACTCGTTAAACTCCTCGGTTCATGATACATTTAACTTATGATGGATTTGTAGGAACATATCCCCATCATAAATCAGGGAGCACCTGTACAATACAACTCCATTAATGCATATAATGCCTTATACAGTGTGGATTTTCTGGGGGTCTGGAACAGATTCAATCAATTTATATTATTCCTTATGGGAAGTATTTGATTGGTACTCGTCAGTCTCGGTTCTCAACAACGAATTAACAACAAGAACCAAGGTACCACTGTATCTGATAATACAGTCGTATGAAAAAGTTTGGGCACCCCTGATAATTTTCATGATTTTTCTTTATAAATCATTGGTTGTCCAGCTCAGCAATTTCAGGTAAATATATCATATAGCAGATGAACACCGTGATATTTGAGAAGTGAAATTAAGTTTATAGGTTTTACAGAAAGTGTGCAGTAATTATTCAAACAAAATTAGGCAGGTGCATAAATTTTGGGCACCCTTGTCATTTGAATACCTTTAGCACTAATTATTGGAACACAAAATATGTTTTGTAAGCTCACTGACCCTTGATCTACATACACAAGTGAGTCCAACTATGATAAAGGGTTAAGGTGGCCAATTGGAAGTTTTTCTCCTCTTTGCATCTTCTCTGAAGAGTGGCAATATGGGAGCCTCAAAACAACTCTCAAATGGCCTGAAAACAAAGGTTGTTCAACATCATGGTTCAGGGAAAGGGAAAAGCTCTCTCAGAGATTTCAGCTGTCAGTTTCCACTGTGAGGAACATAGTGAGGCAATGGAAGACCACAGGCACAGTTCTAGTTAAGGAACTCCCGAAGTGGCAGACCAAGAAAAATTCAGATAGGCCAGAGGCGAAGGATGGTAAGAACAGTCATAGTCAAAGCCACAGACCACCTCCAAAGACCTACAAACCTCATCTTGCTGCAGATGGTGTCACTGTTCATCGTTCAACTATACAGCTCCGCACTTTGCACAAGGAGAGGCTGTATGGGAGAGTAATGAAGAAGAATAAAGCCTTTTCTCTGCAGACACGTCACCAACCAGAGTCACTTGGAGGTGTGCTAAATTTGGTGGCGGTTCCATCCATGCTGTGGGACGTGTGGCCAGTGCAGGTACTAGGAATCTTGTTAAAGTTGAGGGTCGCATTGATTCCAGTTTAATATCTCCTGATTCTTTAGAACAATGTTCAAGAATCAGTGACAAAGTTGCACCGAGGGCCAAACGACCCCAACCCTGCTCCAAATCTACTAAGGCATTCATCCTGCAGAGGAACCAGTACACACGCCTTCTGGAATGGCCATCTCAGTCCCCAGACATGAATATTACTGAAAATGTGGGCTGTCCATGCTCGGAAACCATCCAAAACCTGACTGAACTGGAGACGTTTCTAAAGAAGAATGGTCCAAAGCACCTTCAACCAGAATCCAGACTGGGAAGCTGTAGGAAGCGTTTTTAGCGGCTATTATTTTCTACAAAAGGAGGATCTACTAAATATTGATGTCATTTTTTCTGTTGGGGTGCCCAAATTTATGCACCTGCCTAATTTTGTTTTTGAATTAATTACTGGGGTCTTACACTTTCTGTAAATGGGGTATCCTATAACTTCATTTCACTTCTCAAATATCACTGTGTTCATCTGCTATATGATATATTTAACTCAAGTTGCTGATCTGAACAACCAATGATTTATAAACTAAAATCATGAAAATTATCAGGGGTGCCCAAACTTTTTCATACGACTGTATAATGTTATGATATTACAGTCACATTAACTAAAGCAGCAGATTTTTTAGAACTTACCACTGACAATGTTCAGTGTTCAGCTTCCTTTCAAAGTAATCCACTGTATTGTCTTTAAGAGCACATTTTTTTTCCTCCAAATGTATTAAAATTTATATTCAAACATCTGAGTCCTACGTAAGTGTGGTGTTGATAATAATAATAATAATAATAATAATAATAATAATAATAATAATAATAATAATAATAATTTTTATTTATTATTATTATTTTAGTTATTATCATTATTAAAAAAATAATTTTAATAATGCTGTCAATAGTTTATAACAGAAGCTCATTATACATACATTATATACATATATATATATATACATATATATATATATATATATATATATATATATATGTAATATAATGTGTGTTATTTGATTTGTTACAAATACACACATAATATATATATACACACACAGCATTATATTTTAATAACCAATAACTGTCTTTAATTCATTATAGTAAATGCAATAAATATATTATATTTATTGCATTTACTTTAAATATGTTCTTTATTTTTTCTATTTAGCTTTCATGTATTTAAACTGTTATTATAAATGTATTATAATAATGCGGGAGGAAAAAAAGAGCAACCAGAGTAAACCCCTGTGGACAAAGGAATTACATGCAAACTCCACACAGGCCGAGTCCGTGGTCAGGATCAAACTGGGGATCTTTGAAGTTTTGTAGTGACCGTGTTAAAGAATATATCATAATAAAATTATCATTCATCTTAAATCATTCTAGTATTCGTTTATATGTAGCTTTTACTCAGTTAAACTAAGAACCAATTATTGCATACAGTATATGTATGGGTGTCACATGCAGTTATAGCTTGATCCTGACTTTTGGACTCCGCCGGTATGGAGTTTTCATTCCTACCCATTACGTTAAGACACGTTAACTGGTTGCCTTAAAATGAGGGTGTCTGACTAGTATCGATGTAACCTTGCTCCTGTTGAGAATAGCCGTTGATGCTGATGCAACATTAAATAAACCAAATAATCATCAAATATGTGCATATAAAATGATTCTAGAATTCTCCATTATTTAAATGGATGAACTTTAAATGGAAAAACGAATGATCATTCACATTTAACATTTGTTGAATTGTACAGACTGAAAAGTATAACAATTTTAATCCATATAGAATTCTGATTATTTTCTCGATCAATTAAAGTGCAGCCATGTTTGTAGAGGATGCCTGAAACAGAATCAACTGATCTATCACAAGTTCTAACACTTCTATGACAGCAAAGAACAAAGAAACGTGTTCACAATGGTCAAACAAGTGTTGTCTAGCAGCATGCTCAAGCCACAGTGGAAGACTTTGGTAGATCAAAGGCACATAAGGACAGAGAAATCCAAGCTTTGGCTGAGTCAGATCCATGGACACAATTCTCACTCCCTGTCTCATTGGACAGCGAGCAAAAGTCCTTTAAGCTCCTAATTATATTATCAGTCAATAGAAGAGGAAGCAGAGCGAGTGAACAAGAGAGAGGCTTAGATGGCCTGCAGAGATTGGAAAATAGGATAGGGAAAGCCGACCTCATGATAATGAAAAGAGGGATAATGGAGAGATAATGAGTGCAGGAGAATGAAGGTGGTCTGCGATGTCTGATGGTGGAAGTGATTCTTTCAATCACTGTATAATATAATTCTAATCAGCTGACTATTGTATATGGAAGTAGTTTAATAATGGATAAAACTGCTACAGAAGCTCTATTACAACACATTTTCCATGACTGTAATATCATTACAATCTGACCTAGTTTATAATGCAATATAAACACTTAATAACTATAACAATGTAATATTTACATCAACAAAGATTTCTGGAATTAAAAAAAGAAGATTACATTATAAAATTGTATTGTCCCTGTGGTATTGGAGAAACTTTCATGTTTTATATTCCATACAGAATGATCCTTAGTTGACCCTTGTGTTGAATTATGACTAATGTGCCACAATAATTGTGCACTGCATATGGCATGTGCTGGGAGTGGTGTCTGTGAGTGAAAGCCAGTGACCTGTACCTCAGCAGCACCAAACTCACACGGGACAGAAACTCTTAGTCTACATGCATCGAATTTAAAAACTGGAAAAACAGCAGGGTCTCTTACATTTAGTTAGACTTTTCTTTCATTGCAGACCTTATAAATACAAGATATTTCATGTTTTGTCAGGTCAATTTCATTTAATTTGTTAAAAAGCATCCATTTCTGCAACACAGTCCAAAAGAAGTTGGGATGAGGCTAGTAATGAAGTAAAAAAAAAAAATCTCAACTAAATAACAATGGGATTTGAAACAGGTGATCATGATTTGGTATCAAAGTAGTATCCATGAAAGCGTCTTTAAAGAACAAAGATGGGCAGAGGATCTCCAGTTTCTCACAATTGTGTGAGGAAATTATTGAAATTTTTCAAACCAGTGTTCCTCAAAGAAAGACTGGAATGGACATATTTCTTACTTATTTCATTACAAAATGATCATAAGAACGGTGAGCAAAAATCCCAAAACTACACGGAGGGACCTGATGAATGACCTGCAGAGAGCTGGAACCAAAGTAACAAGGCTACCATCAGTAACACACTACGCCGAGAGGGACTCAGATCCTGCAGTGCCAGGTGTGTCCCCCTGCTTAAGCCAGTACATGTCCAGGCCCGTCTGAAGTTTGCCAGAGAGCATATGGATGATCCAGAAGAGGATTGGGAGAATATCATGTGGTCAGGTGAAACCAAAATAGAACTTTTTGGTAAAAACTCAACTTGTGTTTGGAGGAAGAACACCACCATACCTACTGTGAAGCATGGGGGTGGAAACATCATGCCTTGGGGCTGTTTTTCTGCAGAGGGGACAGAAAACATCACTGCTCTAGAGGAGATCTGCATGGAGGAATGGGCCAAAACACCAGCTACAGTGTGTGTCAACCTGGTGATGACTTACAGGAAACATTTGACCTCTGTCATTGCCAACAAAAGTAAATATTTCATGTTTTGTCTGGTCAATTTCATTTAATTTGTTAAAAAGCATCCATTTCTGCAACACAGTCCAAAAGAAGTTGGGATGACGCTAGTAATGAAGTAAAAAAAATCCCAACTAAATAACAATGGGATCATGATTTGGTATAAGTAGCATCCATGAAAGGCTGAGTCTTTGAAGAACAAAGATGGGCAGAGGATCTCCAGTTTCTCACAATTGTGTGAGGAAATTATTGAAATTTTTCAAATCGGTGTTCCTCAAAGAAAGCCTGGAATGGATTTACATATTTCTCCCCCTACTGTGCATAATATCATTAAACAATTCAAGGAACTGGGAGGAATTTAACTATGTAAAGAATGTATCAGCTAAACTGAACTCATGTGATCTCCTATCCCTCCGATGGCACTGCATCAAGAATCATCATTCACCAATAGCTGATATAATCACAAGGGCAGGGAATTACTTTGGCAAACCTTTAGCAAGCACTACAATATGGAGTTACATTCACAAAGGCCACTTAAAATCGTATTGTGCAAAGAAGCCTTTTGTTACTGATTGTCCAGCAGTGGCGTCGACTTCTCTACGCTCTATCGCATTATTTTGTATTTTGATTTTGCATAGCATCCAAATGTTTTCGAATTGAAGTTGCAGATGAAGTAGCAACAAGTCTGACTACCTCCTGGACACAGTTTTCTCTCAAATAATGGCATGGACCAATGAACATTGTCATTCCTTATCTTAAGAATAAAGCATAAAGCTGCAGTCACACTAGAACTTTGGAGCTTGCTTGGCTCTGATTGGCAAAGCAAACAGTTGCCCATTGTGGTGCAGTAAGCAGAGTCTTGGTTAGAGATACTGTGCTGATAATGAAGAGCACTAGAGAGGAGTACTACTTGTTTAGGGCTATGAAATAGAAAAGGCTGTGAGTTTATTATATTCCCAGCTTGAGAATGAAGCATTTACACATGGCTACACTACTACTGTACAATTTGTGCCCCTTCAGGTCTCTGTGGCCAAAGCAGTAGCGCTATGTGTGTCAAACCTCACCAAATTTGAACTCAGTGCAAAGTTTTGCTTTCAAAATGTATTTTGAAAGAGGTCTACAACACTAAATCATTCATCACAGCTAATCCTAATAAAGCAAATGGGATTTTGTTGAAAATTTGCTCACGAAAATCTAGCGTGACTGAAGATTAAGACTTAAGATTGTGTTTGAGCACACAAATTCACATGTCAAAGTCCATCAAATTTGAAGTTGGTGCAAGGTTTTCCTCACACAATGTATTTGCCTCGGAGGTCTGCACTGCAAAATCGTTCATGCAAGTGAATCCCATTTGTTTAGTTTTCATATTTTAACCTCCACTTTGTCCTGGTCAGGGTCACGGGATGTCCGACGCCTATGTGTAGGTCTATTGTAGACCTGCACATGCCCTGGATGAGACCCCAGTTCATCAAAGAGCAGGATAAGGATAGCTGTAGTAGCCAATTGTGTCTGCATGCCCAATCCTTCCAGAAGGCACTGCTGGGACTCTTACCTGTAGCCCTGCATTGCCTTCTGGAAGGAAGCTCTGTCGGACAGTAGAAGGGTCAACTTGGCATCCTGATGAAGCTGCCAGATGCTGCTATTGCTCAAGTGTAAGAGGAGATTACCTTAAATACTTGTTTTTTCTGATTGTTTTCTTTTTTCTGATTGTTTTCTTTTTTCTTCAGTTTTTTAACACTGCATACATATTTACTGGTTGCAATATGGGGCAAAAAAGTATTTAGTCAGCCACTGATTGTGCAAGCTTTCCTACTTAGAAAGATGAGGGAGGTCTGTAATTTTCATCATAGGTACACCAACTATGAGAGAGAAAAATGAGAAAAAAAAAATCCACGAAATCACATTGTGGGATTTTTAAACAATTTAATTGTAAATCATGGTGGAAAATAAGTATTTGGTCACCCACAAACAAGCAAGATTTCTGGCTCTCACAGACCTGTAACTTCTTTAAAAAGCTCTTCTGTCCTCCACTCGTTACCTGTATTAAATGGCACCTGTTTGACCTCATTATCTGTATAAAAGACACCTGTCCACAGCCTCAAAGAGTCAGACTCCAAACTCAAGACCAAAGAGCTGTTGAAGGACACCAGGAAGAAAACTGTAGACCTGCACCAGGCTGGGAAGAGTGAATCTACAATAGGCAAGCAGGTTGGTGTGAATAAATCAACTGTGGGAGCAATTGTAAGAAAATGTAGGACATACAAGACCATTGATAATCTCACTCAATCTAGGGCCCCACTCAAGATCTCATCCCGTGGGGTCAAAATGATCATGAAAACAGTGAGCAAAATCCCAAAACTACATGGAGGGACCTGATGAATGACCTGCAGAGAGCTGGGACCAAAGTAACAAAGGCTACCATCAGTAACACACTACGCCGAGAGGGACTCAGATCCTGCAGTGCCAGGCTTGTCCCCCTGCTTAAGCCAGTACATGTCCAGGCCCGTCTGAAGTTTGCCAGAGAGCATATGGATGATCCAGAAGAGGATTGGGAGAATATCATGATGAAACTAAAATAAAACTTTTTGGGAAAAACTCAACTCGTCGTGTTTGGAGGAAGAACACCACCATACCTAACTGTGAAGCAATGGGGGTGGAAACATCATGCTTTGGGGCTGTTTTTCCTAAATGTGATTTCCTGGATTTCCTCATTTTGTCTTTCATAGTTGAAGTGTACCTATGATGAAAATTACAGACCTCTCTCATCTTTCTAAGTAGGAGAACTTACTGACTAAATACTTTTTGCCCCACTATATCTAACCTAATGGTGTTCTAAGGCTTTTGCAGTCTGTACTGTATACAGGAACATAAACTTTTTCATATATCTAAGTATTTAATCTTGCCATTTCAGCAGTTTCTTTTAACTGGCTGGAGCTGATTGTGTCTTAGGGAAAAGCTGCCAAAAGCTATTTAATGTTGCTTCTCAACCTGCTAACACCCATGCGGAAGCTTGTTAATGGGTCCTGCAACATTTGTCCTGGAGTCTCTTTGTTTAATTTGCATATTACCAGTATGTTTTTTTTTGTTTTTGTTTTTTTAATGTAGGTATGGTAATACTCTGTTGATTAAATGTAGTATCTGTTGACCTAACCCTAGATCAGAGTGCCTATGTAAAGGGACTAGTTATATGGATTGGACCATCATTCATACACACATGGACATGAAACATAAAATGTGTATATTCATTACCTATTTAAAACACGTCTGCATTTTACCACTGAAAAGTGTTACTACTGCTACACAGTCCTTGGTGATCGTAGGATAATCCCTGGGACTTTCCATTGACAGATTCATTACTGGAGCTAATTGATGTTACACCTACTGCTAACCCTACCCTTAACCCCAATAACCTAAAAAATATTTTGACTCTTTTGGTTTTTCAAAAAGAAAGCTGCAGTTTCTGTACAACAGAAGTTTTCTTCCTAAGGACCAGAAAAATGTCCCCACAATGTCAAAAAAAATGTGGTCTTTCTATCCTTATGGGGGACATTTGGTCCCTACAATTTATTATAAAAATGTCATCCACAACACACACACAGATATGTATAGATAGATGGATAGATATCTCTCTTACAAATGTCAGAATGACAGAAAACCAGTATGAGCGAACCCTTGCGACACCTGCTGACAGAAAAGAGAATCACAGTCTTGAAAGACAGAAAGTAAGATGGATTTTCAAAATTTGAGGTGATAAGATGCACACATCAAAAAAACTCGTGAAAGGAGGGTAAGTTCAAATATATATATAAGTGGTGCTTCTAGTGTTAAGCCATTCTCTGACAGAATATAAGCACATTAAAAGGCTTACACTGGTGAGAGTCATGGTGGATCCACAGCCAGTGCCAAAAACAGTAGGTTCAAGGTGAGAAAACAACCTGGACTAGCTGGCAGTTCATTATCAGGGATCAGAAACAAACATCCAGTCCATCTACTGCCATGTATTTGAGAGGTCCTAATGTACCCAGAAGAAATATACATTGACAACATGCCACACAGACAATAACTAGAGCCATGGATATGCGCCTTGGACCGTATACAATGGGGCAAGAAAGTATTTAGTCAGACACTGATGGCGCAAGTTTCTCCTACTTAGAAAGATGAGAGAGGTCTGTAATTTTCATCATAGCTACACTTCAACCTATGAGAGAAAATGGTGTAAAAAAAAAAATAATAATAATAATCCAAAAATCACATTGAAGGATTTTTAGAATTTAATTGTAATCATGTGGAAAATAAGTATTTGGTCAACCACAAACAAAGCAAGCTTTCTGGCTCTCACAGACCTGTAAACTTCTTTTTCAGAAGCTCTTCTGTCCTCCACTCGTTACCTGTATTAATGGCACCTGTTTGACCCTCGTTTATCTGTATAAAAGACCCTGTCCACAGCCTCAAACAGTCAGAGTCCCAAACTCAACCAGGCCAAGACCAAAGAGCTGTCGAAGGACACCAGGAAGAAAATTGTAGACCTGCAAGCCAGGCCTGGGAGAGTGAATCTACAATAGGCAAGCAGGTTGGTGTGAATAAATCAACGGTGGGAGCAACTGTAAGAAATGGAAGATCTACAAGACCATTTATAATCTCCCTCGATTTGGAGCCCCACGCAACGATCTCATCCCGTGGGACCAAAAGTAACAAAGGCTACCATCAGTAACACATTACACCAAGAGGGACTCTGATCCTGCAGTTGCCAGGATCTTGGTAAAAACTCAATTCTGTGTTTGGAGGAAGAAGAAATGCTGAGTTGCATCCCAAGAACCAACCATACCTACTGTGAAGCATGGTGGGTGGAAACATCATGCTTTGGGGCTGTTTTTCTGCAAAGGGGGACAGGACGACTGATCCGTGTTAAGGGAAGAAATGAACGGGGCCATGTATCGTGAGATTTTAAGCCAAAACCTCCTTCCATCAGTGAGAGCATTGAAGATGGAACGTGGCCTGGGTCTTCCCAGCAACAATGATCCCAACACACCGCTCAGGCAACGAAGGAGTGGCTCCCTAAGAAGCATTTCATGGTCCTCTCTCATCTTTCTAAGTAGAAGAACATGCACAATCAGTGGCTGACTAAATACTTTTGTGCCCCGCTGTAGCTGTGCAGGCCAATGCTACCCACCTAAGTTAAAATTAGAAGCATTTGCACAGTGTTCTGGCTCAGTGGTTATGGCTCAAGTCTACATATTAGAATGTTTTAAGTATATTTTTGGTAGTGCCATGGTTGGGCACTTGAGCAAGGCCCTAAACCCTCAACTGCTCATCAATTCTACAAGCTGGAAGTAGTAGAGGGTCACTTGACTCTACTGTACGTGATAAAAATTGCAGCATGACCTTGTATTTGAGAATGGTGCTTACTGTGGATTGCAATCTACCGTATATACTCTGACATGACAGTTCACTTTGAAGGAAAGGTGTGTCTGTGTGTGTGTGTGTGTGTGTGTGTGTGTGTGTGTGTGTGTGTGTGTGTGTGTATACTCTCCAGCACAGCATGCCTGATCACCTCAAATCACACTCACTTTTGAATCTTAGATCATAAACACAACCCCCTTGTGTGCAATAATTCCAGTCTCATTTGCATATAATTTGTTGTGAACCTGTAATGTACTTGTGTCTTTCAGCAAGTGCAGGGAAATCACAAGGGTAACGCTCGTCTCAAACCACCAGAAAAAAAAAAAAAAGTCTACCACCATGTTACGCAAACACAATAAGCCAGATGTAACAGCCTGCCTTCCACAGCAATTGACTGACGAAACCCTTCGAAAAACAAAAGAAATCTTCCTCATGCATGATTTAATGGCCAGTCTCAAAAATAATCGATACTCGACAGATAAATGAATTGTCTGCCATTATAGGAACACAATGGCCAGATATAATCTGAATGGTGTACCACTCCAGCACAGGATCGATCCTGATTTTAAAGCTGTACCTTTATTTACAGTTATGTGCCATTTAACCTCCGCATTATGTTCTGTGAAACAGGACACTGACCCAATTGGACACTGACCAGACATTACCATAGACACAGTAGTTTAGATTCTTTGCACATAGTGCTTTATTTGAAACCATAATATTAATTAAAACACAATATGAAAACATTTAGTACATTACTGCCTTATGCAATACAATAATTCACTTTGTATCTTTTAGAGCCTGAAACAGTACCATGTTTTTTATGCTCTTCAAGACTGCATTTCGGTTTTCTTTCAGCAGATGCCGCAATGGTTCATTCATACTAGTTTTCTGTCATTCAGATGGGAGTAAGATGTATATGAGACAGATTTTTATTTAGTGTTATAATTCTTAAAACCGCGCTCATTAAAGCAAACGGACGTTGTTCGGCTGAACGTTAAATTGTAGATACATGTATTAGAAATACACTCATTGCCCAAAAAATAAAGCACCCAGATAGAAATGTAGGATTTCTGCAAGACTCGGCATGCAGTTACATCGCAAGCAGATATGTAAATGATTACCGTTGTGGTCTGATTAGACACTGGGTCTTGCCACAAGAGATCATAAAAGTGCTTCCCCAGCTGCTCTATAAAAAGGCTCTCTGAGGCTACTTTTGGGTAGTGTACCCCTTTATGGCCTCTATGATGCATTTGCCCACAGCTGTTTTTGTAGATCATCCACACTCATAGATTTCCAAACCTAGCGTCCCAATGGTCCCATAAATGCTCGATTGGCATTAAATCTGGTAACCAGGCAGGACAAGGAAGTGTTGAAATCTGGCGGAGACATTCCTGGGGAACACTTGTGTGGGTGAGCATTATCCTTTTGAAAAATGGCAGGTGGAAGCCCTGCCATGAGAAGTAACATGTGGCCGCAGGATGTCTTACACATCTCGCTGAGATGTTAGTGTTCCTCGTATCACTGCTAAGAGTGACTGACTGTTGAATGCGATGGCTCCCCAGATCATCACACCAGCAGCTGGGGCAGTGTGTCGCTCCACAACAAAGGCAGGACTGAGGCGCTCACGTGACCTCCATATTCGAACCCGACCATTGTCGAATCCCAAACAGAACCTGGATTCGTCACTAAAGACAATATGGTCCCAGTTCATAGCAGTCCAGGTTTCTCGTTCACAACATAACTGCAAACTTAGGTGATGGTGACTGGCTGTCAATGGCAGGACACCTAATGGGCACCATGACACCAAATTTCCTTCTCGCTAAGCAGAAGTGCATTAAAGGTGCCAACTGTATCTGTTTTCTATGACAGAGGTCAACGGAGAAGGGCCAGAATGTTTTGAGCTGACGGAAAGGCTCAGATAACAATAACTCACATAACCATTCTGTACAATTATGGAGCACAGAAAAGCATTTCAGAAGGCACAACACATCAAACCTTGAGGCTACAACAGCCAGGGCATACCCAATATTAGTATAGCGCTGCTAAGTGCTGGGTGAGGGTAATTCTGCCCTAGTGCCTTTTCAGTGGCCTACACTATCAATTCAATCTTTATACTTTCCAAGGACTCGCCCATTTACGCTATTTCTGTGGCTCTAAACAACTTCCTTCAAAATGTATCAATGTCAAGGGAGCCACTTAAATGTCTTTAATTGTTCATTGATTCACACCATTCCTGCCCAGGCCATTACAAATGACCTTCACAACTGGGTAAGATAGAAATGTATGGGAAAGTGGGCAAAAAAGTGTTCTGTCTGTTCAGATAGCCGATTAGCCATAGGCTTCTGGCTCTCCTTCCTTACATGGGATCAATTGGAGAATGCTGATGCAGGATTTGATGGATGGCAGAAAGCCATGAGGCATGTTTATTACACAGCCCTCTGGATGTTTCCAGGTTTTAAGAATGTGGTATAATAAAATGGAAAGTATTCACTCCTAAAGGTGGGCTTAATGATTTTGGTGGAGTGGTGGAGTTCCCATTCTATTTGAGGACATTCATTGAACGTAATATATGCTCAGAGTACATCTCAGGGTGTGTTCATACTTTTGCAACACTGGTGCAATTGCCCCATTAATGCAGTTAATTTGAACAAGTGTGAACGCTGCCATCCAAACCTTGGTGCTCACCAAAGAAGTGGACCGAGCCCCCTGGTGAAATTCAACTGATATGTGAACGCAGCACCCGTACCCGTAAGCATTGGACCCGTAAGCATTGGATCGCGTAAACTAACCAAAACAGAGAGTGAAGTTACCAGTAGCAACCTTTAACTTGATATAACAGTTATCAAACAAACAATATACCACAACAGTAATACTGGCTATGTTAAAGAACTGAAATTGATTCTTAAATTCCAAAAGATAGAACACTCGAGCACATCTGCTTCTTTTGTGTGCATAACAGAGGAATTAAATCGTAGGAGCTCTTCGTGAGGTATTAGCTGGTAAACATATCAGTACATATTAAGAAATGGCATAAGCGTGTTTAGCCCACCACACAGCATTGTTGTGAAAATAAAGACAATTAGGAAAGTTTGGATGCAAAACGCCATAAAAGCTGTCTAATCAGCATGTGACCATATTCATGAGACTTTTCTTTACATATTTTGGTTCGGCGTTAAGCATGTCAGTGAGAACACTAAGCAAACCAGGACTAAAATGCAACACTGAGTGCATTTACATGCACTTAATAATCCAATAACGGCAGGAAATCAGACTTTGTCAGTAATCAGATTAACGAGTATACATGCACTTCAGTAATTCGGGTTTATATGACTCAGGCAGTAATCATATTTCTACTTTGAAAACTTTAATATTAAATAATCAAATTATTAATCTTCTGAGTATATACTGCATTTCAGAGTCTCCACAAAGAGTTCAACAGCCATTCTGCTGCTTTTAATTCCGAAGCGCATTTAATTCTGGAGTTACCAGATACAGCAAGAAAAAAGAGAACGTGGTGAAAACACAGATTACAATCGGTGAACCGGTATACATGCTATGAGTAATCCGATTACTGGAATAAAATTCAGCTGTCTTTGGTGTTTGTCTTTGGTGGCCTCCACCATAAGAAAGAGACGGGACAAAAATGGCCTGCATGGCATAGTTCCAAGACGAAAACCACTGCTGAGCAAAAAGAAGCTCATCTAAATTTTCCCATAAGACATCTTGATGATCCCCAAAACTTTTGGGAAAACTCTGGACTGACGAGACAAAACTTGAACTCTTTGGAAGGTGTGTGTCCCATTACATCTGCCGTAAAAGTAACACAGCATTTCAGAAAAAGAACATTATAGCAACAGTAAAATATGGTGGTAGTAGTGTGATGGTCTGGGGCTGTTTTGCTGCTTCAGGCCCTGGAAGCCTTGCTGTGATAAATGGAATTTATGAAATTCTGCTGTCAAAAAATCCTGAAGCAGAATGTCCGGCCATCTGTTTGTGACCTCAAGCTGAAACGAACTTGGGTTCTGCAGCAGGACAATGATCCAAAACACACCAGCAAGACCATCTCTGAATGGCTGAAGAAAAACAAAATGAAGACTTTGGAGAGGCCTAGTCAGAGTCCTGACCTGAATCCTATTGAGATGCTGTGGCATGACCTTAAAAAAGGCCGTTCATGCTGGAAAACCCTCCAATGTGGCTGAATTACAACAATTCTGCAAAGATGAGTGGGACAAAACTCCTCCACAACGCTGTAAAAAGTCTCATTGCAAGTTATCACAAACGCTTGGTTGCAGTTGTTGCTGCTAAGGGTGGCCCAACCAGTTGTTAGGTTTAGGGGGCAATCACGTTTGCACACAGGGCCATGTAGGTTTGGATTTTGTTCACCCTTAATAATAAACACCTTCATTTAAAAACTGCATTTTGTGTTTACTTGTGTTGTCTTTGACGAAAATTTTAATTAGTTTGATGTTTCGAAACACTTAAGTATGACAAACTGGGAGGGGCAAACACTTTCACGCCACTGTAACTGCAGAAATCTGACTGTGAACAGATTAGTAAGTGCATGTAAATGAAACAACCTACAAGTATGAATGCATTCCCAGTCCCAGTAGACCACTTATATATATATATATAAAATAGAAGAAGAACCTGTCAGTTATGTTGTACTATTGCACTGGGAATCAAAATGCCTATTACATACAGTGGTTGTACCTGTGTCTTGTCCGTATGCTGATGTAGAAAACAATGAGGAAATGGACAGTACAGCCAAACCCTGCTATTCTACCTCCCACTATCTTAACACCCTGACCACTAAAGTTGGAAATAGTTTGCATTTTATCAATGCTGATTCCGATTCTGCTTATTGATTCTGGTTCTTATCGATTCCACGTTTTTATTCCAAAATGGTGAAGAATGCACCAAATCTTTAGGTATAATGACCTTTCAAATACATTTCAATCTATTATAAGTAAAAAGCTTAACGTAGCTTAATGTATTAAAGCATTGAAGGAACACCAAACTTCTCTCACGTATTACTGGTCATAAGTACTTTCTACTGTTGAAATAATGACCATGTAGTCAAAAGGGAAACTAATAGTTTTTACATTATGCATTTTACTTACAATAGGGCTAAATTGGAAGAAACATGAGACCACAGTCGGTTCAACACAGTACACTGCTGAAGCTCCATATCATTCTGGTGAATTAGTTGTTTTGCCATGTAGGAGGTGCAACCTCTTTTACAACAGATCAACTTTCCACATGTATTGCATTTAGCCTTTTTGTTTCTCTCAAAGTGGGGTCAAACTTTTGAACGCTTTTGAGTGCTTTAATAGGAACTGATACGTGGAATCGGAATTCTACTTTATTAGCAGGTACCTGATTCTTGGAATTTTGGAACCGGTACCCAATTGTACTATCCACTGTCCAAACCACTAACCCACTATAGCATATGGTGATCGGACAAAGCAGAAACCAGGTAGAAATGTAACAACTTTCTAGAGTAATTAATAGAATTAGGCTCTTGCTATGCTCTTAACGTCTGAGCCATTTTTGTAACAATCTACCTTCATAAAGCTACATTCAGCTGTGCTGTTTAAAAAAAAAATCTAAGTTCCAACAAATGAGTGATTATGCCTCAAAGAAAACTAGTTTGTTACAAAGTAAAGCTCGCACTGATTGTAAAACAAAACAGTATTCGTCAAGACGATAAATTCCCAATATGTTCCTCCTTTATTTCCAAGCTAATTTCATTTCTCCAGACCTGAACATTTTCGGATACACAAAACAATGTAATGTGCTTCATGGCTTTCAGTCCTGATGTGAAATGGGAAAAAAAAAAAAACCTCAAAGCGCCAAGCCCCCAATTACTGAGTTATGGTCCACATCAGCAGTGTAATGGGCCAGATCAGGCTCTGTTAAAAGCGCACTACTTCAGGCTAATAGGATGGCAGATAAGTGGGACTATAAGGCGATAGGCAGCTGTCTGGAGACTGGAGTGTATTACCTTGAGCCCCATATTATTACAGTCATAAAAACATAAGAGCTACTTGTGCTCAGTCTTGGCCGCGGCTGATGTTCAGTCAGCATTCGTATTTAAAGAAAACACGGCACAGAGCTCCCTATCACGTCGCTGCAAACACTGCAGTCTACAATCTAAGCATGGCCAATAATTATTGTAATGCAATATTCACAACTTCTGTCACAACTTCTGTGATGTATTTGGAAAGGAGGCAACATTTCTGGGCAGCATTTAAACAGAGCAAACACTATTTAAAAGCTTAACTATGATTAATATGGAAATAATTGCTAATGACAAGTTTGTTTGTATGTTTGGTTTATCTAACATCGCTATTAGTGGCCATTTCAGCAACGCACACAAGGTTACTTCAAGACTAGTCACATATATACACAAGTCAATGTCAATACAGCGTAATCAATGAACCTAAGGCATGTCTTTGGACTGTGGGAGGAAACCGGAGTACCAGGAGTAAACCCATCCAGACACAGGAAGGGCACAAAGACTCCACACAGGCCGCTTCTCCCTGGGATTGAACCCAGGACCTTCTTGCTTTATCCACTGAACCACTGTGCTGCCCACAATGGCAAGTACATGAGTGCTACAAGACTACTATAAGGGCAAAAAACGTAGGCTGTGATAAATGTTTAAGCGGTTATGATGAACCCGAATCAGTGGACATGACCTGAAGAGACATTACAAGAGAAAGAAACTAAAGAGATCATGTACAGTGGTGCTTGAAAGTTTGTGAACCCTTTAGAATTTTCTATATTTCTGCATAAATATGACCTAAAACATCATCAGATTTTCACACAAGTCCTAAAAGTAGATAAAGAAAACCCAGTTAAACAAATGAGACAAATAATATTATACTTGCTCATTTATTTATTGAGGAAAATGATGATCCAATATTAGTGAGTGGCAAAAGTATGTGAACCTTTGCTTTGCTTGTACACAATCTGTCTGACTGTGGATTGGTGGAGTCCAAACTCTTTAGAGATGGTTTTGTAACTTTTTTCAGCCTGATAAGCATCAACTCTTTTTCTGAGTTCCTCAGAAATTTCTTTTCTTTGTGCCATGATACACTTCCATTAGCATGTGTTGTGAAGAGCAGCCGTTGATAGATCCATGTTCTTTAAATAAAACAGGGTGCCAACTCACACCTGATTGTCATCCCACTGATTGAAAACACCTGACTCTAATTTCACTTTCAATCCTAGAGGTTGACATACTTTTGCCACTCACTAATATGTAATATTGGATTATTTTCCTCATTAAATAAATGACCAAGTATAATATTGTTGTCTCATTTGTTTAACTGGGTTCTCTTTATCTACTTTTAGGACTTCTGATGACGTTTTAGGTCATATTTATACAGAAATATAGAACATTCTAAAGGGTTCACAAACTTTCAAGCACCACTGTATATACTGTCAATAGAACCAAAATCTGAACAGACTATAATTTTTCACCTAGCTTTGAGCTTCACTAACTTAACCCAACAATATAAACATAACCATCTTGCAACGTAGTGACAACAAACAGGTAGATCCTGAGCAAGTGAAGGCTCAGTGCTCACATTCTCACTGTCAAAAAGGGTAAACCTGGCTGCCCAAGCATGAAAAACTGATCAGACAAGCAGCCTTTTTTGTAAAACGATTACGTATGTACAACCCCAAATCAGAAACAGTTCTGCAGCATGGAAAATGGAGAAAAAAAACCACACAGTGCTCCTTACATGTACTTTGACTTTTCTATCATTGCAGACAGTATGACCCTATGATACTATGATGGGACTGTGGTAGCCTAGCAGTTAAGGTACTGGACTATGGACCAGAAGGTAGAGGGTTCAAATACCACCTCTGCCAAGCTTCCACTGTTGGGTACTTGAGAAAAGCCCTTAACCCACAACTGCTTGGATTGTAAGACTGTATCAAATGTAAGTCTTGCTCAAGGACCCAACTTAGCAGTGGTGGGATTTGAACCCTGGACCTTCTGGTCCATAATCCAGTACCTTACCTGCTAGCCTAACACTGTCCTGTTGACAGCACCTGTTGACAGCACCTGTTGACAGCACCTGTTTAAAACCACATTATTATTTAGTTTTAGACCTCATTACTAGCTCTAAATTGGCTCTGTCCCAACTTTTTTTGGAATGTGTTGCAGGTCTGAAATTCAGGAATAGATTTAAAAATATATATTTTGATTTGCCTTTTTCCTCTCTTCCTCTCACTCTCTCTCTCTCTCTCTCTCTCTCTCTCACTCACACACACACACACACACACACACACACACACACACACACACACACACGGCTTTTGCTCTCGTGCTGTCAGGTTATTGAAAAGTGGAATAAAGTGGTCTTACTATTTTTAATCTAAAATTAATTAGCAGGATTTCATTTGGCAGCCCAGGCAACCATGTGGTCATTAACTTTCTGAAAAATTGTGTTACACAGAGTACTTTGATCACAAGAGACTGCCATTAGGAGAACAAAGTACAATGCACTATTAATTTCCTTTTAATCCCGTCCCTGTCGTACTTTGAAATGCCACTCACCTGTTTACAGGAGCTGTTTCAAACACTGCATCCTTAAGGGAAATAGCTGGCAATCTGGATAAACTGGCTAATTTAGGAGGATGGGCTTTGTGTGGGAGACAGTCATTGATCCTAGACATTGCTGTGTGGGACAGCAATAACAGATGGTACTGTATGTGAGCAACAGAAAGATTGCTGCAAAACCCCAAATGCATGGAAATAGAACTGTGTGTGCTACTGTGCAATCGCTACATAGTGTTGCTGCATTTTCATAATTCTGCTTTAATGCCAACTGCCAAAAGCTACTGTGCTTCTGCTATACGACTATAGTGTGACAGCATTACTAGTCTCTCTGGAAACGCTTTATGAATTCCAGAGGGAAATACTGTACATCCCAGCAGAGTGGCAAGGTGTAATACTTTTTGCTTTTACTTCACATTTCAAAAGAAATCTGTATTTTATACACACTACATTTTCAAAACAGACTTGACACCTTAGCTTTTTTTAATCTATTTATTAACTATTGATTTTGCAACTCCTGGGTTTATACTCGGTGCACTTCAACTGGCGCGAAGGTGCACGCGCCAAAAAAATGGTTCCGTCTGCAAGGTCGGGCACCTCTCATTTTTGGTAACAGGCTTTTAAAGGTGCTCTTGCAGAGCAGGTACACCTTTACAGGCATTTATTGTATATGATACATCTATGAAATACTCAGATGATGCCAAAATTTCTGAGAATATATACTGCAACAACGGAAGCGCCAAGAATGCCCAAGCGTTCGTGCAGTGATGCGTGACACGCTGAAAGTATAATACTGAAAGTCTTTCTAACACTTTTTAATGTTCAGCATAATGCATTCTACTCCCAAAAATAGTTGTACTCACTTTACACTTTTTATTAATCAGATACAAGAGGTTTTCCCATGTCCCTGGAACTGTGAATTCTATTCATTTGACGGATATAAGAGGTATAATTTAATATAATATATTGGTAAAAGAAATTGCACAAGTATTTTTGTAATTAAGGAGTGAAGTAGAGTTTTAAAAAAAACTGCTCTAAAAACTGGTCAGGTTTAATGAGCTAAAACGCAGTGACAGTGCTTCAGAGAGTCAATGGCAACCAGTTTTTGGGTTAAATATCATGATTAGCTGCATTACTGAACATCGCCTTGTCTTGTTATGAGTGGTTTAGCAGCATTTATAAAGAAATCCAAAGTATTTTGTACATTTTGGTCAAAAAAGATGTACTGTTTCAAAAATTGAGTTCAAATAAATACTTTAACTTTTTTTCCTTTAAGTACATTTAGTATCATGTACTTGTATACTTCTGTTTGAGTATAATATAAAAGCCATACTTTTACTTGAATATTTTACTTGAATATCAGCGTAGTAGTACTTTCACTTAAGTAAAGGACTTCCAGCACCGCACTGAGCCATTTTGTTATAGCTCTGAGACACTGTCTGAAATGGTCCACTCCTTTACTCATATCACTATATCCTACAGTGGGGCAAAAAAGTATGTAGTCAGCCACTGATTGTGCAAGTTCTCCTACTTAGAAAGATGAGAGAGGTCTGTAATTTTCATCATAAGTACACTTCATCTATGAGAGACACAATGAGAAAAAAAATTCAGGAAATCACATGTAAGAGTTTTAAAGAATTTAATTATAAATTATCGTGGAAAATAAGTATTTGGTCAATACATTTGGTTCAACTCAATACTTTGTAACATAACCTTGACAGAGGTCAAACGTTTCCTGTAAGTCTTCACCAGGTTGGCACACACTGTAGCTGGTATTTTGGCCCATTCCTCCATGCAGATCTCCTCTAGAGCAGTGATGTTTTGGGGCAACACGGACTTTCAACTCCCTCCACAAATTTTCTATGGAATTAAGATCTGGAGGCTGGCTAGGCCACTCCAGGACCTTGAAATGCTTTTTACGAAGCCACTCCTTCATTGCCGGAGCGGTGTGTTTGGGATCATTGTCATGCTGGAAGACCCAGCCACGTTTCATCTTCAATGCTCTCACTGATGGAAGGAGGATTTGGCTTAAAATGTCACGATACATGGCCCCGTTCATTCGTCCAGCCTCAAAGCATGATGTTTCCACCCCCATGCTTCACATGTAGGTATAGCACAACTCAGAATTCTTCTTCCTCCAAACATGGCGAGTTGAGTTTTTACCAAAAAGTTCTATTTTAGTTTCATCTGACCAAATTAAAATCTCCCAATCCTCCTCTGGATCATCCATATGCTCTCTGGCAAACTTCAGACGAGCCTGGACATGTACTGGCTTAAGCAGGGGGACATGCCTGGCACTGACCAAATACTTATTTTCCACCATGATTTATAATTATTTTTTTTTTAAATCCTACAATGTGATTTCGTGGATTTTTTCTCATTTTGTCTCTCATAGATGAAGTGTACCTATGATGAAAATTACAGACCTCTCTCATCTTTCTAAGTCGGAGAACTTGCACAATCAGTGACTGACTAAATACTTTTTTGCCCCACTGTATATAGTGTGTTCTGTGTAGTGCACTACATAGGGTAGCAGTGAGCGACACAAACGAGGGAATTCAGACAACGCTTAATTACGCTGGAAACAAATCATCTTGACCTTTTGTTGCATAAACCAGCCGAAACATCAACAAGCCTACTGGTAATGTCACAAGACTTCAGAGTAATACAGTTTAGCTACGGTTTAATTAAGCTGACAAAGTGACATCAATGTAAAACTTCACTAATTTGTCTGACGAACTAAAACCATGAAGAATACATAAATATGAAATGCACTATTTTCACATGTGAACATATTATCAACTGTTTGTCGTTTAACAGTCATTAACTAATATTCTGACTTACTTTTGTACATGAAATTAATTACTCTGATGGCTTTGGATTCGTCATCAGTAAAGCTGGAGGAAACCGCTATGCATTGTGGGGCATTAATCTGTAAGTAGTGTACATCGGATGTCCACTATTTTTATGGTGCATTATTGATAACAATGTAGTGTACTATATAGGGAATCGAACTGTCCACTGAGAACCCTACAAAATGCCCAACACCTTAAATAGAAAACAAAATAGTAAATAGGCAGCGATTTCAGACCTACTGTTTCGAGCCACTCTGTGAGATCCGGACGAAGGCTACTGTGAAACTGCTGTGTGACGATGCTTTGACTCACTGTGTTACTGCTGAGTGAATCTGATGCGAGCTACTGTGCAACAAAGTGGGATATTATACCTGCTGCATAACAGTGTTTGGGCCACTGTGCAACTGCTGTGTGGCACTGCTGTGAGTCACTATGCAACTACCTCACTTCTTTAAGCCAATGTGCAACAGCTGCTCAATTCCTCTTTTAGTCACTGTGCAGCCGATTTCCATTGCTGTTGCAATTCACTGTGCAACTGCTGTGTGACACTGCTAGTAGTGTTGTAGTCAAGACCACTAGAGCCAAGTACAAGTCAAGACAAGACGCGGCCACACATTCCGAGTCCTATCGACCAAGACTTTTATTAGTCAAATCTGAGTCAAGTACCCAAGCCGGGAGTGGCCAAGACCCAAGACAAGGCCAAATTAAGAGATATTTTTTCCATTATAACAATAACAAAAATAAGAAGAAGAAAAAAAAAAAAAGGATTGTAATTCACTTTGGATTCATTATACATTAATATAATAGAAATAATCATAATTCATTAATCAAAAACTATGATATTTCAATCATAGCTTTTTTTAGCATATAACATTAAATACATATATGCCCTCCAGTATTATTACCGATTTTTTCGGACCATAAGGTGCCACCTTAAAATCCATTAAAGCGCTTTCTCAAAAATCGACATGTAACGCCTTAAAAATGCGGTGCGTCTAATCTATGAATTAATTCTGGTTGTGCTTTCTGACCTAGAACCGATTGTAGATGGGTACAACGCCGCTCATAAATCTGTCAAATTGTTTTAGCACGGTCTTGGTAAGTTACGAAGCTTACGGGCCACCGATTGCGCAGCATCGCGAAGTAATACGGTATGTTGCTTTCAGCATTAGGGTACGTGCATTCATTCATTCATTCATTTTCGAAGCGGATTTTCAAACACAACAACAACGCTATCAGTCACACGCAGTAACACATGGAATATAGAGCAGCTGGTGAGAGAATTCAACATTAACGAAATCAATGGTATCGGAAGTGGAGGAAGCAAGAAGACGACCTGCGCCAGGTTAAAAGAACCAAACCTGAGCTTTCCGACAGAACTTAAGGGTATTGTTTTCAATTGCATGCGCCTTATAACCCGGATGCGCTTTAATTATGAAAATATACCCCGCTTAGAAGTCGATCACTTGATATTGCACGACACCCCCCTCCTTCTACACCCCCCCGGTTGCGCCTTATAACCCGTGCGCTTTATGGTCCGGACAATACGGTATATTATAGTCCATACCCCTGCTGCCGCTGGTTAGGCTTTCCCACCAACCCTGTCCAGGATCAACAGGGGACATAAGAAAGTGAATGTTTTATTAATATATATATATAAAAGCATCCCATTCTATCCACTTTTATTTATTAAGAAATGTTTTAAAAACAAACAATATATTAACTCTAGGATTTTGTGGACATGGTAAAGTAAGGCAAACGAGCCGGGTCGACTTAACGGCCAAAGGGTTCAAAAATAAAACGTTGTTCATTGACTGGATACTGAACGAGCAGTGTCTGATAGCCTGATAAATATTTAAGATGAAGTAAGGCTTAAATATTTAACTCCAGTAGAAGTATAAAGTACATAGTTACTACATGTCCGTTAAAGTATATAAAGTTAAAGTATTTTCTTTAATGCCTTTCTAACTCAATGTTTTTTGAAGGACAGGAGGTACACATCCATGACACCCAGAGTTACATAATGCTTTGTACTTAAACTACATGAAGCATCACCCTGTTAGCCAATCTGAGTGCAGATATAATTTAGACGTAGAGAAAGGACTGATTTATTCTGTCTAAAGATTGTTGATATTCAATAACAACAGAAGAAGGTTCAGGTTAAACATTAATGTTACCCTCAGACAAAGGCATTGGACTTGATTGGGTCTTCAACAACAATTTTCAGGTCCACGAACAAGACGAGACTGCTTGTTTATGATGGAGAAAGCAGACTTGAATACTACAACCACTAACTGCTAGTTACTGTGTAACTTCTGTATAACTGCTTTTAGTCAGTGTACAAGTAGTTTCTTGAAAGGTTTGTGGAACCCTTTAAATTGTTTACATTTCTGCTGCATAAATGTGACATACCAAAAACATCATCAGATTTTCACACAAGTCCTAAAGGCCAAGTAGAATAAAAGAGAACCCAGAATTAAAACAACAAATGAGACACAAAATATTATACTTGGTCATTTATTTAATTGAGGAAAATGATCCAATATTACATATTAGTGAGTGGCAACCAAAGTATGTGAACCTCTAGGATTAGCAGTTTAATAATTTGAAGGTGAAATTAGAGTCAGGTGTTTTCAATCAATGGGATTGACAATCAGGTGTGATGGGGGAACCCTTTTTTATTTAAAGAAACAGGGATCTATCAAAGTCTGCTCTTCACAACACATGTTTGGGGAAGTGTTTCATGGCAATGAACAAAGAAAGATTTTTGAGTTACCTCAGAAAAAAAAGTTGTTGTTGCTGGAAAAAGGTTACAAACCATCTCTAAAGAGTTTGGACTCCAACAATCCACAGTCAGACAGATTGTGTACAAACGAAGGAAATTCAAGACCATTGTTTACCCTCCCCAGGCCCGTGGTCGACCAAACAAAAGATCACTCCAAGAACAATGCGTCTAATAGTTGGTGAGGTTCACAAAGGAGCCCAGGGTAACTTCTAAGCAACTGAAGGCCTCTCTCACATTGGCTAATGTTAATGTTCATGAGTCCACCATCAGAAGAACACCTGAAAACAACAATGGTGTGTAATGGCAGGGTTGTAAGGAGAAAGCCACTGCTCTCCCTCCTAAAAGAACATTGCTGCTCTTCTTGCAGGTTTGCTAAAGATCATGTGGGGAAAAAAAAAAAAAGCGTTATGTTTGGAGAAAGGAAAACACTGCACTCCAGCATAAGAACCTTATCCCATCTGTGAAACATGGTGGTGGTTTAGTATCATTCATGTTTGGGCCTGTTTTGCTGCATCTGGGCCGGACGGCTTGCCATCCTTGATGGAACATGACATCTGAATTATAAGTCAAAGTCCCTGACCTTAATCCAATGGAAATGTTGCGGAAGGACCTGAAAGCGAGCAGCTAATGTGAGGAACCCACCAAACATCCCAGAGCTGAAGCTTGTTCTGTATGGAGGAATGGGCTAAAATTCCTCCAAGTCGGTGTGCAGGACTGATCAACAGCTACATGAAACGTTTAGCTGCAAGTTATTGCTGCACAGGGGGGGTCACACCAGATACTGAAAGCAAGGGTCCCGACTTTTTGCCACTCACCTAATAATCGGTAATATTGCGATCATTTTTCTCAATAAATAAATGACCAAGTATATAATATTTTGGTCTCATTTTTGTTAAACTGGGTTCTCTTTAATCTACTTTTATGACTTGTGTGAAAATCTGATGATGTTTTTAGGTCATATTATGCAGAAATTATAGAACATTTTCTAAACAATTTTACAAACTTACAAGCAACCACTGTACCCAATAGCATGCCAACACATCCCCCCCGGCTACAATGGCCTGCAGGTGCAGTTGGCCAAAATCATTAACACCCGGAGCTTTATGTCATAATAAAGTGTTGAAAAATCTCATGCAATTTTGTGAGTAATTGGATATAAAGTAAACGTAAAAGCAAAACATTTACTCTAACACCTGCTGCAAAAGCTGACTGAAGCCTGAAAGCCAAGAGGATTCAGTTCCTTTTTCCTTTCAGTTAGCTGTCATTACTAACCTTTTTTAGACCCATGGGGAATTATTTGCACTAGCATACAGTACTGTAGAGATACCAACAAAGAAAAACATCAGTTGAGATGTGAAAACACGCGCGACGCTATGCACCTGATCTATGGTCCCTCCCTATTGTGATTCCAAAGAAAAACACAATAAACACAGCAGAGATATGCACTGATCATGGACTATTGTGACTCTGAATCACTAAAACACTGTACTGAAACAAGCATCGAAACAATTTTTTCTCCTAAGAACCGAATTCGACAAGTGAGCTTAACCATGAAGCTACCATAAAGCTGTCAAACAACATTTCAGTGAGTCACCATGCAACTGCAGCAAGCTAGCATGAAACTCATGCACACCACTGCTTCCAGGTACTGCTGTGGCCTTTACTACAGGCGTTCTCCTTGGGAGAATTGTGTAAGAATAGCAAGTGTAGTGCCTCCAACAAGCCCTTGGTAGGTATTCCTCTTAATTGAATAGCTAGATAACAGCAGGTGCCTTTGCATCCTACTTTGTGTGTGCGTCTTCTGTTTACAAGCTTAAGCCGCACTCCAAAGGTCCACGCTCTTTTTCGCACAACTCACACCCATTTGCACTCCATTAAACCGTGACACCTCAGCCAAAAATAACTACACACCGGGGTGTTGCATTATATATGCCAGCTTTAACTGGCTTAAAATCTGAAGCCTGTCATTATCGACTAACTTGCCATAATTGGTGCTTCGAGCTTGCACTGATTTTCCGCCTTGTGATTAAAAATGTAGCCATATGCTAATCAGACCCACAGAACGGCTATGCGGGCAGGATATTTTCTGCCCTCCAGGTTTGACGGGCCAACCTCTTGACATCCTGATAAGATAGTAGCAGCTTACGACCTTCACTGTTCGAATCCAGCCTCTGAGAGCAGAAAGCAGCAAATTGGCTTTTAATGTCTATTAATTTGGACTTAATGTGGCTCACTGGAGAGAGATTTAAAATTACACAATTACTCCTTTCGAAGTCATCATAACGTAGCGGGAGTCGTGGAAGGGCTGAAGTTCTTGAAGGTGATACGAGTATAAATACCTCAAACGAGAGACACCCAGACAGGAAAGTCTTAGCAGGTGTGTCTGATTTAATGACACTTCAGGTCACGCAGAACTGCCGCTCACATTGTGTGATTATCCTTCTAGTCTACCGGTTGAGCTACGGTCATTGTCCCGAGCACTGTGTAAACTCCTTTCCCTTCAACATCTTAATCCATTAAATGGCTTTATGTCTCATTTAACCCCCTTTTGTTAACACCATCCTCCCTTTACAATCAGGCAGTGTTTCCAAGCGGCTGCTGGGGATTTTTGTAGCGTTGAGCAATTACTCACGTCTGCAAATGGAAAGGAGATCGATAGACCACTCGTCACATGCAGGCTTAGGCACCACACATGTTTTCAGCAGATTTCCTATAGTAAAAGCTCAACCAAGCCAGAACCACACAAGACAATTTAGGGTCAAAGTCGCGCGCTAAAGCGCAAAAGCATGGCTACAATAGGAGTCGCCAGTGAACTGACTTTCACAGTTGAACATTCTCATGTAAGATTACATAATAAGGGTTTTGGATCAATGCAAACTGCTTGTCACAGCAAATCGTCCACAAAAGCAGGCAGAAAAGAGGAAAAAGATGAATGTAATATGGATTAATGAAGTCTGGGACTTGTTGGGGAAAAACCAGAAAAATGTGATTTAAAATACAGGTGTGAGCCGCTTGACTTTACTGGATGCTGACTGGATTTTACCGTAGTCACAGTCTTTTTGTGATCCTGTAATGTAAATCTTACAGTCGTGCCTGAAAGTTTGTGAACCCTTTAGAATTTTCTAGATTTCTGCATAAATATGACCTAAAACATCATCAGATTATCACACAAGTAGATAAAGAGAACCCAGTTAAACAAATGAGACAAAAATATTATACTTGGCCATTTATTTATTGAGAAAAATTATCAAATATTACATATTAAAAGTGTGGAAGTGTATCATGGCACGAACAAATATTTTTGAGGAGCTCAGAAAAAGAGTTGTTGATGCTCATCAGGCTGGAAAAGGTTACAAAACCACCTCTAAAGAGTTTGGACTCCACCAATCCACAGTCAGACAGATTGTGTACAAATGGAAGAAATTCAAGACCCTTGTTACCCTCGCCAGGAGTGGTCGACCAACAAAGATTTCTCCAAGAGCAAGGCATGTAATGGTTGATGCGGTCACAAAGGACAACCAGGGTTAACTTCTAGCACCTGAAGGACTGTCTCACATTGGCTAATTGTTTAAATGTTCAATGAGTCCCCCATCAAAGAACACCTGAACAACAATGGTGTGCATGGCCGGTTTTGCAAGGAGAAAGCCACTGCTTTCCAAAAAGAACATTGCTGCTCGTCTGCAGTTGCCTGAAGATCACCCCCACGTGGACAAGCCAGAAGGCTACTGGAAGAATGTTTTGTGGACGAATGATACCAAAATGGAAACTTTTTTGATTAATACTAGAAAGCGTTTACTGTTTGGAGAAAGGAGAAACACTGCATTCCAGGCATAAGAACTTATCCCATCTATGAAACATGGTGGTGGTAGTAATCATGGTTTGAGCCAGTTTTGCTGCATGACAAAGACATGCAGCAAACAGCCACCCTTAAAGCACACAAGTCCCGTTAACTATTAATTAATGCTGAAAGAAGAATAAAAGTCATGGTTTTGAATGGCCAAGTCAAAGTCCTGACCTTAATCCAATTGGAAATGTTGGTGGCATTAGACCAAGAATTCCGCTAAAATGAAGTACTAACAACTGCAATGAAGGGCTAACATTTAGTTGCACTTATCCCCGCCGAACCCAACCCAAATAATCCCCTCCTACAGATTAACCTAAACACCTTGTTTACTTTCATAACTTTCTTCAATTTTCTCGAACACCCTAAACCTAAACCCCACCAACATCCAGAGCTGAAGCTGTTCTGTACGGAGGAATGGGCTAAAAATCCTCCAAGCCGGTGTGCAGGACTGATCAACAGCTACAGGAAACGTTTAGTTGCAGTTATTGCTGCACAGGGGGGTCACACCAGATACTGAAAGCAAAGGGTCACATACTTTTGCCACTCACTAATATATAATATTGGATAATTTTCCTCAATAAATAAATGACCAAGTACAATATTTGTGTCTCATTTGTTTAACTGGGTTCTCTTTATCTACTTTTAGGACTTATGTGAAAATCTGATGAGCTGTTCTGTATAGTTACAGGTCAGAGAGAATAAACAGGTAGTGGAGGGACAGACAAAGGAGTACTACTTACACTAGGACATGCACATTCACTTACGAACGCCATTTACAGCTTGTTACAAATAAGCAGTGGAAAGTCAAATACAAACAGGAGCAACTTACACAAAAAAGTCTCTAAGCACATCAACTGAGGTAGTACATTCTCTAGCTCAAACGTGAGCAACCATGCAAGTGAGCACACAATCGGTAAGGTCATGGATACGCAGTGCTGATTAGCTGCTGAAGTGACTGTACTGATTGGCTGTATATGGTTGCAATGAATTAGAAGACAGATTTTTATTCCCTATTATAAATATATTATAGCTTAAGACCTTGGTCATTGAAGTGAACAAATGTTGATAAGATGTACTTCATTTATGCAGCTATTTAATAATCACTAGTCAACAATTTTGCCAACAACATGGTAATGAAATGTTTGTATTAATGGTGGTCATATTTAATATTTTAGTGAACAATTTCACTGCAGTATCGTGTTGCTCATTCATTAAACTCAAACACCTCCCAGTGGAGAGAAGACCCAGATAAAGGCCTAATGGACAAAAGATTGCGCTTATTAAACAAATGGCTTTGAGTGTGTTTACAGGCACTTAATAATCTGATTGTAGTCAGATTTCTGCAGTTATCTGATTATTCAAGAGGTCATGTGAACAGCATACTCCGATCTAGAAATAAGGTTAAGAAATCTGATAAAGAGAGTTGGATTTTTTTATCAAACCTCAGTAATTGGATTACTCATTGCATGCAATCGCATACCCCACTGTCTGTGCAAGTGGCTCGTGGAATTAAACACGCATCCCAGGTCCTCTTATTCTTGCTTCTTTTGTTCTATTTCCATAGACCTGATGCTTATGTCTGTAGCGGGATCTGGCAACCCTGGAATTAAGCGCAGCATCCGTGAAATGGATACCAAACTTTTGGGAGTCTCTCAAATGCAGATTGGCAGTACATGCTTGAGGAAATAAAGAATTGTGTTATTAAATTATTGAAAATGTATTGAACAGTGCACTTTTTTCCCACCCTGATGTACAGCTTCAACAATCAGGAACATGACTGACTTCTCAAACGTCTAGGAATCAGCACCTGTAAGCCTTACAATTCATTTACAATGAAAAAATAATGACTTCTTCAGGAATATTTAACACAGAAGAAATGCCTTGTCAATTTAGCGACAGTATACAATATGTCACTGTGGTGAGTGTACGCTTAAGGCTCAAAGATGCATCATGACTCCACTTACTAAGAAAGCTCATAAGCTGTACTTCAGATGTAAAATTGGTGAGCAAGACAAATCCTGGGCTCTTCATTTGCCGTTCAATATGTGCAGTTGACCTGAGGGACTCGGATGTCACAACATTTGCAGTCCCAATGATACAGTGAGAACAGAAGAATAATTTGACAGTGTCTTCTGTTTGAACAATGTATCTGGTTTCTCCATTAAACATAAGAAATCTACTGAACACTCCAATCTGCCTTCAGCCATGAAACCAGTGCCACATGAAGACAGTTTGCAAGTAACGAAGTCACAAGAGACACAGAGCCTAGATGAGGCAGATGAAGATGCCACAGTGCATGAACCAGATGTGGAAAACGACCCTGATCCAGATGGTGAACCCTTTATGCCTGTTTCTCCTCGTCTGATAACACAGCTAGAATTAAATGACCTACTAAATCAGAAGGTCTTCCATATGCATCTCAGAGCATTAACCTTGCCACAGTTGCCTCTGAATATCCATTTGGTATCTAGATTGGAAGTTTGGCAAAGCTGCTTCATGACAATGTGTATTATTAAAAGTACTTTATAGATAAATTGCCAAATTGAAATTGTCTACAAAAGAAAGACAGCCAGCCAGACCCTTGCTTTAGTGTGTCATCAATAATTAAATGCAAAAAACGTTCTTGGCAATAGGCTGAGACTTTTGGACCATGTTCTTTTCCTAATCTCTGTAAATGCACAACTGACAATAAATTTTGATATGAAACAGTAGCCAGCCTATACACTCTATCCTCAGAAGGCTTGGTCGTCACATCTGATATCCATCCAATACAGCAACAGTGGGACCTCCAACTGAGCAATAGGAAGTAACACAGTCTCACATCTACACCAGATGGTATGGACCGGCCAATCAGAGCCAAGAAATCTGTGACAACCAGCATGGTGTGTCAGCTTTCCATTCATGTGCAGTGTGAAATAATCAGAGAGCTTTAGGACAGAGAGGGAGGGCAAGCATGTCAATTAATAAAGCTCTGGTGGTTCAGTTTTATGCTGGCAAAGTTGTACAAAACACTAAATGAGTGGGTGCCAATAACTGATATTTGTAGCATTGTTAACACATTTTTCTAATATTTTTCTAACTGAACGTATGTTAGAAGACTACACAATACACGCATGTTCTGTTTCAGTTCATGCCACGTTTACATTTATGTCATTCAGCAGACGCACTTATCCAGGCCTTGCTCAACAGTGGCAGCATGGCAGAGGTGGGATTTGAACCCTGGACCTTATGGTCCATAGTCCAGTACCTTAACCGCTAGGCCACCACAGTCCTCACAGTCACGTCTGTGTGAGCGATATACGTGAACTTTAAAATCACTTAAAATTTACCAGCCTTCAGTGAAAATATTAAGTTATGGTAAACAGCATCATAGATAACAATCAACAGGAAATGAAGAGTGAACCAATAAATGTCAGCCTCAACAAAAACAGGTCCTGTAGGTTAATCATTACACTCAACAGCTCAGAAGCAACTTGATCCGTCATAATTGCTTTGGGTCAAAGGCCTTCTTCTGGCATCGTGTGGGAGGAATGAACATACGGCTAATTTGTCATTCATTTTAGTTTAAGAACGATCAGCTGGCAGTGCAGTTCCGCTTCATCTTGCGGCCAGATTTAATATGAAATCACAGCCAAGTTACAGCATGAGACAGCTTTCCATTTCTCCTGCACAGCAAGATCATCCATCCTTATCTTACACAGGGCTTAATTTTCCATCTCTAAAGTTGGTGGTAATACAGAAGATCAGACACGATAAGGCCCACATACAGCGGTGCTTGAAAGTTTCTGAAACCTTTAAAATGTCTGGATAAATATGACCTAAAACATCTTTCCCACAAGTCCTAAAAGTAGATAAAGACAACTAAATTTAACAAGAGAGACACAAACTTGCTTATTTATAGATGAAAATTCAATAGTATGTATCTATAAGCAGCAAAATTATGTGAACCTCTAGGTTTCTGCTTTAAACACAGTTCCAGCTTTAAACTGTGTGGTTGTTTGAGACTGACTTGCAACTCCAAACACACTCGGAACAACAAATGTAATAAGGCATTTAAAACAGCATCACCTCACTGAATAAGTGGACCTGGACAAACTTGAATTTGCTGCTTTTTTTTTCTGATTTCTGAGGGCCTCAGAAAAAAGGACCTCATCAGGCTGTAAAAGTTTATAAAACCATCTCTAAAGTGTTTGGACTCCACCAATCCACAGTCATACAGAACATGCAAAAAATAGAAACTTCAACACCATTGTTATGCCAAAGTCACAAAGAACCAAGGGTAACTTCTAAGCAACTCAAGGCCTCTCTAACAGTGGCTTATGTTACTGTTCATAAGTCCACTATGAGGAGAACACTGAACTTCAATGCTCTGGATTGCAGGGTTGCAAGGAGAAAGCCATTACGCTCCATCATGTCCATCATGTGGCATGCGGACAAGCCAAAAGGCTATTGGGAAAGTGTTTTATGGATGAATGAGACATTATTATAGATTATGTCTGGAGGAAGAATACACTGCATTCCAGCATAAAAACCTTATCCCATCTTTGAAACATGGTGGCGGTAGTATCATCGTTTGGGCCTGTTTTGCTGCATCTGGGCCAGGATAGCTTACCGTCACTGATAGAACACTGAATTCTGAATTATTCCATCAAATTTCAAAGGAAACTGAATCTCAAGAAATTGTGGGTCATGCAGCAAGACAGCGACCCTAAGTACACAAGTCATTCTGCCAAAGAATGGTTAAAGAAGAAGAATGTTTTTGAGTGGCCAAGTCAAAGTCCAAAGACCAATCCATGTGGGGAAAATTCCTCCAAACCAATGTGCAGGAATGACCAACAGTTACCAGAAACATTTAGTTACAGTTACTGTTGCACATGGAGGTCACACCAGATACTGAAAGCAAAGATTCCCATACTTTTTGCCACTTACAGTTCCTCAATAAATAAATGTAAATAAATGACCAAGCACAAATGACAATATTTTCTTTAATCTCATTTCCTTAACTGGGTTCTCTTTATCTACTTATATTGACAAATCTTCATGTGAAACTCTGTTGATGGTTTAGGTCACATTTATGTAGAAATACAGAAAGTTCTAATGGGTTCACAAACCTTCAAGCATCACTGTAGGTGTATTCTGGGCAGATGTACAAGCATTGTCAATATTCTACTCATATTCATCAAAATTTCTCTCTTATGTTGAATCATTTGTGAGATGGTCTTATCCAGAGAGACTTACAACAATCTGCAAGGTACAATCCAAGCAATTGTGGGTTGAGGGCCTTGCTCATTGGCCCAGAACCGGCATCTTGGCAGTGCTGGGGCTTGAACCCTAGCCATACAGGTCAGTAATCTAGTACCATGACTGGAGCAACACCACAGTCAACATAGTTCAGCCTGTTCAGGGTCTTTCATTGGATTAACTACACAGTGTTTAGATGTGGATTTCAATCTCGTACAGGTTTCACTACAAGCAATGTAAGGTATGTTTAAGAAAATGCTCTAGATTTGATCTTGTCTGTGAAATGTTTCCATGTTTTGCTATCATTGATAGCGGCTCTGTGTGCACAGTGATATAATCACTTTAAACGTTGTGTTTATTCCCACTTTGCTTAACAGTAAATAGGTTACTCATTTTGGTATTGGTATCAACAAGTATTAACAAACACATACATGTACTCAGTTGGAAAAGATGGTACTGATACATCCATTACAATTGTGTCTCACCTGTTTTCATGCTCTTTGCGTTTCTGCTGCAAGTACTTCTTTTTCACGTTCTGCAGTTCATTGGCCAGTCGCTCAATCTCATACTTGTACTCCTGTGTCTGAGACGTGTACATGTTGAGTTCAGCAGAGAGTACCTGCAAACCAGGTAAGAAAATAATCAGAAGGGTTTAGTCTTTACTGTCATCATACACAATACATTTAGCAATAGTATGTATAAGGACCCTATTATTTATCAGTCTCTTTATTAGAATACTAATGGGAAAATACAAAGAAGATGAATCAGGAATTGTTTGGAAGGGTAGCAGCCAATAAACCACTTTTTCAACATGGGAACAGGATGAAAAGGCCAAAATATGCTAAAGCTCACAAAGATTGGAATGAAGATCAGAAAAGAGTGTTAAGAAGTGACAAATCCAAGCTTGAATATGTATATTCAATATATACTCTATATTCAATATAATATAGCTCCGCAATAATTTATACAGCATGTACAGTATTAAACTCCTCAGTTTATGATACATTCAACTAATGATGGATTTGTCGGAATGCATCCCCTTCGTAAGTCAGGGAGCACATGTACAATACACCTCCTTTAATGCATATAATGTCTCATGCAGTGTGTATTTTCTGGAGGTCTGGAACCTTATTGGAAAAACTTGCTCAATACTCCTTGCTTTCGGCACTTGAGGAGCCTTCTGGTTCCACTGTATAAGGTCATTATGGCATTGCTTAAACAAACAAATCAAATTGTGGCCTAAGACTTTTGCACAACGTTGTACACTGATGTACTAATCAAGGTATCAGAGCACAGGGCTGGCCAGGGATGGTACTTCTGAAGCAGGGAAAGATAAGGGCCCAAAGGCAGCATCTAGGGTTTGAACCCTCAACTTTTTGATCCATACCTCAGTCATAACCACTGAGCCACCACTTTCTTTTTATTACAGTTTCAGATTGTTTAACAGAATCTTTGCTTCTTGTCAGAATTGTATTTGTATACTTTGATTTTGCCTTTACATAAAACTATAAGTAGTTTACTCTGCATGTGTCTGATATAATTTTCCCATCACAACCTAGTCAATATGACTTCACTAAGATTTAGGCAAAACTACTATAAGATTGATCCAATTTTCTAGCTTACGAACAGTACCATTGTGTCTGCTTGTATACGTGTAATAGTGTTTCAAAATATGAAAGATAATTCACACCAGGCGTGCTTCTGAAGCATTTTACTTACATAAACCTCAGAGAAAGAGTGCTTCTATCTTACACACGTTAAAACACGACATTATGCCCTGCTGTGCTTTTACAAGTTCTGTTTATACTTCTTTCAATAGCGATCCATTGAAAGCACACAACCTTACATTCTGTAGACTGTGAACTATTACATTATTAAGCTATCAATGCCATTTGCAACAATGGCATCTGGCTTAACCATCATGTAAGCTGATACAGGCACAGGCTTTGCTTTGAAAATAATTCAAGAACTCAGGTCTCCTACAGAAGATATATATCGGCTATATGGGCAAAAGTATCCGGACACACCTCTTAATCAATGAATTCAGGTGTTTCATTCATTCTCATTGGCACAGGTGTATAAAACCAAGAAACCTTGGCCATGCAGGCTGCCTTTACAAACATTTGTGAAAGATTGGGACGTTCTAAAGAGCTCACTGAATTCAAGCATGGTACTTTAATAGGAGGCCACTGTTGCAACAGGTCAGTTTGCAAAATTTCTTTCCTCCTTGATATTCCTCAATGAACTGTGAGTGGTATTATTGAAAAGTGGATGCGCTTATGAACCACAGCAACTCAGACCACAAAGTGTCAGACCACGTCAATAACAGAGCACGGTCAGTGAGTGCTGAAATACATAGTGCATAAAAGTTGCCAAAAGTCTGCTGACTCAATAACTGCAGAGTTCCAAAACTCCTCTGGCATTAACCTCAGCACAAAAACGGATTTCATATGAAGCTGGTCATCCCTTTGCAGCTATAAAAGCTTCAGTTCTTCTGGGAAGGCTTTCTACAAGATTTTGGACTGTGTATGCAGGAATTTTCCCATTCATCCAGAGCAGCATTTGTGAGGTCAGACACTAATGTTGGATGAGAGGTCCTGGCTCCCAATTTCCATTCAAGTTTAAATTGGTGTTGAGGGCAGAGCTCTGTGAGGGCCAGACAAGTTCTTTCACACCAAACTTACTCAACCATGCCTTTATAAACTTTGCTTTGTGCAGTTGGACACAGTGGCACAGAAGAGAGCCTTCCCTAAACTGCTCCGACAAAGTTGGAAGCATACAATTGTCCAAAATGTATTTCCCTTCACTGGAAGGGGCCCATAGCATTATACGTCCTCCACCAGACTTTACAGTTGGAACAATGCAGTCAGGAATTAGACTGCCAGATAGAGACTGCCACAATTCATCTGGTGCTTGGTGATGCAAGACTTGCATGGCCATAGAAACCCATGCCATGAAGCTTCCGGTGCACAAGTTTTGTGCTGATATGAATGCCAGAGAAGGTTTGGAACTCTGCAGTTATTGAATTAGCAAAAAAAAAAACTTTATGCCCTATGCGCCTCAGCACTCGGCAACTTTACGTGGTCTTTTACTACATGGCTGAGTTGTTGTGGTTCCAAGCGCTTCTACTTTTCAATAATATCAGATGATAGTGGAGTATCCAAGAGTGAAGAAATTTCACAAACTATTTTGTTGCAATGGTGGCATCCTGTCACAGTACCATGCTCAAATTCAATGAGCTCTTAAGGACAGCCAATTCTTTTATAATTGTTTGTAAAGGCAGACTGCATGACTAGATGATCGATTTTATACATCAGTGTCAATGAGACTGAATGACACACCTAAATTCAGTGATTAAAAGGTGTGTCCCAATAATTTTGTCCCTATAATGTACATACTATGTTTACTAGTAACGTTAATAGTCAGTTATATGCTCAACATGTCATAAATAGCTTCATCTATTAATGATAGAAATGGGAGCTTTAAACCAGTTACTATGCAGTTAAGATATTTTTGTATGTATTGTGAACTGTATTTAGAGTAACAATCTACAAAAGTGTTAGGACTGCGCAGACTGTAGCGAAGTGTTGGCAGAGCAACAATACTGATTACATGAATATGCTGGATATTCACTGCCCTACTGTCTGGCTTGACTACCCAGCTCCCCCATATTTCATCATTATTGCTGTACATATGGGCTTGATTTTGTCTTGATATAAATGTATCACTGCTGCTGTAAGCAGAATGTAAGGGGTTTTGAGTTTATGCACAATAAACCAAGCATAATATTTGTACTGCCTCTAGAAACAGCATTTGCGGGACACATATTGATATTTAAACTAGTGATCAGCTGGCGAGGGTCCCGAACACTAGAACTACCATAGTAACACGGGTATGCACCCTGTAATGTCCAACAGTTCAACATGCATTTGCTTTAACATCCAAGGTCTTAAGAATTATAATAAGAACAAAAAATCTGTCTTATATACATCTAATTCACGTTGGAATGGCAGAAAACTAGTATGAGCATACCCTTGCATTTGTAGCCTTGCTCCTGTCATGGATATAGCCACCGTACCAGTACAACGTAAACAAATACATAAATAAATAATAAGTAAGTAAATAAATAAATAAATACAGAGCTGTGCAAAAGTCTTAGGCCTCCATTCGATTTGTTCATATAGTATATCATATTGTCAATGATTAACTTGGATTTCTCACTCCATAATACTCTTTTCCACTGCTCCTCATTCCAATCTTTGCAAGCTTTTGCGTATCTTAACTTTTTCACCCTGTTCCACTTCTGAAAAGTGGTTGCTTGGCTGCTACCCTTCCAAAACGCCCATTCCTGATCAAGCTCCTTCAATCTGTAGAAGGTTCAACTTGGCATCTTAAGTGGAAGACAGCCTATAGAAGCTGTTTTTCTGATTTTTATATACTGCATACAAATTTCCTGTATTTTCTGGTTGTATTCTAATAAAGAGACTAAGAAATAATAATATAAGGTCACTATACTACTGCAAAAACAATATGTTATATCTAACAGTGGCCTAAGACTTTTGCTCAGTACTATAAGTCACTCCATCGATTTTCTGCAGATGATTTTGAGTGGACACCAGGAAGATTTCAACCGTTATATGGATATCTCTTTCTTAACCAAGTCTCACTGTGTGGCTAGCCAATTTTCATTGCATTCACCAAAGATCTGTCTTTATTTCAAGAACCCATCCTATTGTAAGAGACCAGGAATGAAAAGAATGAGGGTGTGTGCCAGAGACCGTTGAAAGACTGAGACAAAACGACTGAGACAAAGAAAGACACAAAGGTCCAAAAACCTAGCTGAGGGGGCCTGTCTGGGATCTGCAGAATTGATGGCTTTCTACAAAACTAAAGCCCCTTTTTTGACAGATTAGAGAGAAGAGCGGAGCTAACGCTGTAAGTTCCCATTTAACGGGTTTGTTTAAGAGCCTCAGCATTAGGCCAGTAAATAAGTGGGCATCAATCCAGATAGATGGGCCTGCGCCCATAATGGATCTCAGAGCAGAAGTGCTGATGTAGAGTAAGATTTAGCCATGTCCATAAAAATCGCGCTGCAAGGCGTAAAGCCAGGCCTGCAGTAACACTTCTCAATGGAACTGATTGGTACTCCTGGGCTCATTTCACCCAACGAATTTGCTGACCTAGGATCAATTTGACCAATTACACAGTCCAGCAGAAGATGATCCTGATCAGTATTGTGAAGCGTGAGCCATGAGTTCACCCTTCACGTTTTGAAAAATGTCTTTTTTTATGATTTAATCCACTTGTTTAAATTAGTAGGATGTGAGGACTGGTTAAAGTGTTATTCTCTTAAACAGAACTCACTGGCCAACTGGAGAAGCCCAGATTACATTTACAAGTGGCACATATAGCCTTAACACAAGATTTGTAAGGTTGCACCCTTGAACCTGAGAGACCTGTGAGAGACTAATCCTGTATAGAATTACAATTGCCGGAACTTTTAACATTTTAAACACAAGTTTTTTGTGTCTTTTTTTGTGTCATCCCTCGGTGCTTAAGCACTTCTGTTGGAATGAGTGAATCACTCAGAAATTATTCCACACTAAGGACTGCCATTGACTGAAGTGCTCGGCACAATCACTTCTTACGAACATTTCTGACTTAACCAAGTCTTTATTGATTTTAGTCTTTCGAATGTTATGTATGTACTTATGAAGAGCATCAAGAGCCGCCATTCAACAGTAGCTGATATAACCACAAGAGATTACTTTGACAGACCTTTGTCAAGCGCTACAATACAGAGTTACATCCACAAATGCCAATTAAAGCTTTACTCTGCAAAGAAAGCAAGCCTTATTTTAACCATCTCAGGATGCGGCATCAAGTTCTCTGGGCTCGGAGAACATTAATGCACAAAAGCATATTTGAGATTGCAGAGCTTCATATGCTTCTTTCAAGAAGACAACACAAAACAACATGCTGCACACATTACAAACGCCTGAAATGCAGGAATGGAGGTATATTATGAAAATACAGCTGACCAAACAAAACTAGAAACAGTTTGTCTTCATATACTGACTGTGGTAGCCTGGCGGGTAAGGTACTGGGCTATGGACCAAAAGGTCCAGGGTTCGAATCCCACCTCTGCCAAGCTGCCACTGTTGGGTCCTTGAGAAGGACCCTTAACCCACAATTGCTTGGATTGTAAGACTGTACCAATTGTAAGTCGCTCTGGATAAGGGCGTCTGCTAAATGCTGTAAATGTAAATGTAAATATATAGTAATGTGATAAAAGTAGTCCCAGAGTCAGGCCCTTGATTTCAACAGCAAGCTTCACCACCCTACATAATTACAAAACCTCACTAATATTCTTTGTGATTGTATGAAAGCAAGTCTTTGCACTCATGATCTAACATCTGGTGAAAATCCTACCCGTATGAGTGGAGAATTAAGCAGCAAAGGGGGAACACATTCATTTTCTCAATGATTTTCCATCAAGTGTCCATATATTTTCGGCTATGTCATATCTAAAGCCTGGGCTATAACAAAACAAAGTTTAATATTATTTCACCATCATGCTATAATCCTCTTTACAGTTTTCTTATAAGCAGCTTTTTAGTTATTATGACATTAATTAATTATTTGTTATTTATTAGTAATTGTCAACAACAAATTGTCATTCAAAGGGACAACTACTTCTGAATAAGACTTGGGACAAAAAGCAGGAACACAGTAAAGACAGTAATAAGAATGACGTCATTACTCAAACTTCAGCACAATCCTAATTAATGGTCATTTCCAAGTGAGCAGGAGAAAACATACATTAATCAAAATAAAAAGAACGAAAGGTAAGTACGTGTTTTGTTCTTTCTTCTCCACACTAGGTCTCAATCTTGTGCAAGGGTTATTTAGTCAAGGTTTTTTCAGTGAACGCCTGTGGTGTGGAAGTCATTACACTTGGTAATGAATTATCAGCAAATTAAACTTGAAGTCAGCTGCCTTCGGGTGCTGGTTGTGTCTGCACATTCAGAAAGAAGTCAAATAGTTCTAAAGCAAACACTGCAGGTGTGGAAAAGCTAAAGAATGCCCTCCGACTCTGCCGATCTAGGGTGCTCTTCATCTTAAGAGTTATAGTGAGTAATTCCTCTAAAGAGAACAGTTTATAGCCTTACCTAAACTGCTGCTTCCTTTGTCTGATATAAAACCAACTCCAAAATCCAATAGGCCCTATTTAAAGGTCGTCTGCCTCCTGCTTTAAAGTCTATGCAAAATCCACATTTAGTGTCACTTATTGTGTTCACTCTATTTGTTTACATCGAACTCTTCCTTGTAGGTCTCCAGGGTTTTATGAATTACTTTGTGTCATCAAGCCTTCCAAAGACTAAACCACCCCAGTGTCAATGCTGGACTGAAAATAGTGCATCAACCAAAAGTGTCCAGCCACTAGCATCCTGTAGGCAGCGTCCTATGAGCACCAATGACGGATTAGGTGATGACTAACACAAACTGTGCAGCAACAGATGAGCTACTGTCTCTGACTTTACATCTACCTGGAGGAGCAATAAGGTGGATGTCTCTAATAAAATGGACAGGGAGTGAACAGTGTTTAAAAATTCAGGCAGGCACTGCAGTGTCTGATCCAATCGTACCAGCACAACACACACTAACACACCACTACATCAGTGCCACTGCATTGCTGAGAATGATCCACCAACCAAATAGCACCTGATCTGTGGTGGAACTGTGGGGGTCTTGTCCATCAGAGAACAGAGTAAAGGGGAATAACAAAGTATGTAGAGAAACAAATGGACAACCAGTGGTGTTTCTCAAAGAAAGACTGGAAGGGATTTACATATTTCTTTCTGATTTGCTTTGTTTTGCGTTGATAAATGTATGAACGTCCCTGGAAAAGATGTCATCTTGAATAAATTAATGTTGCTCTATAATCTTAATGTACTTTTCTGCATTAATGCTGCCATCACAGAAGTGTTACTGACCTTTGCCAAGGACACTGATCCAACCCCATACCATGAGAAACCCTGGCATTTGGACTTGTAGCTGATAACAGTCTGGATGGTCCTTTTCATCTTTGGTCCAAAGCACAAAGCGTCCATTTTTTCCAAAAAAGATTTGGAATACTCATTCGTCTGACCACAATACACATTCCACTGTGTGATGGTCCATCCTAGATGCCTCTGAGCCCAGGGAAGTCGAAAAATGGACGCCATGAGACAACGCAAGACAACAAATCCGAAAAAGTTAGAACTGAAATATGGAAATCCCTCCAAGTCTTTCTCTGAGGAACATTGTTATAAAACATTTAAATAATTTATCATGCATTTGTTGATGAACTAGAGATCCTCTGGCCATCTTTGCTCAAAGACTCAGCCTTTCCTGGATGCTGCTTTTGTACCAAATTATGATTACAATCACCTGTTGACATCACCTGTTTGAAATCACATCATTATTTAGTTTTTTTTAATTCATTAGTAGCTCTAAATTGCCTTTGTCCCAACTCTTTTTGGAATGTGTTGCAGGCCTGAAATGCAGAAATGGATGTTTATTAACGAACGAAATGAAGTTGAAATATCTTGGATTCATACCGTCTGCAATGATATACAAATCAAAGAAACGCTACATATATACTTCATTTGCATTTTCCATACCATCCCAACTTTTTCTGATTTGGGGTTGTAAATAAACAATAAGCAGAATATAAATTGAAAACTATAGAATGCCTAAGACTTTTGCACAGTACTGTATGAGTGATTCCTCAATTGGCTTGACCTCAGAGACGGAGTCAGCAAAGAACTACTTAAAACTCCTTAAAAGGAGGCTTTTGGGAAACACTCGCAAAACTGGCATTCCTGAAGTTACTTCATTCTTAAAGCTGCTCGTAAATCGCAAGTCATAAATTTTCCAAAGTTACAGTTTTTCTGAATAATTAAGCCTGTGGTATCTGTGGTGGCCTTGCAGTTAAGTTACTGGACTCTGGACCAGAAGATCCAGGGATCAAATCCCACCTCTGCCATGATGCCACTGTTGGGTCCTTGAGAACAATTGCTTGGATTGTAAGACTATATCAGTTGTAAGTGGCTCTGAATAAGGACGTCTGCTAAATGACAGAAATGTAATGTAAATGTGAACTCTTTTCTTTCATCCAACCACAAAAGTAAGTGCCTGGAGTTCACCCGACACTACTTTGAACATTTCACTGGAAGCGCGTTCTGTAGTTATCTCATCTTTCAGCAGAGATCAGAGACGAGAGCAAGGAGCTCATTTACCTTAATCACAGACAGACAAACCGAGCGAGGAGGTAGAATCGAAAATCAGTAACAGTCTAGAGTCACAAACACTCAGAGGAATGGAACTGAAATCAGCAGGCAGCTGCAGGGATGGTGATAAACAGGGTAGATGGTAACAAGCACTCGTGAGAAAGCATGTACAGAAATATAGGAAAACCGATGTGATTTTGTGGCGAGGAAGTAGAAACGATGGGTTTAAAAGTCTGCGCTGATAGTGCAGGGATAAGGAACCAGCGAGCAGAGCTAGTATGTGGGCGAAGAGAGATCGCTGCAATCTTAACGCCTGGTCAGGGTGGGGGTGCGGTAGCTAGAAAATGAGGTTACTTTTTGTTATAATACACTTACTCAGATTTTACACTACTGATGATTTTAAGTTCATTAACTACACACAGGTTAATAAACAGTTTCTCCATCTCACCAAACATACCAGCAATTCTGGGTCTGACTGTATTCTGCCATGGACAGCCACAGCGGAGGGGCGTCTCATCACTGTTTCATCCAGCCTTGTGCCTCTTTAATGGCGAATGAATTAGGCCATGAATAAGCGTACAAAAAGCCATGGGCGAGACCGAGTGTCCCAGCGGATGTTAGCGCTAGCCGTCTGCATCTGGGCCTGAGAGCTCTTAATTAGGCAAAAGGTTAACTAATTATTCATACACATGATGGAGACAGTGTGTGGGGTGAGAGCGGAGAGGAAAGAGTGATGAAATAATTCATGGTCTGATAAAAGCCTCTGTAGCGGTAAGGCAATTTGGGGCTGGGTGTACTTGTGAGGTCTGGAGAGGGTTTTTTGCCCCCTCAACGGTGAAATGAAAGTGAAAGAGTAAATCGTTTGGGAGAAAGGAAAAGGGACACAGTAAATGAGACTCAGAGGACCTTGAGCTGTTTGGTCTTCTCCCGTAGCTTTTGCTGGTAGATATGCAGCTGCTCGGCTGCCTCTGGTCCTGGCTGACGAGCTAATATATGCTTCAGCTCCACATACAGCTTCTCCTTCTCCTGCAAACACACAAAGGTTTATGGTCATTAACTACACGATTACCTTAAACACCCCACAAATACCAGGCGCATATGAATCCCTCATTTTAGAACTGATACTGTATCTATTAAATCAGCACAGGAATGCGGTCTGTGCAAATAATAATAGTAATAATAATATTTTATTTAATAGCAGCTTCCAGGATTCCCGAGGTCACAATAAAAACAACAAAAATAAATAAAAGTTATAAAATAGCAACTATGATGGATTGGCGCCTTGTCTAGGGTTGTCCCTGCCTTGCACAATGTGTCGCCGGTTAGGCCCCGGCTTTCCTGAAACCCTGACCAAGAATTAAGAAAATGAATGAATGAATAAAACAATGCAGTTAAACAGGAATTTAAATTTAGATTTCATATACAGGAATGCACTGATTAATGGCCATCCAATCAACGTCTGTTCACTTCAACCGAGGTCTTCACAATTCAATTATACATTGTTTAACTTCGGACGTTGCAACCAGAAATAGCTGGGCACCTTAACAGTCAATCCACAAGCAGAGGCAGGAGTTTACAAGCAGGAGTCCATCATTTGTGCTTGCTAGCTCACGAATGGTAACAAGGGTCTTGAATTTCCTCCATTTGTACACAATCTGTCTGACTGTGGGTTGGTGAAGTTCAAACCCTTTAGAGATGGTTTTGTAACCTTTTCCAGCCTGATGAGCATCAACAACTCTTTTTCTGAGATCCTCAGAAATATCCTTTGTTTGTGCCATGATACACTTCCACAAACGTGTTGTGAAGAGCAGACTTTGATAGATCCCTGTTCTTTAAATAGTTTAAATTGTCATCCCATTGACAGAAAACACCTGACTCTAATTTCACCTTCAAATGAACTGCTAATCCTAGAGGTTCACATACTTTTGCCACTCACTAATATGTAATATTGGATCATTTTCCTCAATAAATAATAAGTATAATAAAGTATATAAATAAAGTATAATATAAATAAAGTATAATATTTTTGTCTCATTTGTTTAACTGGATACTCTTTATCTACTTTTAGGACTTATTTGAAAATCTGATGATGTTTTAGGTCTTATTTATGCAGAAATATAGAAAATTCTAAAGGGTTCACAAACTTTCAAGCACCACTTTAGGGTTCAAGCAATTTCTTCTTTATACCACATGATTCTGAACATTTTATATATGTAGATTTAATATAGAGTTGGTAGAGTGCCAGTACAGAGCTCTACCTCTGTTGGTACAGTGCCAGTTTAGAGTGCTCTACTCAGATCTGTTTCCTTAGGTTACACCTCCATGCGGTTTCTGGTTGGTGTTTACTTGGATGTGTTTCCACCTTGCTTACTTCCGAGGCTCGGTGCTCCTCATGTGATGCTAATCAGGAGATCCGCCATGTTGCAGACTGAGCTTGTTCAAGCACCTTCTGAACTGGTATGTACAGTTTATGCCATGTTTTACTGATTAGGTATTACCTTGATAGTTTAAAAAGCATAAATCTAAGTAGTAGGGATCGTTAATAAAATTAAATAAAATGATAATTAATATATGGAAAATAAAAATAATAGAAAAAGTACAGTAAAGGACTGGTACGACCCTGTGTAGGGGAAAGTTGTAACACTTAAGAGGATGGTATGATGGACTTTTGCTTGACAGAGCCAAAAATGCATTGATAGACAGAATTACGAACAACACGGAAGATCAGCTTGTTTATCGATTTATTTAACGTCGCTATCAGCATCAGTGGCCATGTTCAGCGACACACACTAGGTTATATCTACACACAAGGTTACCTCAAGACAGGTGACATGTATATACAGTCAAGTCAATGTCAATTTAGCATAACCAATTAACCTAATATGCATGTCTTTGGACTGTGGGAGGAAACCGGAGTACCAGGAGTAAACCCACGCAGACGCGGGGAGGACATGCAGACTCCACACAGAAAAGACCCAGGTCATTCCACCCTGGGATTGAACCCAGAACCTTCTTGGAAGATCAGCCAGATGAAACAGAGACTCACGTGAATGCGAACAAGTTTATATAGTTATAGGTGAGAGAGAATATACAGGTACTGGGGGACAATATATATAAAAACATGAAATAAGTGAAAATAAAGTCAAACTTTTTAGCCACTGAGGCGAACGCAGCATCAGGTCTTATCACTGCAAAAGCAGCACCGAGACTTAGGGAGTCTAATATAATATACAAATACATAATATAACAATGATATGATAAAATATACTTAATATGCCTATGATCTTTTGTGTTTTATGGCAAATGGTACTTTATCTTTACAAGGTGCCCATGTTCGAAGTTGGAATTTTGTCTGAATTTGGAGGCAAAAACAATTTAAACAGACCGTTCG
>JAJAGP010000454.1:75000-279530 GCA_025084515.1 Ancistrus triradiatus | reverse complement strand
TGCAGTGTCAAACCTGTTAAAGAACAGATTAAGTTCGTTGGCCCTGTCTTCACTGCCCTCTACTTCTCTGCTGTCGTTGGACCACAAACCAGTGATGGTCCTCATTCCACTCCAAAACTCTCTCATGTTGTTCTGCTGGAGTTTACACTCCAGCTTTCTCTTGTAATTGTCTTTACCCTCTATGATTGTGGTCTTTAGCTTCCCCTGGATCGTTCTCACCTCCTCTTTGTCTCCAGTTCTAAATGCCCTCTTCTTGTCGTTAAGGAGGGATTTAATGTCCTTCGTTACCCATGGTTTGTTGTTTGGGTAACACTTTACAGTCCTGGTTGGGACAATGGAGTCCACAAAGAAATGTATGTAGTCTGTTATGCACTCATTGAGCCCGTCAATGTCCTCTCCGTGCGGCTCACAGAGTTCCTGCCAGTCTGTGGTTTCAAAACAGTCCTGCAGTACCTCATGAGTCCCCTCTGACCATCTCCTCACTGTCCGTGTGATCACAGGTCGGCTCTTAACAATGGGCACATAAACAGGGGCTGAGATGTACCAGGTTGTGGTCAGATCTACCCAGAGGGGGGAGGGGAGCAGCTGTATGCATCTTTAACATTGCAGTACAGCAGATCCAGTGTTCGCTCCTCTCTGGTGGGACAGTCCACATACTGAGTAAAGTGTGGTAGTGCCTTCATCATAGTGACGTGGTTAAAGTCACCTGAAATGGCTATGAAGGCATTCGGGTGTTGGGTTTGGAGACGAGCTATAGATGAATGTATAGCATCACAGGCTAATGTCGGGTTTGCCGAGGGGGAAATATAAACAGCCACCATTATGACGTGCGAGAACTCCCTTGGTAATTAATATGGTCTGAGTCCTACAGCAAGCAGTTCAAAATCGGGGCAACAGATTTGTTCCTTGATAGTTATGTGACCGGAGTGACACCAGCGGTTATTAATAAGGACGGCGAGACCCCCACCTTTTCTTTTCTCGCTCGCAACGCTGCACCGGTCAGCACGAACAGTCTGAAAACCATCGATGTAAACGATGTTATCCGAGATGTCCTGGTGTAGCCATGTCTCCGTAAAGCACATTAAACTACATTCCCGGTACTCCCGTTGACTCCTGGTTAGTGTTGTAAGTTCATCCATTTTATTCACAAGTGATCTCACGTTGCCCATAACAACAGAGGGGACGCGCGGTTAATATGCTTTTTTTTCTCCATAATTCGCCGTCGTCTCGCTCTCGCTTTAGCTGTGCGTTGGTTCATTCCTCCTCTGCATCCCCTGTGTGTTCGTCTCCATAATTCTGCCAGGATGTTTGTTGTAATGTCCTCTATGCCGGCCGGCTTCAACGCGATCAGCTGTTCGCGGCTGTATAGGAAAAGGGCATGTTGCTGCGCCGCGGTGAGTGAAAAAAGTATTTTTACAACGAAAAAATAAGCCAAAACTCTCTCTACTAGCATGATTCGAGAGGGCACAACTTCACAAAGTTACTAACTAAAAGTATGAAAACTTAAACTAAGTATAAATAGAGATAATAAAGTAATAGCGAGTGTAAACAATGAGCAATTGTAACGGGCTGCACGCTGCTCTCGCGCATGCGCACTCTCAACCGCGACGAGAGTGAGGTGAGAGCGGTTTACGTATTGTGTGAGTGGAGTGGGAGAGTGGAAACAGGTGTGCGTGATATGCAGGTGACGCGGGCTTGGCGGCCAGCGGGCGTGACAGAGCCCCCCCTCACGGAGTCCGAGTCGGAGCTAGGACTCTAACAACACATCCCCACGTACGGTCCCGAATCCGGGGGTTTCCTCGCCGGGCGGACCCTCGGAGGAAATCGACAGCAGCCGGATGGCTGGCGAGCGACAAGGCCGACCGGACGCTGACGAACGAGGAAGCCGACCGGAAGCTGGCGAGCGTAGGTGCCGGCTGGACGCTGGCGAGCAAGGGTGCCGGCTGGACGCTGGCGAGCGCAGGTGTCGGCTGGACGCTGGCGAGCGGGGTCGCCGACGGGAGGCTGGCGAGCGGAGTCGCGGAGGGTAGGCTGGCGAGCAAAGTCGCCGACCGGAGGCTGGCGATCGGAGTCGTGGAGGGTAGGCTGGCGAGCGGAGTCGCCGACGGAAGGCTGGCGAGCGGGGTCGCCGACGGGAGGCTGGCGATCGGAGTCACAGAGGGTAGGCTGGCGTTTGGAGTCGCGGAGGGTAGGCTGGCGATCGGAGTCGCGGAGGGTAGGCTGGCAATCGGAGTCGCCGACGGGAGGCGGGGCCCGCTGAGGGCTGGAGGGAAATGGGACAGGGACATGGACTAATGAGAGTAGGAGGAGTACAAGGAGATGCGGCAAAGGGCAAAGAGGGAGGTAGCAAATACCAAGCAGAAGGCCTACGATGAGTTATATGAAAGGTTATACAGTAAGGAAGGAGAGAAGGAGTTGTATCTGCTGGCGAGACAGAGAGATAGAGCTGGAAAGGATGTGCAGCATGTCAGGGTGATCAAGGATAAAAATGGAAATGTACTGACAGGTGAAAAGAGGGTGAGGGAAAGATGGAATTAGTATTTTGAGGAGTTGATGAATGTAGAAAATTAAAGGGAAAGAAGGCTGGATGGTGTAGAAATTGTGGAAGAGGATGTAGCAAAGATTAGCGAGGAAGAAGTGAGGAAAGCTTTGAAAAGGATGAAGAACGGAAAGGCAGTGGGACCTGATGACATACCGGTTGAGGTATGGAAAAGTCTAGGAGAGCTGGGAGTGGTGTTTTTGACTAGATTATTAGTGGAATTCTGGTGAATGAGAGTAGCCAGAGGAATGGAGGAAAAGTTAACTTGTACTGATTTTCAAGCAGAAGGGTGATGTACAGAGTTGTGGCTCTTACAGGGGCATAAAGTTGATGAGCCACACAATGAAGATTTGGGAGAGAGTTGTGGAAGCTAGGCTCAGACAGGAGGTGACAGTGTGTGAACAACAGTATGGTTTCATGCCAAGGAAGAGCACTATGGATGCGATTTTTGCTTTGAGACTGCTGATGGAGAAGTATAGAGATAGTCAGAAAGAGCTACACTGCGTCTTTGTGGATTTGGAGAAAGCTTATGACAGGGTGCCAAGGGAGGAACTGTGGTGGTGTATGAGGAAGTCTCGAGTGGCTGAAAAGTATGTTAGATTAGTGCAGGACATGTATGAGAACAGCGTGACAGAGGTGAGATGTGCTGTAAGAGTGACAGATAGCTTCAAGGTATAGGTGGGACTGCATCAAGGATCGCTCCTGAGTCCCTTCTTATTTGCTCTGGTGATGGACAGACTAACAGATGAGGTCAGACAGGTATCGCCGTGGACTATGATGTTTGCAGACGACATTGTGATCTGTAGTGAGAACAGGGAACAGGTAGAAGAGAACTTGGAGAGGTGGAGGTATAATCTGGAAAGGAGAGGAATGAAAGTCAACTGTAGTAAGACAGAATACATGTGTGTAAATGAAAGGGAGGCAGGTGGAACAGTCAGGCTACAGGGATCATTGGTCACGGAGTCCAGAAGTCCAGGAGTTCAGGTACTTGGGATCAACTGTCTAAGGAAATGGGGAGTGTGGAAAGGAGGTAAAGAAGAGAGTACAGGCAGGATGGAGTGGGTGGAGAAGAGTGTCAGGAGTGCTGTGTGACAAAAGGGTCGCAGCAAAAGTGAAAGGAAAGATTTATAAGAGAGTAGTGAGACCAGCCTTGTATGGGTTAGAGACAGTGGCACTGACAAAGAGACAGGAAGCAGAACTGGAGGTGGCAGAACTTATGACGTTGAGGTTCTCTTTAGGAGTGTCTAGGGTGGACAGGATTAGGAATGGATCATCAGAGGGACAGCACAGGTTTGCAAAATTGGGAGAGACAAAATGCGAGAGGGAAAGACTGAGATGGTTTGGACATGTGCAAGAGGAGGGATAGTGGATCTTCTATGGGAGGAGGATGTTGGCGATGGAGCTGCCAGGCAAGAGAATGAGACGGAGAGGAAGACCAAAGAGGAAGTTATTTTGGTTGTGGTAAATGAAGATAAGCAGGGAGTTGGGGTGAGAGTGAGAGTAGAGGACGTGAAGGACAGGGTGAGGTGGAAACGTTTAACTCGCTATGGTGACCCCTATGATAAAGGGAGAAAACTGAAAGAGAGAAAAGATCCTCCTGAATGGCTGGTTCTGATTCAAAAATGTGAAATGTGAAAATGAAAAAAGTGAAAATGTTTTGAACTTCTAAAAGGCTTCTGACCACCAGGTTACCACACCAAGGAAACAGAAATTTACATTTACAGCATTTGGCAGACACCCTTATCCAGAGCGACTTACAATTGGTAAAGTCTTACAATCCAAGCAATTGTGGGTTAAGAATCTTGCTCAAGGACCCAACGGTGGCAGCTTGGCAGAAGTTGGATTTGAACCCTGGACCTTCTGTTCCAGAGACCAGTAACTTAACCACTAGGCTACCACAGTCCCACAGAAATCCCTCCAGACATGTGGCCATGTCAAAAACTGTGTCAATCTCTGTCAGTCTCTCTGGACATGCCACTGGCGAGTGTAAGAACAACAACAATCTTTGGTTGTGTTACCAAAAATGTCCAGCCACCAGCATCCGGTGATCAGTGATGAAGGATTAGAGGATGATCAACACAAAACCGCTCAACAACATGAGTTACTGCCTCTGACTTTACATCGACAAGGTGGAGCAGGATGGTATGTGTGTCTAAGAGTGCACAGTGAGAGAACACAGCGTTGAAAAACTCTAGCAGCACTGCTGGGTCTGATCCGGACAACAACCACACTAACACAAGATGATCACATTAATAAGTGCATTTACATTGACTTGCAGTAAATCTGATTTTGTCAGTAATCAGATCAACGAGTTTATATGCACTTGAGTAATCAGATAATGGGAAACCTCCAAGTTTACATGAGTCAGGTAATAATCAGATTTCAACTGCCATTAATCTCAGAAAAGATGTGATGTTAACTTCGAACTTTTGTTAGGACTCCCCAGCACTGTGGGGATCCCGCCAAACTGACACTAGAGGTCAGTTTTGGCTTGGCTAATCACGCCGGGATCCTCACAGGTAACGCAATCACACATGCACCTTCTCATTACTGTGTGATTGCGATATTAGCGACACCTGTCAGTGTTGCTATTTAAGAGCACGCTTTGGTTCTGTCGGGTGTCTCGCCCTTACCCCAGGATACTCCCGCATTCCTCTCGGCACAATATCGGCTTCTCTTGGGCTAGGGTTAGGACTACCGGTACGACTGATCCTGCTAAGAGGGACAGCCGAGTAGAGCTAAGAGGCTTGAGGTGATCTGTCATGGCTTAGTAGCTAGTAGTTCTCCATCTCTCTCTTCGTCCAAGTACAGTCCTCGTACTGCGCACGTGCACCCTTTGCACACCTCGGTGTTCCTCGGTGCTAGAGCCCATTCCTGACCTTTATTTATTTAATTCTTTTACTTTCGTTTCGCATTCCTTTAGGGCCTCCCTTTTTCCTTTCATCCCATTATGGCTTCAGTACCTTGTTTTGAGTCCGCTTCGGGCGGTGCCTGTCTTTGCCATTATCCTTATCCTTTCTTTTGTGTGTTCAAGCCTCAGCGCCACAGTGGCGCGGGCTTAGAACGTTCATCCTTGGCATCAGCGACCAGGGATCAAGCCTCAGGTCCCACATTGTTAGTGTGCTCATTCTTTTCCTTTAGTTTCTTTCATTAGTTGTTTATTTTGTTCTTTCATTTACTTATTTTTGATTTACCTCTTCCATCTGGAGCTAACTACAATTAGATCCTATAACCCTTTTTACTTTTGTTTTCACGATGGCGAATCGTAACAACTTTGATATTATATAATCAAATTCTTCAACTTCTCAAGTGTATACAGTGTTCCAGTCTCCACAAAGTGTTTGGTAACCATTTAATGGGTGCTGCATTTAATTTCGGGGTTGCCAGATCCCACAAGTTAAAAACAACAACCAGGTCTATGGAAACTATCTCAAAAACAGCAAAGTCTCTAAAAATAAGTCGGCCTGGGAACCAGTTTACACTCTCATGTTACATTTGTTTGCAAGAGCAGACTGAGAAAACCGAAGTAAAACTCAGTATGGGAATACATGCTCTGAGAAATCCAACTACTCAGCTGAAGTCCAGCTCTCTTTATCATATTTCTTAATCTGTTTTTTAGATTGGAGTATGCCATACACATGACTACTTCAGACTATGATCGGATTATGAAGTGCATGTCATTGTTGACAAACTGGAGATCCTCTGTTCATCTTTGCTCTTCAAAGACAGCCCTTTCGTGAATACTGCTTTTGTATCAATTCATGATTGCTATGTTGCTGACATCACATCATTATTTTGTTTTTTTTACCTCATTACTAGCCCTAAATTGCCTCCGTCCCAACTTTTTTTGGAATTTGTTGCAGGCCTGAAATGTAGGAATGGAGGTTTACTAACAAATCAATTGAAGGTGACCAGAAAAAAAAAAAGCTTGAAACATCTTGGGTTCATACTGTCTGCAATGAAATAAAAGTCAATGTTAGAAACACTGCATTTATGTGCATTTTCCATACTGTCCCAACTTTTTTTCTGATTTGGGGTTGTACAAGCCAAACAGTTTTTCTAAAAGTGACAAAGCGTGGTTCGAACTGTTAAAGTAGTAGTCTAGTCAGTGGCAACATGGGAGAATCCCTTTTATACAAAGTTAATTATGGTGCAGAAGGATTGAGCCAGCTATAATTACAAAACTCGAACTAGTTTGCGAGTCAAGAGTATGTTTTACATGAAGAGTATTTTTTGTTTCTTTAGTTTACACATAATGGTGTTAGTATCACATTGTGAATCACCTGAAATCTGTAGAGTATCATTTTAAATAAGCTTTTATAGCATATATAATGAGAAGACAACTTTTAAAACAAGTGAAGTGCAAGGAACGAGTTTGTGTTTTAATGTGCAGAGTGGATATGACACCATTTGGAAGATGATGAGATCCCTGGAACTGAGCTGGTCTATTAACAGTAAGATATCTGGCCTGCTAGTTATGTGATAACATTACCCTTCAGATAATCATGGTGGCTGTGTTATAGCTTAATGTTTGCCAATAATCATATAACTAACTGCCTATGTAATACCATAAATTAGTCCCCGGATATTAAAATTGTTTGGACAGGGGAGTAGTGAGTTTCTAAACTGGCAGTTAGCCGGCCTGATTACTTGGCTGTTACAGTGTGTCAGAATGCTAAAAACACCCTTGGTGGCGTAGTAATGTGATATTATATTCAGTATGTTGTATGGGGTGCAGTCATAATGACGAATATTCTGGTTTGTTTTCGTAATTTCTGGATAATAAACCCAATGTATTTGGACAGGTTTCGCTGCTAAAAAAAAATAAGCCACGAAGAACATGACTGTGAAAATTGAAGATCAGACACTGAAATCCCACTCACATCTAGTTGACACTATGAAAAACATCCCACTCATGTCTATCTGTCACTAGAATTTTTATACAGAAAATAAGTGGATTTGTGCATGGATTCAGATAAGCCACACATTGTACAACCTAAACCTGTTATTTATTAATATGGACAATTTTCTTTTATCATAACTATGCTTCCTGTCTCGCATAATGCTTTGAGACAGCTAATGTGCTGTAAATGCAATAAATCGTGGATAACTGGTTTCACTTTCTTTTTCCTATCGATTATCCGGTGTCATTGCAGGGTCCGGTTTCCATGTTGATGTGACCAGAGTAAATTCCAATGACGTTGGCCCCCACCCACACTGGGCCAATTTAGAGTAATCCATTAACCTAATGCATGTCTGTAGATTGTGGATGGAAAAGAACCCACATGGTTACAAGGAGGACATGCAAACTCCCCACAGGGAGTCTATCCCGTAGTCGGGATAGAACCTGGGATCTCTGGAGCAGTGAGGCTGCACAAATCACCCGCTCATTGGAAAACTACTGTGCCCATCTACACCCATCAAACTCCACCCACCAACGCACCATTTTCTCTACTTATACTTGAGTCCATTCTTACCTTCTAAGACCAGTACAGATAATTTCTCAGAACATCTCAGTACTTAAAATAAATAAATAGTATTAATAAATAAATAAATGGTTCTCGCCATTAATTCATTCAAAAAGGCTTGTCAAGAACTGAAAACAAGAGGTACTGCATTGCATTATTGCATTAATTCTTTATTATATGCATCAATGGAGTTGTATTATACAGGTGCTCCCTGATTTACAATGGGGGTACCTTCCGACAAATCTATCATAAGTTAAATGTATCATGAACTGTGGAGATGAACGAGCATTTGGTAGCTTGTCTATACTGTATCATAGCAGAGCCTATGTTAATGTTTAAAACACTTACATTAACCCGCAGTTTTGCCAAAATCATTAACACAAAGCTTTTCATAATAAAGTGTTGAAAAATCTCATGTCATTTAGTGAGTAATGGATTGAAAGTGAGAAGTTAAAGCAAAATACTAGAAAAATTCTATTGGTGAACTCAGGGTGCAAGAACAGATGCTAAGCTAACTGCAGCCTTTTTCTTGGAGAATTCAGTTATTGTTTTGCTTTCGGTTGGCTCTTATAAACTAAACTTTTTAAGATTCATGGAACCTGACACCAAGAATACAGAACAGTAGAAATAAAAATAAAAGAAAACACGATAAACACAGCTGAGATCTTCTCTGAACAAAAGCTATTGTGAGTCTGAATCACTGAGTACTGAATTGTGAATCATGAATCGTGAATAGAGTCTCGGCTGAAACAAGTCACGTGACTCGAGTCACACAAGTTTAAGCAAGTGTGTCGAGTAAACACATTTTTTCTAGTCAAAATGGTCAAGAACCAACTTTCAAAAAGTTCCGAGGTGGTTGTTAACCGAGGTGCGACTATAAATAAATAAACTTGTAAACTTGTATATTCTGGATTATACTGATTCTCACATTTGTTGCTGTTATAAATTTTGTTCATTCGCTCTGGATAAGCTTATAGGCTTAAGAAATAAACGTAAATGTAAAACCATTAGAGACGTTTCAGGTATCTACACTACCTCAGTGTGCCATAGAAATCTGCTCATGCTGCTGTTCAGATTGCATCACACAGTCCTGAATTGTCCCTTATAAGGTCATATAGACAATTCCAAAACAAACATGTTCAATCCTAACTTAAACATGTTCAAAACACTCAAGGTAAGTTTGGCATATAAGGACAACTAAAGTGAAAAGAATATGATGCTCACTGTAAAGTATGGCGGAGGGTCTGCGATGTTGTGGGGCTATTTTCCTCCAGAGGCCCTGGGAATCTCATCATCAAAGACTCATAATGTCACGGTTCACCATATAAAAGCGATGACGAACCGTCAAAACTAAATAAGAAGGGTTTGGGACTCAATTGCAGTTAGCTCCAGATGGTATTAATGAACTGAAATAATGTTAAATAAATAAAATGTAATAAAATAATACAAATGAATAAATAACAAAGGAGGAGTGAGTCTCTGTGTATGCAGAAGGCAGTAAATGTGTGATCACACAGTCACACACACAGAGCTCAATCCGCGCTTTGAAGGAGCAGAGGAAGGAGGGGGTAAAATCCCCCACTTGACGTCAGCGGTGCCGAACGCGCTGTTGCATGTCAGCTCTGCAGGGAGAGAGACAGAGGGGGGCATGGCCCGATCGCTGCTCGGCGCTGGGAGAGCGCCGAGCAGACAGCGAGGCTGAACGCAGGCGCAGAACGGTGCGTGGCATTGGGAAACGCGAGGGAGGAAGAGGATGGAAATACAACAAACATTATTACAGCTCTCCCTGCACTATCTAAGCCCTACGATGACTTTTACCTCACGCTTCCCAGCGTTACAAAATCTAGGTTCCTTTATGAGCCTAGATTATCCCACTGTCCCTGCAAAAGAAATAAAACGAAAGAAAAGCGAACGGAACAAAAGCAAAAGCGCGGCGCTCTATAAAGAGCAGAAGAGAGCGGTTGCTACCCTCTAGAGTCCATACCTGGTATGACGGTATGACTCCTGACAGTACCCCCCCCCCCCGAAGGGCGGCGTCCCGATGCCCTTAAGTGTCCATCCAGGCGCCTCTGGCCTGACGGACACACTCAGGGTTGAGCATCTGACGACCCCCTGCAAGGGACTGAATGGGAAGGTGGGGCAGGTCATAGCCGGAACAACGCTCAAATAGAGCTTAATGACCAGCCTAACGGAGTCTTGGCCAAAACTGACCACTGGCGACTGAGGAACAGCGGTGGACGAATGGGCTAAATGCCAACGTCTCCAGGACGGGGCTCGCAGGCAGGGGGGCGGAGCTCGGTGCTGGCGGCTCAGGGGCGGAGCTCGGCGACTCACAGGCGAAGCTCAATGCCGGCGGCTCAGGGGCGAGACTCGGCCCAGCGAGACCCGTTAAAAAAGTAGGGGCTAGGCGTCTAGCCGAGCGGACAAAAGGACACTTCCCCGGAGGCCACGAAGGGGTGGTGATGGCCGCGGAGTGTTCTATACCAGCACTAGGTGGCGCTGGAATCGGTCTAGACCAAGGCGCGGGGATTGGGACCACCAATCGTGGCACGGGAGTCGGTCTCGGCGACCGTGGCGTGGGGATAGGAGCCAAGGATCGAGGCGCTGGAATTGGTCTAGACCGAGGCGCAGGGGTCGGCGGCAACGACCGGTGCACATAATCCCCAAGCGTGGAGCTTTCTGGATCAAACGTGGGACTAGACGACGCAATGGACTCCTGTACGGGGCTAGGCGGCGCTAACAGTGCAACCGTGGAGACTAACAGCTCTAACACGGGACCAACATGCGCGGCGGGCCTAGGTACAGGTCTAGGGGGCGCCATAGGATCAAGCACAGGGTCTGACTGCCCTGGTGCGGAGCTTGAAAGCGCGACAAGCCCAGGTTTACCACTGGCACAGCCTAGCCCCGTTCACGTGAACGGGGCTAGGCGGCGCTATAGGCCTCTCCGTGGAGCCAGAGTGCTCATACACGGGGCTTTTGGGCGCACTACACAACTGTACGGGGCCAGGCGGCACAGAATGCCTCTCCGTGGAGCTTAAATGCTCAAACACGGGGCTTGAATGCGCGGCGGGCCCAGGTACAGGACTACGGGGCGCCATAAGCTCAGGCACGGAGTCTAACTGCCCTGGTGCGGGACTAGAGAGTATGACGAGCCCAGGTTCGCCACTGGAGGGCGCTGAGTGCTCACTTAAATTTAGAAGCGCAGCGCGCTTGGACACTGGGCTAGGTGGCGCTAAAGGTCCTGGCAAGGGAGTGGGTGGACTCGAGCTGTAGTTAAGCTCTCGCCTCTTCCTCTCACGCTGCTCAAGGCGGGCTTCAGCCAGACCGGCCAGCCCAACCAGGTGACCAAAGGAAGAGGCGGGTGGTAAGGAGCGCAACTCGATGTCCACCTCCTCATCAAGCCCATTCCTAAATGGGTCGATGAGGACTCCTGACACATAAAGGGCATTTCAAATTATATCCTGTCTGCCTCTGCCAAGAAACCAAACCTGGGTCACCACTGGATCTTCCAGCAAGACAATGATCCAAAACATGTCCAGATCAACACAAAAATTACTACCTTACTGAGCACAAAATCAAGCTTCTGCCAAGTCAGGAGGACAGTGCACAAAAGAGGACCAAGGACGCTGGACTATCTGCAGAGATTCTGTAAAGAAAAATGGTCTCAAATACCCTGCTCTGTATTCTTCAACCATATAAGATGTTATAGGAGATGAACAAGTGCTGTTTTATTGGCAAAGGGGGACCAAGCAAAGCATTAAATGTTTATGTGTTTATAATTCTGGCACATGTAGTTTTGTTAAAAATATTATTTCTTGGATTTTTTTTTCCTCAAACTTCAATCAAAGGTTGTATTATTTATTTATTTTTGTGAGATTAAGCTTATCCAGCAAAAGGTGAATTCATGATGTGGCTCAGTGGGTAGCAGCGTTAATTTTGAAAGCAAATTTTGATTTACTTTTAGCCAATTTAGTCATCTGAATTCTTTTTAGTTTTAATCTAGTTTTCACTGACTAATTATAATAAGATCATAGTCGACTAAAATTACAGTAGATTTAGCGACTAAAATATGAAATGTAAAGGTTGCAATACGTGTAAAATCTCCAATAAAAACACAGTAAGACACAGACGTTTGATCTGACCTCGGGAAGACTGTAGTAGCTCAACAATGTCAACACCTGAGAGAAAGAGGAGAGTCGATATATGGACACATTTCTCATTTGATATCAATGAAAACAAGACTCTTTGTAAACCGTGTAGGCGCCATCTCCGGTAAAAACACAACAAAGTTTAAATGACATCTGCAAGCATGTCGTCCTGAAACTGCAGTCAAGCTACCACCAGCTAAATGCAAATAAAGTAGAGATTAAAATATGTTTCCAGTTCGTGACATGGACATATTTTAACTTTGTCTAAAAAGTGTTCATATTATCGTTAAGGAGTATTCGGCTAACATAACTCTGTTTTATACTGTAATTATGAATAAATGCATATAGAGCATGCACATATATCTAATCTTATCTGTTTAATAAAGGTCATAATATATCATTTATTCTATTCTACACTATCTCATGAGAGTCCACACCGAGTCTGAAGCAGATCTTTGATGGAAATTATGAGTTTTCTGACCATTTTACTGTGTACTGTTATTATAATGCATTAATACAGACCTGAGCTTATATCTTAATTAGATCTTATAATATATCATTCATTCCAACTTGATACTATTCTAGAACATCTAGTGAATGTCCACAATGTCCACAGCTCTATGGTAGAAACTGAGCTATAACCACTTTAATGTTTACTTTTATTATCAATGCATGCATGTAGGTGTTTCTTTTTAAAAGGGAAATGTTAAAAAAGCATTTACGTATTGCAACCTTTACATTTCATATTTTCGTCAACTGAATCTGCTGTAGATTTAGTCATTTATAATCTTATAATTAGTGGACGAATACTAGACTAAAACTAAAAAGAATTCAGGTCACTAAATTATGACTAAAACTAAATTACATTTTAGTCAAAAGACTATGACTAAAATTAAATCAATCATTTGCTGTCAAAATTAACACTGGTTTAGAAAGTCAATTTAAGTCGTGTCCAACGGCTCTCAATGGGAAAACTGGAATAGAGTGCAGAATTATCTCTGATGCCTCTCTGTTAAAAGTTTTGAAAATAACAACAAAGCCCTACAAAAACACAATTCTTTCAGATTTTGCTTTTGGGTTCAATTCTTTCAGGGTTCATCTTTTTTTTTTCAATGAAATTTCTTTTTTTTGTTGTAGTATCTGGGTAAGGCTGTGGAACATAACTCTCTCTCTCTCGCAGACTATAACAATGGTTTTATTTTCAAATTACACAATATACACACCCTCGACAAGCAGGGATGAGCCCAAATACAGATTATGTATCACAGTCGTAACAATTAAAAAGGTAACGACAGTAAGCATTCTAGTGTGACATATAAAGGCAGATATTCAGCAAACAACAGAAAATGCCCTGTTGAATTCAATGACAGCTTCGCCTGGCTTTATGAAGGTTCATCTGAGCTGAAATGTTGACAGGGCATAATTGGATGTAGACATGGGCGGATCTTCAGTCATTCATGTCGATGCTGAATGAAATGGAGAAACTAATCATGGCTGGCAGCCCACATCCACAGCTGTATAATCCAGCACTATAAAATCTATAAGGTCAACTCAGAGCAAGTCACAGCCTTGCACTCCTGTCAGTGTGAGCACAGATTTATCGGGTTAGCAGTTTACGCTTAAGAGTGTCCGTGTATGAGTTTCCTAGTCACATGATTACTGTTTATGTGGGGGGAAAATCCATCAGTCTTCTGCACATAACAAACCAGCAATGCACGTTATTTGAGCTTTCTCATGGATCCAGAGAATGGCCATGTTGAGTTGCGGGGACAGGGTTTTTGTTTTTTTTAAAGTGAAAACCGAACCATGAATATAAATCTTTAACATAAGACCAGCAATCATTAGCATAGGTGCCTAGGCAAAAAGTTTCAGCATTCCTGATCAAGTACATGTTTAAGATTTCTGACACTTATCCACGCAACTATTTGCCAAAATTATGACACAGCATTTTGTATTTTAAATAGTATTTAAATAATATATCACAAATACAGTGGTGCTTGAAAGTTTTTGAATCAATTAGAATTTTTACAATCCCAAAACAGAAAAAGTTGGAATGGGATGGAAAATGATGGACTTTTATTTCATTGTTAGACAGGATGGAACCCAAGATATTTCAGTTTTTTTTTTTTTCTGGTCAACTTAAAACATTCATCCTTGCATTTCCGGACGGCAGCACATTACCAAAAAAGGTTGGGATGGGGGGCAAATTAAGGGTTCTAGTAATGAGGTAAAAACGAAATAATTCAAACAGGTAATGTCAACAGGTGATTCCATTCATGATTTGGTACAAAAGCAGGATCCACGAATGTCTCCAGTTTATCAGCAAATGTGTGAGAAAATTACTGAAATGTTTAAAAACAATGTTCCTCAAAGACAGACTGGAAGGGATTTACATATTTTTTACTTTTTCTGATTTCGGTTTATGACCTAAAACAAAATCATCAGATTTTCAAGTCATAAAGGTCTATAAAGAGAAGCCAAAGAAAGAAATGAAACAAAAATAATATGTAATCATTTATTTATTGAGGAAAGTGTTCTAGTGCTACATATCCATGAGTGGCAAAAGTATGTGATCCTTTGCTGTCAGTATCTAGTGTGAAACTCTTGTACAGCAATAATTGCAAATGTTTCCAGTAACTGTTGGTCAGTCTTACACATTGGCTTGGAGGAATGTCAGCCCATTCCTCTAGACAGAACAGTTTTAACTCTGGGATGTTATGGGTTTCTTCATGTAAACTGGTAAATAAGTGGCAAGAGGTCCAGGCCCAGATTCAATGGGACCAAACCATGATAATTCCACCATCATGTTTCAAAGATGAAGATAAGATTTTTATGCTGGAATGCAGTGTTTTTCTTTCTCCAGACATAACCCTAATCATTTAAACCAAAAAGTCATATTTTGGTCTCATCTGTAATAGACAGATGAGAAAGATGACACATCACAGACACTATCTACATTGATAACTTTTTGAAAACCGGATGATGTTTCATGTCATATTTACACAGCAATGAAGCACAGCAAGAAAATTTCAAGCACAGCTGACCTTCTCATCCCTGTCTACAAGACATGTCCTAAGCGTCAACTGGTTATAGAGACAAGCCACATAAAGATCCAAGCCAAGAAGGTCCATATGAACATACTGTGATCTGTATATTTCATAACTGCAAAGAGTTCTTCTGCATTTTTATTTGGGAATGGATTAGTCAGTTATGTAGCCACATTAACTTGGTGAAAATAATGACAGAACAGTTCAGCCTGTTTCTGTTAGAAAATTCAGTAGTGAATTGGCAGTATCACCGTGTAGTTGCAATTAGTCAAATGTGAGCTTTCAACACAGATATCAAGCCTGGGAGAATAAAAAGTCCAGCTAACCTCACAGAAAGTACACCTGCACAGCATATACCATGTGTCCAGCTGTTACAAAACTCACCAGTCCAGGAACAAACCAACAGTTCCTTATTCCTTAATTACTCACTCACATTACTTATGTCACTCTGGCACATCAAATGCCACATGATCAAATTTCATTATCTAATATGGCATGCACAGGAATACAAAGTTAACTACTATATGTATACACATGCAGGTAATAAAAACAATGAACTAATCTAAATGCAAGACAGCTGTGAACTCTTTATTACTGCCTATGTCTGTATAAGCATTAATAAAATGTTTTGATTATGTGAGATTGTTCAGCAACCACATGGAAACAAGGTGTTTATACAGTGTTTTATCTGTCTATCAGTATCAGTTTATGCCAAAATGCACTGAAAAAAAACTCTCATTAAACCTGTTCAAACAAACTTGACTTGGGAAGGATCTCATGTGTCGATCTTCGTATATACAAAAGCCAAGCTGAACATTAGATGTATTAGTTGCTAGTTACATCTGCATGGTTTATACCAATGAAGAGCTGACTCAGCGTTTATATAGCACAGCCACTGCTAAGCAGTGAACGGAGACTGAAGGTTAAATAAAGCTATACAAGTCCTATCTAAAAGCTGAGCACCAGAGATTTGCTTTCACAACGTCTTTACAATCGATCCCCCAATGACCTGACCCAAGGGTTGCTTGATGAGTCATGGCCAGGCTAATAGGACGTGGACAGGACTGGTGCGAAAAGAAAGTGAGGAGAGTGTTTACCTGGAGCAGAAGCTCTTTCTCCACCACCTCCTCGGTTTTTGGTTATCAGGCGCCGCTGAAGAGAGTGAATCTTTTGGATCAGCTCAAAGGTGCTGGGGTCACTCGCCTGCAAGAAAACCATTTAGAGAGCAAAAAAGAGAGAGAGAGAAAGAGAATGAATTATAGTGAATCAGATATTAGGAACAAGGCAGAATAAAAGGGAGGAAGATTGAGTGAAACTCAGCCCCTAAACCTTTAGACTCAAAGCCCATTTTCCATAACCTCAGTTAACAGCTCAGGCAACTGTGAGACAAAGCTTGATTCATCTAACCTTCCAGAAAAGCAAACACCCTGTATTTAATGTCTTGAGCCACTAGTGCTAATGCCTTTACTGTATATGAGCCACTCCACCAAATGGGTGCCATGTCTGTCCCTAGGACATTAAACATATATAGTTAGTATAATTAACTGCAAAAAACATTTTACTATTAAGCAAGGTATTCTGCACAGTGGTGCAATTGCAAATTTAAGGTATATAATTTAAATAATTAATAAAATCACCCAGAACACTGAAAATAGCATTTGTTAGCCGTCCCTGGTTTCTAACATTACACATTACAATGAAAATAATTAATATTCTTCAGAAATTTGTTTTTTTTTTGCATTGATGTGTCACTCCATATCTCATCTATGCCTTAATATACTTTCACAAGAAATCCATAATAATTTACTTTCAAATACATATTTCAGTCATGTCCCCAGGTTTTCACAAACATAATCACACTTCTGGAAATTATAGAACATGCAAGTCACATGTTCAACAGGAAGCTGTACCATCTGGATCTTCTGAAGACCATGGGAAGACCAAAAATAAGTTCTCGCTTATTTTGTCCTGTATATTTGATGATATTGTGACTATGACTGTGAAGATGAATCTCAACTTACTATCCTGTTACCGAAATTATTGTTAGATGTTATTTGTTGATTGTAAAAAAAAAAAAAAAAAAAAAAAGAATCCTACTTTTTGGTAAATCATTAGAATGTTCTGCGTCCTAATACTACATTTACATTTACAGCATTTAGCAGACGCCCTTATCCAGAGCGACTTACAATTGGTACAATCTTACAATCCAAGCAATTGTGGGTTAAGGGCCTTGCTCAAGGACCCAATAGTGGCAGCTTGGCAGAGGTGGGATTTGAACCCTGGACCTTCTGGTCCATAGTCCAGTACCTTACCCGCTAGGCTACCACAGTCCCTATACTATTAGTATGGTTTCCATGTTGTACATTTAATGTGTTTGCTAATTCCATACCGAAATCTCAGTCTTGTAACTGTTTATATGAGTAATAGTAATGAGCAACGTAAAATAAAATAAAGTTGCCTGAGATTGTGCAAGACTCCTTATGAACAGTTAAATATGTTTGTTGTTAAATTCAGTGTTGAAAAGCTATAGAAAGTGAAGCAGAACGACTCACATCCTTGTTTCTGTGATAATACAGTGATCAGCTTGACATGTGATCAATGCTCTAGGTTGATACAACACAATAAGACTCTTCTTGATACAGGTCACAGTGGTCTGGAGACTATACCAGAGACAGTGGGTGCAAGGTGGTGCGTTGAGGTAATTTAGATTAGTTAATTGAGTCCTAATGGAATACCTGGGTCACTAATACCTGGAAACCGTGACATTCTAACATGCACAAAAACAATACACTCACCAGCGAATTTATTAGGTACACCTGTTCAACTGCTTGTTAACACAAATATCTAAATCAGCCAATCACATGGCAGCATTTCAATGCATTTAGGCATGTAGACATGAACAATGATTTGAGTGACTTTGAACTGGGTATGGATGTTGGTGCTAGACAGTCTGGTCTGAATATTTTGAAACTGCTGATAAGCTGGAATTTTCATGCACAGGTATCTCTATGGTTTACAGAGAATGGTCTGAAAAAGAGAAAATATCCAGTGAGCAGCAGTTCCCTGGACGAAAATGCCTTGTTGATGCTTGATGCCACAGATCAGAGGAGAATGACCATAGAAAGTCAACAGTAATTCAAATAACCACTTGTTACAAACGAGGCATGAAGGAGAGCATCTCTGAATGCAGAACATGCAGCAGATGGGCTACAGCAGCTGAAGCCAACACCAAGCACCACTTCTGTCAGCTACTACTTCTGGCAACTGAGGCTACAATTCACACAAACTCATCAAAATTGGGCAATAGAAGATTGGAAAAACGTCTGGTCTGATGAGTCTTGATTTCTCCTGCGCCATTCAGATGGTACAGTCAGAATTTGGCGTAAACATCAAAAGCACGGATCCATCCTACCTTGGGTCAGGCTGCTGGTGGTGTAATAATATAGGGGATATTTTTCTTGGCACGCTTTGGAGCCATTTAATACCACCAGCATTTGAGGGAATAGGCTCTTGGTCAAGGGTCCAACAGTGGCAGCTTTAAACCAATAACCTTATGATTAGTAGTCCAGAGCCTAACCAGAGCTGTAATATATTAAGGCTGATGAAATGATTAAAATGGATACAACCCTGAGCAGCACATTAGTGCACCCATACATACCTCCAGTTTTCTCCAGCGATGAACATTGACAGGGTGTTTGAGTTCCTCTTCCATGGCTCGACACCTCGTTCTTTCTTTAAGCAGTTCCCTTTGCATACTGAATGCCTCTCGCCTACGGACAAGACACATCGGGCCAAGTATGAACTTAATTACACTGAAATGTGAAGTCATCTTATGGCATTTGGATTCTAGAGCTACTGACGCGAGCTGGCATATTTTAACTTATCCCAAATAAATGTATGTGCAATTATAGTGATATTGCATGAAGTAGAATAACATCCAAACTCATCTTTCCCTCTCTGAAGCATTCACGATAATAAGGACACACAGTTCATGTACAGTGGGGCAAAAAAGGATTTAGTCAGCCACTGATTGTGCAAGTTCTCCTACTTTAAAAGATGAGAGAGATCTGTAATTTGCATCATATGTACATTTCGACTATGAGAGACAAAATAAAAAATAAAAAAAATCCAAGAAATCACATTGTAGGAATTTTTTTTAATTAATTGTAAATTATGGTAGAAAATAAGTATTTGGTCAATAATAAAAGTTCAACTCAATACTTTGTAACATAACCTTTGTTGGCAATGACAGAGGTCAAACGTTTCCTGTAAGTCTTCACCAGGTTGGCACAAACTGTAGCTGGTATTTTGGCCCATTCCTCCATGCAGATCTTCTCTAGCGCAGTGATGTTTTGGGGCAACATGGACTTTCAACTCCCTCCACACATTTTCTATGGGGCTGAGGTCCGGAGACTGGCTAGGCCACTTCAGGACCTTGAAATGCTTTTTATGGAGCCACTCCTTCGTTGCCTGAGCGGTGTGTTTGGGATCATTGTCATGCTGGAAGATCCATCCACGTTCCATCTTCAATGTTCTCACTGATGGAAGGAGGTTTTGGCTTAAAATCTCACGATACATGGCCCCATTCATTCTTCCCTTAACACGGATCAGTTGTCCTGTCCCCTCTGCAAAAAAACAGCCCCAAAGCATGAGGTTTCCACCCCCCATGCTTCACAGTAGGTATGATGTTCTTGGGATGCAACTCAGCATTCTTCTTCCTCCAGTGAGTTTTTCCCAAAAAAAGTTCTATTTTGGTTTCATCTGACCACATGATATTCTCCCAATCCTCTTCTGGATCATCATATGCTCTCTGGCAAAACTTCAGACGGGCCTGGAATATGTACTGGCTTAAGCAGGGGGACACGCCTGGCACTGCAGGATCTGGTCCCTCTCGGCGTAGTGTGTTACTGATGGTAGCCTTGTTACTTTGGTCCCAGCTCTCTGCAGGTCATTCATCAGGTCCCTCTGTGTAATTCTGGGATTTTTTTGCTCACCCGTTCTCAAAACCATTTTGACCCCACGGGATGAGATCTTGCGTGGGGCTCCAGATCGAGGGAGATTATCAGTGGTCTTGTATGTCTTCCATTTTCTTACAATTGCTCCCACAGTTGATTTATTCACACCAAACCTGCTTGCCTATTGTAGATTCACTCTTCCCAGCCTGGTGCAGATCTACAATTTTCATCCTGGTGTCCTTCGACAGCTCTTTGGTCTTGGCCATGGTTGAGTTTGGAGTCTGACTGTTTGAGGCTGTGGGGACAGGTGTCTTTTATACAGATAATGAGGTCAAACACTAGTGCCATTAATACAGGTAAACACGTGGAGGACAGAAGAGCTTCTTAAAGAAGAAGTTACAGGTCTGTGAGAGCCAGAAATCTTGCTTGTTTGTGGGTGACCAAATACTTATTTTCCACCATGATTTACAATTCAATTCTTTAAAAAATCTTACATGTGATTACCTGGATTTTTTCTCATTTTGTCTCTCATAGTTAAAGTGTAGCTATGATGAAAATTACAGACCTCTCTCATCTTTCTAAGTAGGAGAACTTGCACAATCAGTGGCTGACTAAATACGTTTTTTTTTTCCCCATTGTAAATGCATGTTCCCTTTGACCGGCTACAGTATTAATTGAATTAATCTGTTCCAGACCCTAGAAAATCCACATTGTATAAGGCATTACATGCATTAATGGAGTTTTATTGTACAGGTGGCTTTATGATGGGGATATGTTCCAACAAATCCATCGCAAGTTAAATGTATCATGAACTGAGGAGTTTACCGAGTGTTTTGGTTAGAGCGATCTATACTGTATCACAGGAAGAGTCTATGATAAGAAATGATAAGTAAATTAATGTTTTAAAACACTTACATTAACACACAAAGCTATTTTATAATAAAGTGTTGAAAAAAAATCTCATGTCATTTAGTGAGTAATGGAGTGAAAGTGAGAAGGAAAAGCAAAACACTATTGGTGAACTCAGGGCACTACCATAGCTGCAAAGCTAAATGCAGCCTGTTTTCTGGAGGATTCAATTCCTGTTTTGTTTTTCTGTTGGCTCTAACATTTTAGGACCCATGGAGACTTATTTGCACTATATAGTACACTATATAGTAGAGTATATAGTACTAATAGATTGTAAAAATTAAAGAAAACCACAATAAAAAAATATAGAAGATCTTCTCTAAGCACAATAACACCCAAGCTCGCCTTCCCTCTCTGAAGTATTCATTAATAAATAAGGACACACTTACGCCAGTTAACATAAATGTATGCACCCCTTTAACCGGCTACAGTATTAATTTACACCATTTCCAACCGAACAATGTCAAGTAAATGATTGTCACAAATAAATTAATGCCCCATAGGTTGACGAGACACATTTCGTTCAAAAAGATGATAATGTGGTACAAACTGACATTGTTTATCACACACTGAGGATGAACAATTGAATCATGTGTGGTAGGGGTTGCTGGTGCAATTCTGAGGGATGGTCACCCCCCTGCTCCCCCCATCTGGCCTCAGGCAATGGCCAGCATGCTTGAATGAAGCCCGACCCGGCCAGGAAGGTTGGTCAACACAAAGTTATTGAACAAATTCCACGCTCCATCTCCCTCTGAAGGTATACATAAGTACACAAGTACCCTCATCATTACAGTCAGACAATGTCAGAGAGCCATATGTTAACTAATTGCCTGGCAATGTGTGTAAGTGTGTTAAACCTAATTATACAGAATGAAAAGGGGCTTTTTCCACCAGCAACTTCAGCTGAGATAGATGATGATAATGCATAGCTCATTGCCTGAGCACCTCTATGGATGGATTTATGGAGGGGTGTGCAGTTAGCCATAGCAAATCGATCGTAGAGGCATTTTCAATGAAAAGAAATATTAATAGCAAAGTCTCAAAGGCATCATTTGTCTTGAAAGATGAGTAAACGGGGCAGTTTTTTTAAAAGAACAGATAACGTATGCAAAAATGCAGAATGCAAAAACCAATCCTTCATGGACTCCAACAAATCGAGAAAATCACAAAGTGAAAGAATGATGTCTCTAAGTCTTCTATAGGTAAGCTGCATACAGGACAGGGTGCTAAAGCTACAGCCTAAGAAAAAAAAAACAGTTTACATGTATTAGGTACCTCCTCGTCTACACTCACGACTCCCAACATCATCACACCAGCAGCTGGGGCAGTGTGTCGCTCCACAACAAAGGATTGAAGTATTCACCACAAGGCCTCCATACTCTAACCCAACCGTCGCTGGATCCCAATCATAACCTGGATTCGTTGCTAAAGTTAATATGGTCCCAGTCTGTAGCAATACAGGTCTCTCATTCATGACACCACTGCAAACGAAGGCGACGGTGCCTGGCTGTCAATGGCATCACACATAATGGGCGCCGTCACAACAAATTAATTTCTGCAAAGGGCCTGGAAATGGTCCAGGCAGAGACAGGGGTGTGTAGTTAAGGTGCCACCTGTGTCTGGATGGTGGACTGTGGGAGCTGCTCGTGCTTTTTGGCAGATCAAATGATCCTCTCTACTGGTCATCTGTCTGGGCCATCCAGAGACTGTTCGCCGTGTGTGCATGCCCTCAAACCACTGCTCCCACCAACTCCTAACAGCTAGATCAGAATGACCTAGATGATGTGCAATTCAAAAGGGACTGTGGTAGCCTAGCGGGTAAGATACTGGACTATGGACCAGAAGGTCCAGGGTTCAAATCCCACCTCTGTCAAGCTGCCACTGTTGGGTCCTTGAGCAAGGCCCTTAACCCACAATTGCTCAGATTGTAAGACTGTACCAATTGTAAGTCGCTCTGGATAAGGGCGTCTACTAAATGCTGTAAATGTAAATGCAATTCGTCAAAATGCCCATCCAGCTTTTTTCAGTCCAATGATGTGCCCCCTCTCAAAGTCTGTCAACTGACCAAAATGTATTTGAGTGACTAGCAGTAAACGATCTCTAACCAAGAGATACACTACCCAAAAGCGGAGCAGCGGGAAAGCACTTTTACGCCCCCCTTGTGGCAAGACCCAGTATCTAATCAGACCACACCGGTAAACATTTATATATCTGCCTGAGAAAATAACTGCACGCCGAGTTTGCAGCAATCCGACATTTCTATCTGGGTGCTTTTTTTGTTAATGAGTGTAAATATATATCTTACTTTCTTCCTTAGCAGACAAACAACATTGTTCTTATCAAAGGATCTTTAATCTACAGTGGCGATCATTTTCCTGCATTTTGTAAGACGATGATTACAGCACTTGTTTACACTGTAACCTCAACAGGTTGGAAAAATGTGGCTCACAAGAAAATATTTTCTGTTTTGTCGTTGCTTCATCGGCCATGGGTTTAATTTATGCATTTTAATTGCGATTTTGGCAAAGCGCTATATTTCAGCCAGTCACTGCTGCAAAACAGAGCCCAGTCCAGCTGAATACATCAGTGCCTGCTACCAGAAAACAGCTCATCCATCTTTCCTTGTCAATGCTGTAATTCATATTCCTATTATAAATAAGAGTAAGTGAGAGCCCAGGCTGCTCTCCATTCATATTTCTGCTATTTCAGCTTTCATTTTCTGCCCCTCGTCTGATCATTTTGTTTCTGTAGGCAAAGGATTTGCCTTGAAATCCAGAGAAACCGAGTGAGAGAGAGAGAAATGCCGTGGGAGATGTGTGGTAGGATTGATTCATTGAGGATGGCAGGCTTGATATGGCTGCCCTAAACTTCTATCAACACGTTCATAAAGTGCAAGACATAAGCATACATACACCCACAAAACCATGTACACATACCGTGAGTCAATAAATTGGCACAGAGATGGAAGCAAATGAATTGTGAGTGTGCACCTCAGCAAACCATTTCTCGCAATTGCCCTGACCTCTGTCAACATAAACAAGAAGAAAGCAGCGGAGGAAAAAATGCTTGTTTTTTATCAAGATCGCAGAAATATTAACTAGAGTCTGAGAACTGTTCTGCTATGCCATTTAGCAGTCCCTCTTACTAGAACATCTCACAAATAATTGCATGAAAAGCAATCCAAATCAAAGCAAAACCTTCAGCAAACACTGGGAAATGCACTCACAGAAGCCCCCCTAACCAACGTCTGAGTGTAATTACAGGACAGCTCTCTGTGACTGTGTCATACTCGCCAAAAGGATATAGTGAGCATGATTTACTCAAAGGCAACACAAATCTAGTACGTTATATACACAATATGTCACAATCTAGCTACAACCCCAATCAGAAAAAGCTGGGACGGTAGGGAAAATGCAAATAAAAAAAACATATGCGGTGTTCATTACATTTCCTTTGACTTTTATTTCATTGCAGACGGTATGAACCCAAGATATTTCATGTTTTTTCTGGTCAACTTCAGTTCATTTGTTAATAAACATCCATTCCTGCATTTCAGGTCTGCAACACATTCCAAAAAACAGTTGGGACAATTTAGGCCTAGTAATAAGGTAAAAAAACAACTAAATAATGATGTGGTTTCAAACAGGTGATGTCAACAGGTGATTATAATCATGATTTGGTGCAAAAGCAGAATCCACAAAAGGCTGTGTTTTTGAGGAGTGAAGATGGGCAGAGAATCTCCAGTTTATCAAGAACTGTGTAAAAGAAAAATTATTGAAATGTTTAGAAACAATGTTCCTCAAAAAAAGACTGAAAGTGATTTACATATTTCTCCTTATACAGTTCATAAGATCATTAAACAATTCAAGGAATCTGGAGAAATTTCAGTGCATAAAGGGCAAGCCTAAACTGAAGATCCCTCAAGAACCGTCATTCATCAATAGCTGATAGAACCACATGGACAAGGAATTACTTTATCAAACCTTTACCAAGCTCTACAATACAGAGTTACATTCACAAATGCCCCTTAAAACATTACTGTGCAAAAAAAGAAGCCTTATGTTAACTTTTTCCAGAAGGAGCTCCGTTATGATACATAGACCGCTCTACCAAACACTTGTTCTCCTCGGTTCATGATACATTTTACTTATGATGGACTTGTTAAAACATATCCCCATCATAAATCAGGGAGCACATGTACAATACAACTCCATTAATGCATATAATGCCTTATACAGTGTGGATTTTCTGGGGGTCTGGAATGGAATAATTCAATATACATTATTTCTTATGGGAAAAATTTGCTCGGTACTCGTCATTTCCGGTTCTCCACAAGCCTTCTGGAATGAATTAATGAGGTGAACCGAGATACCACTGTATTTAGAAGGTATTTAAGCAAGTAACACTCACAACTGCCTGAGAATGTCTGGAATGATACCTCCTATCAGGTTTCATGATTAGGTTTTTTTAAATTGGGTTTGATGCAAGAAGGACAGCTATAAAGAATAGAATCTAATCCCCACTGTTAAGATCATGGACGATAAGTGATATTGGGGTTATATGGGGCTGTTTTGCTGCAAATGTCATGAGAGCTTTATTAGGATACATGACATCATGAAATTGTTTAAATATCAGGATAAATTACATGAAAAGCCTTGCTCTACGAAGAAGCTGCAACTGGGTTATGGTGGATTCTCCAAGACTATGATGACCCATAACATACTGTACATCCAAATCAACACAAAATAGGTTGAAGTTCTAGTGTTTTTTTCTTCTAGTGTTCCTATCAAGCTTTATATGAAAATTATAGCATGACAAGAGTCAGTGCTGCTGGCCAAGAGAGGATCCACAGGGAACTACATGAAAGGAAGCCAATAATTGGCACACACAATTTCGTTATTTTCTTACAATAATCATACTTCAGTTCATTTAATAGTTAAACTGGGATTAGATCTCATAAATTTCCAATGAGCAATCCAAAGCCTACCTGCATTTGACTGGTTACTGTTGTGCCCTAGTGAACTTGCGAGAAATATTGGCTATGACTAAACTAGGGGGAGCACTTCAATATACTGACAGTTTGAAATTTGAAAATGCAGCATGCAGCTGTGTTTGAAATAAGAAGAAGTGAATTGATAGGCCACTGTCGGAGGTGTCAGAACAGCAATCAGTCAAGCACAGCAGTAGGAAGCAAGTCCAGTGGTGTGCAGATTCTTGGAGCATAATGTGTGCTCGTAAACGTGAAACGGGAATGAGAAGGACTTCTTTTTGAGGAAATTAAACACATCTTTGCCAGCGGCAAGCCTGATCCATGCAAACCCAAGATTCTTGGCAGTGGGAGGTGTGATTTTAGCATTGCAAATGTTCTCCCTGAAATCCTGCCCTGGTAAGCCTTGTACATAAATTAATTAAGCAATACCAAGGTCAAGTTGAGGCGTATTACACTGAACTATATAGAAATGAAAGCATTAATGGCATAATGCCTACGTAGAGGTAAAAGGAGCTGCAAAAATATGTAGCATTCTTGTGTTACATAATCCAATTGTTCTTTGACAAATCATTTGAAACAGAGGTATGTGGGAAACAGAAGAATGTAAAACAGGACTGTGCAAAAGTTGTGTTTTCCCATATTTGACATATTGTTGATGACTGAATGCAAAAATTTCAGTCTTGGATTCTCCACTCCATAAGTCTTTTCCACTGCTCTTCTTTCCAATCTTTGTCAGCTTTAGCTTAGTATTTGAAAGAGAGGTTTCTCGGCTGCTACCCTTCCAAAAAGACCATTCATGATCAAGCTTCTTCGAACTGTAGAAGGGTCAACTTGGAATCCCGATGAAGCTGCCAGACATTGCTACTGCTCAAGTATAAGAGACCACACTAAATACTTTCCACTGTAGCCAATAGAAGCTGTTTTTTCATTGTTTTTTTAATACTTCATACAAATTTGCTGTATTCTAATAAAGCGACTGAGAAATAATGATATATTGCCATTATACCGTTCTTAAACAAATGGTCCAGTGATGTGAAAAAGTGTTTGCCCCTTCCTGATTTCCTATTTTTTGCATGCATGTCACACTTAAAAATCAAACCAATTTAAATATTAGTCAAACACTATTAAACAAAAAATTCAGTGTTTAAATGAAGGTGTTTATTATTAAGGGAGACAAAAATCCATACCTACATGGCCCTGTGTGAAAAAGTGATTGTCCCCCCCTTGTTAAAACATAACTTAACATTTTATAAACACCAGAAGGCGCCACTATATGTCCCATACACATTTAAAACTCCTCATTTCTTTCAATTGAAACAAACTAAACATTATTTGTCTTTACATTTTTCAGGCAAGAATGTACCCCCTGAGGGGATCCCCTGACATTCCCAAGCCAATTATGTATCCCCTCCAGATCCCTCTAGGCTCTGCCATGGGGCCTCAATCCAGAGGATCATACCTGAAAAAGCTCAAAGGAAGCCCACCAGAGAAGATCCTTGATAATGAGCAAACAAAAAAGACAAACTCCTCACCCTGTCATGGAGAGTAATCCCAACAACGCTGTGTATGGACCTAATTTCTGCCGCTTGTACTTCTGACCTTAATCTTTTGGTCACTACCCAAAGCTCATAAACATAGATGAGAACAGGCAGATAGACTGACCAGTAAACAGACAGCTTTGTCTGAGACATCAGCTCCTCATTCACCACCATTGACTGTAAAACTGCTGCCACTGAACCAATTCATTTGTCAATCCAGTGCTCTCATTCCATCACTCGTGAACAAGATGCCGATGTACTTGAACTACCTCACTAGGCGCAGTTCTTCTCTTCTAACCTGAAGAGGGCACAACACGTTTCCGGGAGAGTTCAATGGACTCAGTCTTGGAGGTCCTGATTCTCATCCCAGCCGCTTCACACTCGGTTGAACTCCTTCAAAAGGGGGAATTCTGTGACAAAATGGAGTCTGACTTTTATGTTAACATCGTCTGATCAAGTTCACTCACCATTTTCACTGAGGTGACAGTTCAACAGTTTTCTTTGTTTTCCATACTGTTCCAACTTTTTCTGTTTTGGGGTTGGAAGTCTTATACAGTATTACTGAATGAAATGGGTCCATGTGGTATTTAGGGAGCCGAAGCAATATACTATAAATGTTTATAATTAAAGTCAAAATGAACTTATAATTACATTTGAATGCACTGCCTGTGTTTTGAATAATTCAAACAAAAGCCATTCATGCTCATATTTTACTTCAAATAAAACAAGGGTACATGGGAGTACATGTGTTCACCAGTCCCAAGGAACAACCCTAATGAATAATTTATCTTGCCCATAATTCAGAAAGGCAAATGGTTATGTTCGGGTTTGATTCCCGGTACTGGTTGTGCATAGGCACGGTTGGGCTGCTCCAAAAAAACAGGAGATTGGATGAGGAGGATCATCCCTTGGTGCTACAAAAGCGACCCCTATCTAGCACTGCAATGCAGTGGCGTCTTGTTTAGGGAACATGCTTGTCTGGGCCCTGTGTAATCCTGACATATGCTCCAGGCGCTCCACAACCCTGACCAGGATAAGCGGTGTTAAAATCTGAAAAAACAAACTGTAATCATTTTTTATGCATCTAACCTTGTCTCACATCGCTGCATAAAGATGAGGCATCCAGAGCATGCTCTCAGGTAATGTTTACTGCTAACGTTGTTATGAATACAACTGGGCAGTTGCTGGGGATCCATCTGGTCGCCTAGTGAACATGAGGCAGTCCCGGTAGTAGCTTGGAAGCTAATGAGCCAGGAACTTGGAGTAACATATGGTGTGTTTTGTATGGTTCACCTAGCTCAACTAATAGAGGAGGAGAGATGGGGAAAAGGGAGGGGGGGGCAGAGACAGAGGAGGAAGGTATTGAAAGAAGTTGTTGAGCATATAAAGAGAGAAGAATGAGCCAGGCAGAGAGAACAAGAGATAGACAGAGGGAGTTATATGAAAGCAACTACGGAGCTAAAGCCACAGACGAATTATGTGGTCACTGAGCCCAAATCATTGGAAGAGATAATGAGCCCAATGCATTAGAGGAGAAAATGAGCATCTGTTATCTCGGCTTTGATGTACATGAATACAGTGGCAAAAGAATTGGCTGGAATTTGGGAATTAATTTTTTATATAAATTACTTTTTTTCGGTTTTGGGACAGTACTGTTTCTAAAGTGTAATATTTTTCACACAATAAACCAAATTTAAACCAACTTGTTGATGATTTATTTGTATACACTCATAAATATGACCTAAAACATCATCAGATTTTCACACAAGTCCTAAAAGTAGATAAAGAGAACCCAGTTAAACAAATGAGACAAAAATGTTATACTTGGTCATTTACTTACTGAGGAAAATGATCCAATATTACATATTAGTGAGTGGCAAAAGTATTTGAACCTTTGCTTTCAGTATCTGGTGTGACCCCCCTGTGCAGCAATAACTGTAACTAAACATTTCCTGTAACTGTTGATCAGTCCTGCACACCGGCTTGGAGGAATTTTAGCCCATTCCTCCGTACAGAACAGCTTCAGCTCTGGGATGTTGGTGGGTTTCCTCACATTAGCTGCTCGCTTCAGGTCCTTCCACAAACATTTCTATTGGATTAATGTCAGGACTTTGGCTTGGCCATTCAAAACATTAACTTTATTCTTCTTTAACCATTCTTTGGTAGAACGACTTGTGTGCTTAGGGTCGTTGTCTTGCTGCATGACCCACCTTCTCTTGAGATTCAGTTCATGGACAGATGTCCTGACATTTTCCTTTAGAATTCTCTGATATCATTCAGAATTCATTGTTCCATCAATGATGGCAAGCCGTCCTGCCCAGATGCAGCAAAACTGGCCCAAACCATGATACTACCACCACCATGTTTCACAGATGGGATAAAGTTCTTATGCTGGAATGCAGTGTTTTCTTTTCTCCAAACATAACACTTTTCTTTTCTATTCTAAATTCTATTTTTGTCTCATCCATCCACAAAACATTCTTCCAAAAGCCTACTGGCTTGTCCACGTGATTTTCAGCAAACTGCAGACGAGCAGCAATGTTCTTTTTGGAGAGCAGTGGCTTCTCAGAATCTCCTTTGTTCGTGCCATGATACACTCCCACGAACGTTTTGTGAAGAGCAGACTTTGATAGATCCCTGTTATTTAAATAAAAAAGGGAACCCACTAAGACCTGATTGTCATCCCATTGATTGAAAACACCTGACTCTAATTTAACATTCAAATTAACTGCTAATTCTAGAGGTTCACATACTTTTGCCACTCACTAATATGTAATATTGGATCATTTTCCTCAATAAATAAATGACCAAGTATAATATTTTTGTCTCATTTGTTTAACTGGGTTCTCTTTATCTACTTTTAGGACTTGTGTGAAAACCTGATGATGTTTTAGATCATATTTATGCAGAACTATAGAAAATTCTAAAGGGTTCACAAACTTTCAAGCACCACTGTATATCCTTTCTGTATAACCATTTTGTACATCCCGTATATCCAAATTCATTACCCTGCTCACTTCTGCAGTTTAACTGCATATATATTATATTTAAATTATCTATGTCTTACACTTCAGGTTAGCTGCTCCTGCATTCCATTGGCTCTGTACTATGACTATGCCCAATGCAAGTTGCATCTAATTTAATCTAACAATCACTTCTCTGTTTATAGTGGACACACAAACAGGGAAAGTGGTGGACTTGTGTTTTGGATACTGAACTATACAGTGGAAGGCTAAGGGTTCATATTCCAGTGAATTCTAGACACACGTTTGTGATTTGATGAAACAAAAATGTCATGTACATGGCATCTGATTATACATTTAGAACTGGTGACCCAGAATTGTCATGGCTCAGTGACTAAGAGTTGATGTCCCAGCTCAGCCAAGCTGCCACTCTTGGCCCTTAATCAAGGTCCTTCACCCGCCACTGCTTGGATTATACCTTGCAACATTACATCAGTTATTCAAGATTGTATAAGTTGCTCTGGATAAAGACATCAGCTTTTTGCTATAAACAGAGACTTCATCAAACCCCTCCTATGCAAGTATTTACTCTTCCATTTGAGTTCTTTTTTTGTTTGTTTATTTGTTTTACCCTTTTTCAGTATGACACATGCCCCTGATGTGAGCTATTCTGAAGAAACGTTGTCTTATTGCAAACTGATGAACACCCTTTATATATGCTATAGGTCTTTATGTTTTATATATGTTTTTGTAGAACTTTCCAACTTCACGGTTTTAATTGGCAAACAAAACATTTACTAGAACTTGCTTTACAAAAGAGCAGCACAGTGGCTCGGTGGGCATCACTGTCGTCTCATAGCAAGAAGGTCCTGGGTGCGATCCCAGGTGGAGTGCCCTGGGTCCTTTCTGTGTGGAGTTTGCACATCCTCCTGGTGTCCACATGGGTTTACTCCAGGTACTCCGGTTTCCTCCCACAGTCCAAAGACATGTTTTTGGTTAACTGATTATGCTAAAGTGCCCTACGATGGACTGGCGCCCTGTCTGCCTTGCGCCCTGTGCCACCGACTAGGCACCAGCTCTCCCTGTCCAGTATTAAATGGTTAAGAAAATAAATGACTGAATGAATGTTCTACAAAAACTATCCTACACTGCCAATAGCACTCTATTATCCAGCACAGAAGCAGCATTAGCACATTATAACAATCTGCTCCAAATCCCAAATTCAGCTGAACATGTGAAAAGAATACAAAAAAGACTTTACCAGTGTAGCTTCTACAAAGATGCCTGAAAAGGGGAAATTCAGCCATAGCAGAGAACAGATACTTAGTACAGGCTGTTCTCAACAGAGAACAGCAGGGGTGATTTCAGAAACTGAAGAACTCATAAAAGAATCGGATTAACATATCTATTATGAGATTCCTGAATTATGGTCATAAAGCTGAAGAATGAAAAACTTACTAGGTATTATAGACTGTTAACCATCTTATTTCCACATTTAAGGATGCAGACAGAAATAGATGAATGCTTCGTGAATGCATCCAGCACATCAGCATGTTTACTGTTTCAAAACTGCGTGCTCTTGCTCCTCTTATGATTAAGAAAAATTTCAAGAGCTAAGTGCAGAATGTAAGTCATGACATATATGAAGTACAATGTGTTGTGGATTACCATGGCACAGGGGGGGATTAGATTTAAACAAATGAGATCTTCAAAGAGATCACAGGCAGGGGTAATAGGTCCAAATACTCCTTTATTCAGTCATATACCCATTTAATTAATTCAAGTTTGTGGGAAGTCAGGGCCTATTAGCACAGGTGGGAACCAATCCTAGACAGGGCCACCAACACTTCACAAGATACATCCACACCCAACTCACACTGAGACCACTTTAGAGAGTGGGGGGTGGGGGGGGGGGGGCACCAATGTGACCTAATGTCCTAAAACAACTCCACACAGGCAGAGTCCAGGCTGGGAGTCAAAACCAGGGAATCTCTGGAGCTGTGGCTTGACAATGTACCACCCAGTCTATATATAGTTTGGAGTGATTCAGAAGAATAATGTAGAGGTGCTTTTCTTTATAACATTAATTGTATTCATGATGTGACATGTATTATCTTTTAAATTCCAGATTTTAGATTCTGCAGTCTTCTGTTAGCCCACTATAGATGTACAGGTATGCACCTTTAACGACAGAATGACCGAAATGGACGTTGACTGGACATTACCATAGTCACAATCTTTTTAGGGTACTGTAATTGTAAAAATTATGGGTACTTCATAAGAAAACTGCAAATTATACCTAAAAGTTGCCAAGATACAGATGAAAATACTGTGCAACATCTCAAATGCCACCACATTTTTTAATTTATGGAAATTCACAAGAATTCTTAAAAAACACTGTAATGTACTGTTTGACCCCCTGTCTAGGGAAAAGCTGTGTAACACTTAAGCGGATTGTTATGATGAACCTGACACTTTTGTTTGACAATGACAAAAACACCACTGTAATGTAATGTTTGGGACCCTGTCTAGGGAAAGCTGTAACACTTAAGCGGATGGTATGATTGAACCTGACACTTTTGTTTGACAAATGACCAAAAGCATTGTCGGTATTACAAACAACAAGGAAGATTCAGCCAGATGAAACATAGACTAAACGAGTGAATGTAAACCCAATTTATTATAGTCATATGTGAGAGAAAATATACAGGTAAGTAGAGGACAAACACAGGAGTACTTTACAACACACAATAAGATGGGTACATACACCTTATGAATGCCATTTACTGCTTGCCATACACACAAACACATCAACCAAGTTAGAACAGTCTCTAGTCAAACATGAGCTAACGAGTAAGCGAGCACCCTACGGTAATGCAGTTACATACACCACTATCAGCCAATCAGTGTTGATTGGCTATTGAGGTGACCAGCTGTTTATGGCCACAACATCAGGAGTTAAAAGACCAGATTTCTATTTCATATTACAGTGGGGCAAAAAAGTATTTAGTCAGCCACTTATTGTGCAAGTTCTCCCACTTACAAAGATGAGAGAGGTCTGTAATTTTTTATCATAGCTACACTTCAACTATGAGAGACAAAATGAGAAAAAAAATCCTGGAAATCACATTGTAGGATTTTTTAAAAGAATTTAATTGTAAATTATGGTGGAAAATAAGTATTTGGTCAATAACAAAAGTTCAACTCAATACAACATAACCTTTGTTGGCAATGACAGAGGTCAAAACGTTTCTGTAAGTCTTCACCAGGGTTGGCACACACTGTAGCTGGTATTTTGGCCCATTCCTCCATGCAGATCTCCTCTACAGCAGTGATGTTTTGGGGTGCTGTCGCTGGGCAACACAAAATTTCAAACTCCCTCCACAAATTTTCTATGGAGTTTGAGGTCTGGAAACTGGATCATTTGTCATGCTGGAAGACCCAGCCCACGTTCCATCTTCAATGCTCTCACTGATGGAAGGAGGGTTTTGGCTTAAAATCTCATGATACATGGTCCCGTTCATTCTTCCCTTAACACGGATCAGTTTGTCCTGTCCCCTCTGCAGAAAAAACAGCCCCAAAGCATGATGTTTCCACCCCATGCTTCACAGTAGGTATGGTGTTTCTTGGGATGCAACTCAGAATTCTTCTTCCTCCAAATACGACGAGTTGAGTTGTTACCAAAAAGTTCTATTGGTTTCATTCTGACCACATGATATATTCTCCCAATCCTTCTGGATCATCCATATGCTCTCTGGCAAACTTCAGACGAGCCTGGACATGTGTACTGCTTAAGCAGGGGGGCACGCCTGGCACTGCAGGATCTGAGTCCCTTCTCGGTGTAGTGTGTTACAGATGGTAGCTTTGTTACTTTGGTCCCAGCTCTCTGCAGGTCATTCATAAGGTCCCTCCGTGTAGTTCCTGGGATTTTTTGCTCACGTTCTCATGATCATTTTGACCCCACGGGATGAGATCTTGCGTGGAGCCCCAGATCGAGGGAGATTATCAATGGTCTTGTATGTCTTCCATTTTTCTTGCAGTTGCTCCCACAGTTGATTATTTATTCACACCAAACCTACTTGCCTATTGTAGATTCACTCTTCCCAGCCTGGTGCAGGTCTACAATTTTCTTCCTGGTGTCCTTCAACAGCTCTTTGGTCTTGGCCATGGTTGAGTTTGGAGTCTGACTGTTTGAGGCTGTGGACAGGTGTCTTTTATACAGATAACGAGGTCAAACAGGTGCTATTAACACAGGTAACAAGTGGAGGACAGAAGAGCTTCTTAAAAAAGTTCTGTGAGAGCCAGAAAGCTTGCTTGTTTGAAAATTACAGCCCTCTCTCATCTTTCTAAGTAAGAGAACTTGCACAATCAGTGGCTGACTAAATACTGTTTTGCCCCACTATATAGTTTATTATAATTCTTAAGATGTCGGCCGTTAAAGTGAACGGACATTGATCGGATGGACGTTAAACGGTGCCTACCTTTAAATCTATTTTGACTTTAAAGTTCCAGGGATCAAAATGGAAATTATTATTTTATTCATGAGATGCCGATCTCTTACACTGGATCAAGTGGGTCTGGAAATGAATGAATGCATGAACACTCACTTGTGTGTGGTGTTGTGTATTGGTGTGTGTGTGTGTGAGAGGGGGGGGTGTCAAGGGATCAAGTAGCAAATGTGCGATGTGATTAAAAAAAATCACCTGCATTCAGCATTATCGGCTAATGCATTATTAATACCCCTTTAACACAGTTAGTTGAAGGCCACAATTTTAAACTCTGCAATCAAACATCTTAAGTTTTATACAAATGGCTGCTGAATTGGATTCTACAATCTATGAACTTTAGGGAGATTTCACACATGTACTTTTGTTTCTAACATGAAGTGAGTTTGGTCTTCTCCCAGAGATGGGCAAAGAATAACATGATTGGTTGACCTTGTCCTACGGCATCCTTTTTAAAGTTTCGTAAGAGCAGAAATAGCATATTAGCAAGCAGTGAAATAAAATACCATAATAATATGAAGCAAAATAGACTAGTTATTATATATAGTATTAAAGCAACATCTTTGACTGCAAGGTATAACCTGAACCACACAGTCTTAGGAAATATAATATGTTTCATAACTAAACAAATGAAATCAATTACATTATGGGATGTATCTATTATTTACAATTATGCAGAGAATTTTTATGTAGACTTACACAAAATAATCTCAGTGTGGGAAAATTGTGGGTGTGAACAGGAACCTGCAAAGGACACCTCTATAATCAGGTAGCAATGGGTCAGTCCACATTTTTTCCCAAGTTCCGATCCGATTCCAGTGCACAACTGTCAATACCGATACAGATTCTGATACATCCTTTTTTACTTTAAAACTATTTTAATGTTGGTATTGTATTTAAGGTTATAACATGCTGTCTTGCCTTTTTTTCGACGTTTCCAGACTAAAAAAATCTCCATGTAACGGACATTTTAGTAAGGATGCACCAAAGTGAAAACTTGTAGCTGAAACATTTGAATTGAACATTTGGCTGAAGGCCGAAGATCGGTTTTTCACAGTTTTTCATTAATTTTGCCAATTTTTTCACCACTGCATGAATTGAATAGTCTAAATGCATTTTTGTCTAGCGTCTCAAGCAAGACATTATTTCACACTGAAAAAAATAAAACAACAATTGTTTAAAAATAAAATATTATACATTATAAAAACACACCAATGTAGAATACTTAAAAATAAAATGCTTGAATTACATTGCACCTGTTGCACTGTCTCTCGGGTGATAAATATGTTTGTAATTATGTAAATATACTTTTTATATACTTCACACATTAATTCTTTGATTCTTGCCTGTTTTAATCAATGAGTTTATAACCAGTTAGCAGCTAAATGAGCTAAACCACAGATCTCATACAGAAGGGCTTACATTTCCCATGTTAGTCCTAATATTAGCTTCTGTGTACATTTTATCTGTTCCTCATTTGTTAAGCTGTTCCTCCAAAAAGAAGCCTTAAGTAACACAGCAGACTGCCTTATTAACCAGTCTTACTGTTCCATTGTTAGTTAGGAAGCTTTAGAAAGAGAGCCCCCCACATTGGAAGTAGGCAGCAAGGGCATTCACTAGGTAATGAGACAGACACGATGAACACTTGGTAAAGCGCTAGCGTATTCAGGTCAAAATCTCACTTCATTCAAGTGCTCTTAAATAAATATTCCATTCGCATTTCTTTAAAAAGAAGGCACAAATGTGAACACAATGCTCGTACTGTAGAACCCTGCTTCCATACAGCAGACATGTTTGCTGCATTTACAAAGAGGGCCTCACTCCACGCTGGTTGCGATCTGATCGTGGCATCGAAAAAGTAATTGTTCGGTATAAATTATTAGGTCTTTTCACTAATAATAAGTTTGTTTGCTGAAACCAACAGCAAATATGATTTCCTCACTCAGGTGCAGACTGAAGTTGCCACGTGCTCATGGTAAGATGTGGAATGGAATATGGATCAGTCGTGTTCACCCGATATCTGATGAGCGAATGACATCAATATCAGACCTGATACCGATATAAGATCAGATCTGAGCCATCTCTATAGTCAGGTCACGGGTAAAAACACCCCCGGTCCCACTCTTTCCGTGATAAAGAGGTGCACCCTTGCTGTTTAAAAAACATTTCACAGCACTGCAAATGTTAAACTGAGTTATAGCCCATTGGCCAAGCTGGCTCAAATGACCTAACACCTGGCAACTAACTCGTAAACTGCATAAAAAAATCCACCAAGATGTTGGTCTAGCATCAGCTTCTTCTCTAATTCATGGAAATCACGGTACAAATAACCCGAGCAGGTCAGCAAGTTATGGCGCAGTAGGGAAGGCACCCCATGCAGAGAGCAGAGGTGCGGAAAAGCTTGCTCCAATGATTTACCGTCAAGCACATGTTGCCAATCTCCCCATCAATCCCAGCACTTACTCATTCGGTTACATCTGCAATACCTTTATTGAACTCCTGGTGGGCTGTACATTCAAAACAACACGTCAGCTGTGATTTGTCCCGGCCGAAGCTAGCCGGCTATGTATGGGTTCAGAAGTGCATTTGAGTTTGTACAAAACGTAAGAAACTTTTTTTTAATCTAACAGATCCTACTAAAGAATCGTTAAAACCTGCTGAACAATAGCTGGAGTGTTGGTCTAATATCAGCTTTTTAAAAGTAAAGTTTGTTGTGATGAGAGACAAAAAACACACGTAATCCCAGAGAGAACTATTCAACCTTACAGAACGCAGTTTTAAGTCTGTACTCTATATGCAAAGGAAACAAATCTGGATCTGCATGTATTAAGAGCAGGAATGCTGATTCAGGCCATATACAGTACATTACCTAGATAACAACAGCCAGGCCAATAATAATAAAAAACTGAACCTCGGTCAGCACTATGGACTCAAGCCTATTGGACCCATAGGAAAAGATCACCAGAAAAGAGATCCCATACTGTCTAAATAGTTTCTTTTAGACTACAGTAAAATCAAACGACAAGAAAAAGTAGATCTTAAGTCAAAATGTTTCACTTTTTACCACAGGCCTGTTGAAACTTCAAAGTCCCGCGTGTTCAGAACTGCCAATAGACAGACAGTTCAGGTACTGCTACTAGTAAGACCTATTTCGAATTGCTTTGATAAATGTTGTATTGGATGGTTTGGAAAATAGATTTAAATACTGATTTTTTACACATACACAGTACTCTCTAAAAGTGTAAGGATACCATTAGATTTGTTGTTTATAATGACCATGTATAACATTGTTGACGACTGGACCCAAAAATTTCAAACTTGGATTCGTCACTCCATAATACTCTTTTCCATTGATCTTCATTCCAATCTTTGTGAGCTTACTCTCCCAAAAAAGTGGTTTCTTGGCTGCTATCCTTCCAAAAAGCCTACTCCTGATCAAGCTTCTTTATTTCAAGCTGCTATCAAGTAAACACTAAATACTATAGAAGCTGTTTTTTCTATTTTTCAATATTGCATACAGTCTCTCTAATAAGGAGACTGAGAAATAATTATATATGTGCGTGTTTTACCGCTGGCAGTGGCCCTTTTCTTTTCCCCCATTTATTTAGTATATGTAGTGTATTTGTTGTTTGAGTCCGCTATAAGCGGCACTTTTGTTTGCCGTTTATATTCCCTTTTTCCCCTGGCTTACCTCCACGTGGTGCACCGGTAAAGCACACGACCCTGATCGTCAGCAATCGGGGTTCTATCCTCAGCTGCCAGATTTCTGGGTGCAGTCTTATCTTTTGTGTGTGTCCCTTTTTATTTGTTTATTCTTTTGATTTGTCCATTCCATCTGGAGCTAACAGCAACTGGGTCCTAAAAACCCCTTTTTAATTTTATACGGTTTGCCCGGTTTATTAGGCGAACCATAACAGAAACTGTACTAAAGCTGATTTCAGTGTCATTGCTCTTCAGCCAAGCTGGGAATACATTACGAGCCTGTTTGATTTACTGTACTGACTTTGTTTCTCTGCCTTTCCAGCACATCCGAACCCTTGTCAGGCTAGTTATTAACAGTTTCATCTTCCAAATGTAAATCGAAACGTTTCAAAGCCAATAGATTTTATAAGCTCATTATACTATAACTCATTATAATTCATTTTACTTGGGTAATTATCATTGCTAGCTTACGCGTGTATGTGGCGGAGTAATACTTGATAAGCTTCGGTCAGAGTGCCATTATGATGCAATATTGCCATTCTCAGAACATCTCTCAGCGAATCAGATTACGGGGTCGGAACTCACTGTGGTTTAATGAACATTATCAGACTGTTGAATTTTCTCGCTTTCATTACTGGCATTCATCAGTTTTGTCTATGTCTCAGTCTAGCCCTTCTTGTGTTTTAATTTTGGTTTTGATTTTGTGGACTGTACTCTATGTCGCCAGTGCCTGTGGGTTTGTTTGTAACTAGTGCCCTAAGCATGTCACCAGATCCCTCCCCAGCATGACAAGAAACACGAATCTGGTTCCCCCTTTGTGAGCAGAACTCAAGCCACTTACTGTACCAGTTTGGTGTCACTAATAAAGTTGCTATTCAGTGTATGGATTAACAGCACGTCCATTGTCCAGTACATAAAGAGGGTCAATCCACATTTCATCAAACCTGCCCAAGACAGCCATGTGGCTCAGCGTGGACAAAAATTCCACAAGTTCCAAAATGAGCAACCTCCACATATACACTGCCTGGCCAAAAAAAAGGATATATGTTTGGACCGCCTTTAGCTTTGATTACAGCAAGTATTCGCTGTGGCATCATTTCCACAAGCTTCTGCAATGTCACAACAATTTTTCCTCATGATCTTGTATTGATGATGGGAGATCTGGACCACTGCACAAAGTCTTCTACAGCACATCCGAAAGATTCTCAATGGGGTTCAGGTCTGGACTCTGTGGTGGCCAATCCATGTCCCTTCTGAAACAGATGAACATCTTTTCCACGACCACAGGATGTCTTTCGACATGGTTGTTTAACAAATGAGAAGCTACTCACTGTATCAGTTAGGGTTAAAGAACTTGTTGCCAGCTGAAACATAATCACCAGTGCAGTCATTATCTGATGGGAGGCTCTTTTTGTAACTATTTAAATATTTGCTTAGTTAAATCCAGGTGGTGACCTTTTTTTGTCCAGGCAGTGTACATTTAAATCTAAGTGGTACTGTACAGAGGTTTACGTTTACTGGTTATGTTGTAGACACGACAATCACACGTTGCACATACCTCAGTTCCTCCACATTAGAAACAGTCTTGCTGAGGACGCCCTTCTCCCTCCGCAGCTTCTTGATTTCCATCTTCAGCAGCCGGATGTCCTCCACTCTCTGGTTGTACTGGCCATCACCCCTGTTCAGAATCGACTGTTGGATCTTAATCTTCTCATAAAGCAGTGAAAGCTCATCATTCCGTCGCACCAGCTGAGAGCCCAGAATGTTGCGCTCGCTGATTACCTTCAAAATGAACAGCCGGCAAACACAGCATGATTAAATACAACAAGTGGCAGGAACGAGCCTGAAGGACAATGAAATAGTTCTGGTAGATGTTAGGGGAGACAGGGAGAACACAGTAATGAAAGAGTAGGGTAACTATTTAGAAGAAAACTTTTTGAAAGTTTTGAAACATCTTCAGATTTTATGTTTTCCCATGTGTGAAGGCAAGGATGACTCATGTTGTTACAGTGCATCATCATGCTGCTTTTCATTTGGTCCCAGGCTTTGCGCAATGGCAGTTTGTTTATGTGGGTAGGTACATAACCCACACCTACTGAACACACAAACACTTGTCTAATTTTAGACTGGGATCACCTTCAGTCCATAGAAAACAGCTTTTCTCTAGAAGATCAGAGTCATACCTCCCAAGCTTCTGCTGAACTCTTACTTAACTGCAGGAAGTTGAAGTGCAAATAAACACTGCAATCATGTATCATGTAAAGCAATCTGTAATTCTATTTCAGAACAGTCTGCAACCCCAAATCTGAAAAAAAAAATGGAGCAGTATGGGAAATGCAAGTAAAAAATGCTTTGTTTTCTAACTTACTTTCTAATTTACTTCGAGTTATATTTCATTGGCAGACAGTATGAACCCAAGATATGCCATGTTTTGCCTGGTCAACTTTCATTTTGTTTGTTAATATACAGTGGGGGCAAAAAAAGTATTTAGTCAGCCACTGATTGTGCAAGTTCTCCTATTTAGAAAAATGAGAGAGGTCTGTAATTTTCATCATAGCTACACTTCAACTATGAGAGACAAAATGAGAAAAAAATTCAGGAAATCACGTTGTAGGAGTTTTAAAGAACTTAATTGTAAATCATGGTTTAAAATAAGTATTTGGTCACCCAGAAACAAGCAGGATTTTCTGGCTCTCACAGACCTGTAACTTCTTCTTTAAAAAGCTCTTCTGTCCTCCACTCGTTACCTGTATTAATGGCACCTGTTTTGACCTCGTTATCTGTATAAAAGACACCTGTCCACATCCTCAAACAGTCAGACTCCAAAACTCAACCATGGCCAAGACCAAAGAGCTGTCAAAGGACACCAGGAAGAAAATTGTAGACCTGCACCAGGCTGGGAAGAGTGAATCTACAATAGGCAAGCAGGTTGGTGTGAATAAATCAACTGTGGGAGCAATTGTAAGAAAATGTAAAACATACAAGACCATTGATAATCTCCCTCGACCTGGGGCTCCATGCAAAATCTCATCTCATGGGGTCAAAATGGTCATGAGAACGGTGAGCAAAAAATCACAGAACTAGAAAGTATGTCAAGGTCCTGGAGTGGCCTAGCCAGTCTCCAGACCTCAACCCCATAGAAAATTTGTGGAGGGAGTTGAAAGTCCATGTTGCCCAGCGACAGCCCCAAAACATCACTGCTCTAGAGGAGATCTGCATAGAGGAATGGGCCAAAATACCAGCTACAGTGTGTGCAAACCTGGTGAAGACTTACAGGAAACGTTTGACCTCTGTCAATGCCAACAAAGGTTATGTTACAAAGTATTGAGTTGAACTTTTGTTACTTGACCAAATACTTATTTTCCACCATAATTTACAATAAAATTCTTTAAATAATCCTACAATGTAATTTCCTGGATATTGTTTCTCTCTCTCATAGTTGAAGTGTACCTATGATGAACATTACAAACCTCTCTCATCTTTCTAAGTAGGAGAACTTGCACAATCAGTGGCTGACTAAATACTTTTTTGCCCCACTGTACATGCATTTCTACATTTCAGACCTGAAGCACATTAAAAAAAGTTGGTATAGTAAAGCATTTACCACTTTGTAATGTTGCTATCACTTCTCGTAACACTTCAAATATGTTTTGGCACCATGCATACCAAGCGTTTCAGGAGATGTTTTGTCCCAATCTTCTTGAAAAGGCCTTAAGGTGTGCAACAGTACGTGGTCATCGCCTCATTTTTCGTTTGAAAATTCTCCGCACATTCTCTTTTTTGTCTTTTTTTTGTCTTTCAAAAAAGATCTGGAATACTGATTCATCTGACCAAAAAATAAATAAATTCACTGTATTATGGTCCATCCCAGATGCCTCTGAGTCCAGAGAAGTTGATACTACTTCTGAACATGGTTAACGTAAGGCTTCTTTTTGCATAGTAGTGTTTTAAGTGGCATTTGTGAATGTAACTCTTTATTGTAGTGCTTGACAAGGTTTGCAAAAGTAATCCACTGGCCATGTAGTTATATCAGCTATTGATGAATAGCGAATAGCGAAAAATGATTTTGGCCAACTGTAGGTTAATGTAAGTGTTTTAAACATTAACTTATTCATAATTACTTATTTAACTTATGACATATTTGTCAGAACATTTTCCCCATCTTAATTCAGGGAGCACCTGTACAGTACAACTCCATTAATGCATATAATGCCTTATACAGTGTGGATTTTCTGGGGGTCTGGAACAGATTCATTCAATTTACATTATTCCTTACGGGAAAAAAACTGCTCAGTACTCGTCGTTTTCAGTACTAGACAAGCCTTCTGGAATGAATTAATGACGAGAACCGAGGTACCACTGTATATTCATACATAATGTTTTTCATAGAGTTTTATGTAAAGCATTCTTTTTATGGTTCATGAAAAGCACTATAAGGATGAACTTTTATTAATAGTACGGTAGTATTACTATTACTACTACACCTACCACTTGAAAGCCTTTACTTTCAGTGGAAAAATGTGTTGACCATATTGACCATAATTACATGCTACATCATCATAATCCGTTATTGAGGAGTACTTATCCATTTAAAAATCTGTCCAACTGATCGTGCTGAAAGTATTTTATTTCAAGCACCTAAACAAAAAGTCTGCCTCATCCCCCTGGAACACAATGTGGTATGGTGTAGTAGGTGTGACTGACATTTGCCCCTCTCTCTTATTGAAATGCTATGGACAGATATTAAATAAAGCATAGGGCTAACAAAAATGGCCAGGCATTCGGCAGTCTGATAAAATTTGAGTGACTCCGTGGCAGAGATAGGCTGAACAAGGAGCCAACGTCAGCATAGGCTGTTTTAGCAACATGCCCTCAAGATATGGCCACCCACCAGCTGACCTTATCAAAAACCTGCATCAGCACTCTGAGATGCTGCACCACTTTCATAACTCTAACTTTATCATAGTCCATAATGTGGCAAAAGACAGGTATTATGATTTTAAAAAAAGAAAGACTTTCTCATGAGGTGAGCAGCATCCATTTTGCATTTAGGCTGTATTTAGTTAGGAGACAAGTAAAACAAACAAATTATACACTGCTAGAATACTTTGACTATCTTTTTCCTGTGTTTGAATTAGTGTTGTCAAATGATTAACCCACTGAGTTACACATTTTTGCAACTACACACGAGAGGGAGTGCTGAGTTTGTCCCCATTTGGTGCGATAACGGTGTTTTTGTTAGAAGGCTTCCACTTGATATCGAAACATGACTCACAGGCACAGATGTTGTCCTGACTTACTGTTGGCTTCTCCAATTCATCTCGAAGGTGTCTGCTGAGGTTCAGATCAGAGCTATGTGCAAGCCAGCCAAGTTCTCTATCAAAGCTGGCAAACTGTTTCTTTATTGGCTCTGTTTTTGTTGGCCAGAGCAGAAAGTTGATGAACTGACTTTTCTGGGCAGGTGGAAACTTTTGTCATACTGAGAGTCAATGAAGTGTTCAATACAATCCATTTTGCTGCCACTGTTTGCCTATGGAGATTCCATGCCTATTTCTTTGGTACGATGAACATGCTAGGAGTGAGTTTGGATAAAATAACTAAAGTATCTACATAATTTTGGCCATACGGTGTGATTAGTTGTACACTAAATGAGGTCATTGGTCACATAATCCCAGGACCATCCTTCCTCATGAGGAAGGTAAAGTCAGAGTATTAGGACATCACTGATATATACACTCGCCGGACACTTTATTAGGTACACAGGACCCCCACAGGACCAGCAAAGGTCAGGTAATATTTGGTTGATGGATCATCCTCAGCACTGCAGTGACACCGATGTGGTGGTGCTGTGTTAGTGTGTGTTTTGCTGGTACAAATGGATCAGACACAGCAGTGCTGCTGGAGTTTAAACCTCAGTGTCACTGCTGAACTGAAAATATTCCGCCAACCTTGACAAAAACGTCAAGCCACCAGCATCCTGTAGGCAGCTACTGTCTGACTTTACTGAGCTAAATTTCAAGCATCATAGCAAAGTGTCTGAATATTTATGTTCATGCAAAATTTGAGGTTTTTTTAATAAATGTGCAAAATATTCTAAAATTCTATTTTTACTTTCTCATTATAGGGTATGTAGTGCAGACTGATGAGGAAAACTTTATTATTATTTTTTTCTTTTTCAGCACAAAGCCTCAACATAAAATGTGAAAAAAGTGAAAGGGTCTGAAGACTTTCCGAATGCATTCTGTGTTTGTGTGTGTCTAGCCAATTGACTTGCTACTGTACCCATTAGTGATGTGTATGTTTGCAATACCTTTTCACCTGGGTGCACATTAGGAATAATTCATGTGACTGGGCCATATTACTTTTCAACTAAATCAGATTTTGTCAATAAAACCGTATTAGGCTTGACCCGATGTCACCATGTCTGCCTGCTCCACAGCTCAAGCACCTCTGTTAATTTTCAAAGTGGCAGGTCCAATCTTTCCACCCCACACACCTGCTATCTCTTCCTTCTCTCTCTCTCTTTCTGTCTAACATGAACTTGAGCAGAGGTCTGATGTGGTTTTCTCGTTCACAAAGGAGGATCTGAGGCTATTGAGCCTCATATTGACTCAACTTCTAATGAGTTTGGAACACACCCAAGCTCAAGTCTTTTTCATCCTTAAAGTAGAGCTAATGGGCAACTCCTACACACACATCCACACTTCTGCCTCACCTGATCCAGTTCTTTTTTCTGGCGCACTCTCTCGGTGTCAGCGTCTGCTATGATCTTCAGCAACTTGCGCTCTTCCACCTCCTGACTGTCAATGAACTGCTTGGTCTCCTGGGCCTGCTGCTTCATCTTCTGAAGCTCAGCCTACAGGAGGTGCAAGAAGAGGACAGGTCCGTTTAGGAAGTGCCATCTGGGAATAGAAAAGCCTTTAAACAGCTATGTTTTACCTATAAGCACACACTTTGGCATGCCAAAGGGAATTGTAGTGAAGTTGACAATCCTGGCAGCCAGGAACGGAGCAAAATAAACAATAAAAGAAAGCTGAAGGAGAAGAAAATAGGATAAAAGAGGAAGTAACTGTTCTGGGCATTGTGCGATACCAAACTTCAAATTTCCTTAATGTTTGTTCCCAATCTGCCTAACAAAACATAGGTAGATAGAAAATAGATAGAGACAGGCAGCAAAAAAAGGGAAAACGGCCTTAAAGCCCTATATTCTCCAATGGAGAGCTCTTTTTACCCTCACCGCTGCCAGACTGCAGGAAGAAGGCCAAGTGGTAAACACAGTTTGTATGACCACTGATAATGTATTTTTCTGCACATGGTAATAATCAGGCAATTACTGAATTCCTACAGTTGACTTGATTATCCAAATAGGACATTAAACAGCACACAACAGGACTGAAAAAACTTGGATTGCATTAACTCACATTTGTCAAAAAGAGTATACAATCATATAGTACATGAGTACGTTACATTGGTTGTTCAAATGTAGAAATGTTGGAAACATTTCACTCTAGTTACACTCAATTGATGTTTTTATGTGTATACGCTTTTAATACAGCTGCTTTTATAATATCAATAGGAAAAAAAAAATTCGGGTATGAAACTATTCTGTATGAAAATGGAGACAAACTGTTCCAAGGTGATAAATTAAAAATACAAATTGCGCCTATCTATTAAGAAAAGGTTTATTCATGCTGCAGCTGGTCATAAACTAGTTGTTACAAAAACACCAGAAGGATTTGATGCCTTCAAATTCATTCCAGTATTTAATTTCATTAGTTCATAGAAAACAGAATGTCCAGGCTCTTATGTTGTGTTGCCGGCATGTGTCCAATTTCACTGGAAGTTTAGTCGCACTGTATGAGTAAACCCATATAAGGGAGGCCAAAATCATTTACTACCCTCAAAATTCAGTCCTCTATTGAGCTAGTAGCAGTGTACTGTAAAACAGTTTACCTTTGCCGCTTATAGGAGCTTCCCCCCCTCTCGCACAGGTTTCTACAGGATTTTGCAAACGGGTCTAATAGAATTTTTGCCCCATCATCAGCCCAATGAGCATTTTGTGGAGGTTCAGACACTTGATGTTGGATGGAGAGGGCCGGTACAATTTCCCATTTTCTAGTTCATCCCAAGCTGGTTGATGGGGTTGTGTTCTGGCTCCACGCAGGTCAGTCAAGTTTTCCTACACCCAAACTCACCCAAATCATGCTTATGGCCTTGCTTTGTGCACTGGGGGCACAACCACGCTGAACTGGAACAGAAAAGGGCCTTCCCCAAATGTTCCCGACAAATGTCTTGAGTATGTCGTCCAAAATGTCTCTTGGCATGCTAAATCATTAAGATTCCTTCATGACACTGAGGGGCCAGGACCAAGCCCTAAGAAAACAACCCCATAACATTATTCCTCCTCCAACCTAACTCTTACAGTTGGCACACTGCAGTTCAGGTAGAACTCATCCATCAGGGAACCCCCACATGAAACCCATGCCATGAAAGTTTCCTGGATGCACAGTTCCTGTGCTGACGTTTAAAGGCCAGAGAAGATTTGGACTTTGACCTCAGCAGAGTTTTTGTAGCCAAATTTTCATATGAGCCCTCAGAAAAACTCGGCGACCCTGCTCTTGTAAACTTCACATTGGTCGTACTTCGTGGCTGAGTTGCTGTGGTTCCTAAAAACACTTTTCAATAATTACCATTAATGTGGTTGTAATGGTGGGCATCCTATCACAGGTTCAAATAGCAGTGAGCACTTCAGAAAGACCCATTCTTACAAATGTTTGTAAAGGCAGACCGGCTGGGCTATGTGAGGCTTGATTTTCTACACCTGTGGCAATGGGACTGAACGCAAACCTGAATTCAGTTGATTAATAGGGTGTCCCAATTACTTTTGTCCATTAAATGTATTTGAGCCCGGTAGGGGTAGTACAGACAGTCTGAGACAGCAGCCCAGTACCTTGCGACCATCTGGCCAATCCCAAAGGAAAGATTGGCTGTGTCGGGAATGGGGGGGGACCAGATGGAGGAATTATCCCCCAATGCTGTAATAGCCACCCTTAGCCACGCCCTGACATGGACTAGGAAGGCAGTAAGAAGAAAGGAGTGGAAATTTACCCCCACCTCATTTGCACTCTGTGAAATCCAGATTTTGAAAACCCCTTCGACCGCGAACATCACCAAAAATCGAGTATAAGACTGACTGTCAATGGGACGTGTACTTATTTTACAGATATTTGGCAACTCTGGTCATAGCGTCGACTGCACACTATTCTCTACACACAAGTGTCACCATCTCCAATAGTATACCTCTTTAAACAAAAGAGTAGGACTAATGCAGGAACCCTTTTGCCAAACTTCAGCAGAGAGCAGCTCCTATGTTCTTATTGTACATTTCTGTACCCTGATGACTGGACTTTGTAGTCATTGGCATTCTCAAAAAATGCCCTAATTGGAAGCTAACCAGACTGTGGGAAGTCATGCCAGAGTCTAGCTTAACACCCTCAGAAGCAAAGCTGAAGGTGGGAAAAAAGAAAACAGTACAGAGGTTAGATGCCACGGGAGGCTCAGGCAGAGTAAACAGTGTTCAGAAGCTTCAAAGATATGTTGTATAACAAGCTAATGTTTTGTCTGAAGGGGTCAGTTTGACACTTTCATCACACTGTGGTGTAAATACCAGAGGACCTCCTTAGGAGCTTTGTACTGGAACACAGCATTAAAGGTTTAATGATAACTTTAGTAACTAATAAGATTGTATTTATTAAAATGTGGAATAAATAATGCTTTACTTTTCTTTATTGGAACATCCCATAATAAATAATTTCCACTAGACCAGCATGCTCAAGCATGTAAATCAAACAACATTCAGTAATAATTAATTTTTAATGTTCATTTAATCCTTTTGTTCAGCTATTTGCACTTGTAATATTTTTTATTTCTGTGTCTCTGTGATTTCATGACAAATACTTATGACAAATATGACATTTTTGGCACCATCTGGTTTTGGTTTATTTACTAGTATCATTAACTATGTTTAGTTTTCATATCCTTGTGTATGCACATAAAAGCTAAGATCCGCTTAAGGAAATTTTACTGAAACAAGTTTTTTTTTGGTAGGGAACCTTTGGAAGACACATCATTTGGGGTCATCAACATAATTTTTGAAACGCACTCTGGGGTAAGAGCATGATCCACCTAGAGTAGTCCAAGTCAAGACCGAGACCAAAAGTGGCCAAAACAGAAAGGAGATCGAGACCAGATTAAGATTTTTTTTTCATCATACAAAAAGAAAATGGAAAAAAGTTTCATTAGTTGTAATCCACATTACATTCTTTATACATTTATATATATATACACACACACACACACACACACACACACAGTGGTGTCAAAAAGTGTTTTCCCCCTACATAATTTCCTTTTTTTTTTGCATGTTTGTCACACTTAAGTGTTTCGGAACATCAAACCAATTTAAATATTAGCCAAAGACAACACAAGTAAACCCAAAATGCAGTTTTTAAATGAAGGTGTTTATTATTAAGGGAGGAAAAAAATGCAAACCTACATGGCTCTATGTGAAAAAGTGATTGCCCCTAAACCTACCATAATAACTGGTTGGGCCACCCAACAATTGCAACCAAGCGTTTGTGATAACTTGCAGTGAGTCTTTTACAGCGTTGTGGAGGAATTTTGGCCCACTCATCTTTGCAGAATGTTTAATTCAGCCAACTGGATGGTTTCGAGCATGAACGGCCTTTTTAAGCTCATTGCCACAGAATCTCAATAGGATTAAGGTCCAGGACTTTGGGACAGGCCCCTCCAAAGTCTCAGTTTGTTTCTCTTCAGCATTCAAGAGGTTTAGACTTGCTGGTGTGTTTTGGATCCATTTGTCCTGCTGCCAGAAATCAAGTTCCTTTCCAGTCTTGAGGTCACAAACAGATGGCCGGCAATTCTCCTTCAGATTTTTTGGTAGACAGAGAATTCATAGTTCCATTTATCACAGCAGCAAGTCTTCACGGTCCAGAAGCACCAGAACAGCCCAGAACCATCACACTACACCACCATATTTTACTGTGTTATAATGTTCTTTTTCTGAAATGCTGTGTTACTTTTACAACGTGTAAGGGGACACACACCTTCCAAAGAGTTCAACTTTTATCTCGTCAGTCCACAGAATGGTTTTCCCCAAAATTCTTAGGGATCATCAAGATGTTGAAAGCAAATTGTGGCAGCCAACAATGATCCATTCTGTCCATGTTTTATATTAAATGACAAAACACAAATAAACCGGGACCCGACACGAGTACTTCAACACTAGACAACATTTGGGCCACACTTAGGTAGCTTAACGAAAGTCTTTCTGGCTATTGACACCATCTGGGGGAAGCAACACAGTTGTCAAGTCACATCGATCCAATTGCTGAAGGCACATCTTAGAATAATCGTTCAGCCTCTGAGGAACAATCAAGGGGGAACACTACATTTCTTCAGGACACGAGCGCATCGTCAATCTTTGGGGTAACATTGATATAATCTTTGAGAAACAATCATCAGGACAACATTGACACATCCTTCAAATGCAAATTTTGGACCTTCAACATAATATTTGGGGGCCACAGCAACACAACCTTTGCAGGCATTATTTTGAAAAACATCAACACTGTTTCCTTAGCACAGTCTTCAGAAGACTACTGACAATATTTTGGGAAGCAACACATAATTTTAGGGCAACATTCATGCAGTCTTTGTAGCACAACCTCAAAGATTGGTGTAATGTGGCCTGAAATGTGCTGATATTTTTGGTGAATATTGCATTTAAGGAATTGTGTTACTGATATATCAGATTATATCAGCTTGGCCCCAGTTACTGTTTTGTGGTCTCACTAAAGATTGTGCCTGAAGGATTTTATTAAGGCTGCTTTGATAAGAACCCAAACAAATTTCAATGTTCCCATAAAGTCTGTGCCAAAAGTAGTGTTCCTGAAGGACCGTGCCCATGTTGCATTAACGATTGATGCACAACGATTGGTTATACTGATTATATTGCTCTTACCCCAGAGTGTGCTTCAAAGATTTTTGTCTTTCCCCAGACAGTGTTGTCAGTAATCTCTCAAAGGTCGTGCCAAAAAGATTTTGCTGATGGTGTCCCAGCTATTGTCTCTCATAGATCATCAGTGTTATTAAAAATTTCTCCAGTCTACTGTTACAGTCAAAGTTGTGTCAATGTTGCCCCGAAGAGTGTTCCTCTCAGATTGTTACTCAAGTAGCAATTCAACAGTCTCTGAGACTAATTGTCGAAGACTGTGCTTGAAAGATCTTGCTAATGTTGGCCCAAGAGATTGTTAGTATTGGCCATGAAGATTGTTCCTTAAAGACTGTGTAGATGTTGCCCCAAAGTTCAATCATTGAGGCAACCAATAAAATCACAGCATTTGGTGTACAATTTCTGGGAGGCTATTGATTCTACTACTATTTGGGATGAATGCATTTAGGGCCACATTGATTATTAATTGTTACCCATTTTTTGGGAAAACTGCACTACGATTTGAGATCAAACTGATAACATTTTGCACAAAAATTATTAACACAATTCAGTCACAATATGGGGTAATACTAACAATGTCCGGTGACACTTTGAGAGCAATATTTTGCACAAAATACAAAGAACTATCTTTAGATCAAAACAGCTAACGCTGAAAACATAGAGCTTTGATGAACTATCATTGGGGCAATTTTGGGAGCAAATCATTTTGGGCAACAGATACAATTATTAAATCACAATTTTTGCGGTAATTGAGACCACACTGATATATGCCCTGAACAACAACCACTGGGGGCAACATTGACCTAATCCTTCAAGTGCAAGCTTGGTGGCGAGATCTGTGTAGAACAATCATGAACACCATCATTTTGGCACATCGTTGGTATGTAATCTTTGGATCCCAATTTTGAGACCGCACTGATACAGTCTTGAAGCAACATTCATAAAGGTACTATCCTCACAATCTCTTTGAAACCACCTTCCCATGGGATGACCCCACACAGACAAATCCACAGAAGTTTGTATGATAAGCATGTCAGTTCTGAAGATGACATATTTTGACAGAACAGCAGAAAGGTGCAGAGGAAATTAGAAATGAGATCTCAAGACAGTCGGATATGACAGCTCTTCTGAACTAACCTAAATAAACCCAGATTTGACACAGTCCACCAAGGCCTGCTATTGACTTCCTGTCAGAGGCGTAATACCCCTGACAATCACTAAATACTAAGGACGGCTGGCAGATCATGGCTGACAAATTAATGGGACAGGAATTGCAGAGGCACAAGTCGCTTTGCTTTAATATTGATCCCGCACAAGTATGACCTTCTGAAGGCAAGCGTTATACATAAAACACTGACAGCTTGATGCCTGTGAATAAGCTGTTTCTTTGCATGCTCTCTTTTTTCCGACTTCTTTTAGTAATATCAATGGACTTGGATGAGACAGGAAGTCCCTGAAAGATTAATCTGTATCATTCATTCAATCATTTTCATATCCGCTTAAACCAATTCAGGGTCGTGAGAAGCTGGGGCCTAAACATTAGTAGAGGGCACAAGGCATGGAACCAAGCCTAGATATAATGCCACTATATTGGAGGGCACATGTGCACGCACATGCACTTGTCTTGCTATCTTTGTGAGGACTTTCCATTAGCATGATTGACAATGAAGGATTACTGAAGCTAATTAATGCTACAGCTACCCATAACCTAAGTAGCCTAAAGCAAGCCCTTTGGCTCTTTTTTTGTTGTTGTTTTTTTCTTCAAATAAAAGTTGCCAAGAAAAGTATTTAAAGAAGTGAGAACCGGAAAAATCATCCCACACTATTCAACATTCAAGTTTTCCTATCATCGTAAGGACATTTGGTCCTCACAAGTATAGCAAGATAAAGCACACACACATGATACTACACTTGTGAGGATGTTCTATTGACATGAATGACAATTAATGCCACACCTACACCTACCACTAACCCTAACCTCAGTAACCTACAGCAAATCATTTGTCTCTTTTGGTTTTCCAAATAAGTTTCAAACAGTTAAAGAAGTGAGGATCGGAAAAAGAAAGTTGCAGTTTCTGTAAAAAATAAATAAATAAAAGGTTTTCCCTGTAGGGACCACAAAATGTGTCACCACAAGGTTAGAAAGTGTCAGATCTTTCTGTCCTTGTAAGGGCATTTGACCCGACTGCGCAAATGTAATATAAACATGACACCCCAGCCACCACAACACACACACACACACACACACACACACACACACACACACACTTGAGGTAATTGTTTTGAATCTTAATCATTAATTACTCCAGGGGCTTCAAGGATGCTCTGCTTAAATCACAGTTGACCCACTAAATAATTAGCTGATGAGGTGGGTGTGTTTGGAATCAAAAATCCTTGAAACTGTAGATTAGTGCACCTCCAATTTATTAAAAACCCAAGAATTACAAATGGAGACAGAGATAATGATTTGCGCACTCAAATTATTATCAACTCATGAAATTCCTGAGTGATTTCTTAGTCACTCAGCAATTCTGAAATCGCCATTAACACCAACCACGGTGGCAAGCACTAATAACCCTAAATTTGATGGATTACGATTTGATGAGCAAATGGCTAAATGGCACGTCTGTCCTTACTGCCTTCTACATAAAAAACAGGATTTAGATGTCCAGAGAGACTGTACTGAATAATAAATCTCACAGCTACTCGGCTTTGTGGATGGTAGTACTTTACTAGTTTAAAAATGCAAAAAAAAGAGAAATTACATTAAGATATAATGAAAGGCTTACTGCAGCTAAAAGCTCTCATGTGCCAGTGAGTGGGTGATGGGTTCAGAAGCAGAGCTCAAACATAGGTCTTTCGAGGTCTTCATGGCTTCATAATTATGTTCACAACAAACCCAGGTCAGTGTGTTGCTAATTATGACACCTAACTCACCTAATTATTACATTATAATATACCCACTGACAAAATAAAATAAAACCCCGATAATCTGGATCTTGCCACAAGAGGGTGTAAAATGCTTAACCACTGCCCTATAAAATGGCTCTCAGGGGGCTCTTCTGGGTAGTGTACCTCTTGGTGAGAGATCGTTTACTGCTAGACATGCCTCTATGATGCAGTCGAAGACATTTTGCCTGGCTGAGAGAGAGGGACGCATCATTGGACTGAGAGAAGCAGGATGATCGATTGACCAATTGCCCGCCATCTGACTTACCTGTTGGAGGCAGTGGTTTCATGTGGGTACGCACACATGGCGGACACGTTCCAGACGGCCCAGACAGACCACCAGTAAAGGCAACAAGCACGAGCAGCTCCCAGTTTCGTTGTCCACCATCCAGACACCTGTGGCACCTTCACTACACACCCCTGTCTCTGCCCGGACCATTTCCAGGTGCTTAGCAGAAGGACATTTGTTGTCATGGTGCCCATTACATGTCCTGCCATTGACAGACAGCCACCATTGCCTTCATTTGTAGTGGTGTCATGAACGGGAAACCTGAACTGCTATGGACAAGAACCGTATCGTCTTTAGTGGCGAATCCAGGTTCTGTTTGGGATGTATGTTTCGAGTATGGAGACCTCCTGGTGAGCGCTCCAATCCTGCGTTTGCTGTGGAGTGACACACAGCCCCTACTGCTGGTGTAATGATCTGGGGAGGCAACATATACGACAGTAGTGATATGAGGGACACTAACAACTCAGCAATATGTGCAGAACATCTTGTGTGGCCTCTCATGGCTGGGCTTCCCACTGACAATTTTCAGCAGGATAATGATCACCCACATGTAAGAAGGGTTTCCCAGGAATGTCTCTGCCAAATAGCAACAATTCTTTGGCCTGCCCAGTCGCCAGATTTAGCGCCAATTTAATGGGATTTATGGGACCTGCTTCGGCAACCTACGAGTGTGCAGGAAATGTGCCACAGAATACCATGCAGAACTTGTTTGCTTCCAATGCCCAACTCTATCTCATCCAGGCTAAAGGCGGCCTAACAGGGTACTAAAGCTTCTTTTCAATGTTACAGTTTTCCCCCAACTTGTCCTTTCTCCCTGCTATTGTAATCGCCATATATCATCATTACATTCATTCCTACAAAGTTTCATTTGATTCAAACAACTCCTTCTTGGGGAGTTATTTTTTGTCAACGATATATATGGAGCTTCTATATCATATAAACCATAGCTAGACTAAGACGAGAAGTTTTCCTTTCTCTTTTTACTTAGTCAAAACCGAATCTATTTCTGTAGATGCAAAGACAATGGTGTTGTCATACTGCAAATAAAATCTGAAGGCCTGAAAAAAGAAACCTGTAGTGCCTGCACAGTTTCAGGAGACAGACTCTAACTGAAATAGAGATGAATGTTGGGATGGCTGATTACATAACCTCCCCGCACGCCTGCTATTAATTTGCTGCTTTCTGCGTCATACTGGGTGAAACATGAACCATTTTTATTTAGACTTCCTCATTTCTTGCTTTACTGTTCTGCCTGTCTCACTCGCACTGTTGTTGTCAGCATCCAAATTCACAGTTGATGGAGTAATGCTAAAGGTAATTAAAGAAAACAAATAGACACCAGATTCTCTGTTCCGTGATTGGCATGGCAAGCGAGGAGTGTGAAGTTGTAAAGATGTGCAACGGTAATTAATCCAGGCAATTTTATTGCACACCACATGTCAAGCAATCAGTGCTGTGGTTAATAACTTTTTTAAAGTGTTGCTTGGGTGTGTTGCCTTGTTTTGAGTTGGGGTTTTTTTCCCTTTTGAGTGGCTGGGGGATGCAGGGCTAATGATCGCCAGCGTCTGTTTATAACAACGAGGCCGTCGCTGATAATGCTTTTTAGATTGTGGCGTAACTTATGATTCAATTATCAAAGCAATATCAGAACGGTGCCTTATCCCATAACAATTGTGATCCTAATTGGATGAGGACCCTGTAGCATGAAATGAAGTCAAAAAGAAACAAAGGCTGTAGGATGAAAACAAATGATGTTATTCCTCACACAGGTGGGGTTTTGGCCTGAATGGGCACTAAATAAAATAAGAGTTCATGCTTGTGAAGAGAACTCAAGGCCGTTACACACCGAGCGTGATTTTTTTTTTATAATTAATTTGAGCTTGTTGTATAATGATGGTATCTTCCCACAACAAACGTGGTTTTTTTAAATGGCAAATAAAAACGGTATTTATTACCAGAGAGCTCAGGCCGGTATCTTCCATTACAAATGTGGTCAGGTTCAGATGGCCTGCTAACACAAATACGTTATTGCTATTGTTTAAGAATGATTTTTATAAAATAGAAAATGTGTAAAAGCTTCAAGTTACTGTAAAACTGGATAGACCTAAATCAAATGATGGTGTTTGTGGAAAAAAAATCAGATCTTATGAGATGCTGAAACTCTACATGCCCATTTTTTTTTTTTTTTTTTTCAAAATCAGACGTACTCAGTATCAGCGTTTTGTGAGCAGCAAGAGGATATCTTCTTTACTTGAAGAAGAGATTTTGTTGTTCTTTTCAATTTGATCACTGTGCAACAAAAAAAAAAATAGGCAGTGAAATTCCAATAAAAAAACCAGTCGCTGGCAGTGGTTAATTTCATTGTTTGAATGATTTGTCATAGTTTTCATCAACGACCCCCTTTTTTTTTTTTCCCCCTAACTCGACAATGTCAACACCCGAGAGAAAGAGGAGAGTAAATATATGGGCACATTTCTCATTTGATCTCAAGGAAAAGAAGACTCTTTGTAAACCGTGTTGGGCGACTATCTCCGATAAAATTACAACAAACTTAAAACGGCATCTGCAGGCATGTCATCCTGAAATCCATCCAATGGTAAGCATGTTAATACTAACTAATAATGTGTTTTTGCTAAACTGTAAACTTACCGTATTTTTTCGGGACCATAAGGCGCACTTAAAATCCTTTAACTTTCTCAAAAATCGACAGTGGCCTTTAAATGCGGTGCGTCTAATGTGTGAATTATTTTCTGGTTGTGCTTTCTGACCTAGAACCGATTGTAGATGGTACACGGCGCTCATAAATCTGTCAAATGTTTTTAGCACGGCCTTGGTAAGTTACGAAGCTTACGGCCACCGTAGTGCGCAGCATAGCGGAGTAATACGGTATGTGCTTCAGCATTAGGGTAACGTTGCATCCATTCATTTATTTTCGAAGCGGATTTCAAACACACAACGCTATCAAGTCACGCAGTACAACATGGTCATAGAGCAGCTGTGAGAGAATTCAACATTAACGAATCAATGGTACGGAAGTGGGAGGAAGCAAGAAGACGCCCTGCGCCAGGTAAAGACCAAACTGAGCTTCCGACGGAACTTAAGAGTTTTGCTTGCATTTCATGCGCCTTATAACCCGGTGCGCTTTATGTATGAACATATACCCGTTAGCAGCCGATCATTGATATTGTGTCTTATAATCCGGTGCGCTTATATGTATGAAAATAGACCCGTTAAAGCAGCCGATCATGATATTTTGTGTTTATAATCTGGAAGAGCGAAATTTTATGTAATGAAAATAGACCCGTTAGCAATTGAATATTGTGTCTTATAAATCCGGTGCGCTTTAATGTATGAAAATAGACCCGTTAGCAGCCGATCATTGATATTGTGTCTTTATAATCCGGTGCGCTTTATGTATGAAAATAGACCCGTTAGCAGCCGATCCATTGATATTGTGTCTTATAATCCGGTGCGCTTTATAGCCCCGAAAAATACGGTAAAAGACACCACTGCTGTCCTGTAATGTTAATATTACTGACTAGAGAAATTACCCATTAATGTGAGATGTGTGTTTGTTTCAAATAGGTTAAATCTGTTTGTGTGTGTTTCGCATTCAAACACTAATACTGTTTCCATAACTGGTAAATAGATGTTTTCATTTTGTAAATAATTCAAGGGAAATTAATTAAAAAAAAAATAAACATTTCATATTTTAGTCAACTGAATCTACTGTAGATTTAGTCAACTTAAATCTTTAGTCGACTAAAACTAGACTAAAACTAAAAACAATTCAATCGACTAAATTAGTCAAAAGGCCATGACTAAAACAAAACTGGCGTCTGATGTGTATTTAGGCACTTAGGTGTCTTTATCCAGAGTGACTTACAATTGATGCAATCTTACAAGCCAGGTTTATTTAGGTTTATTAGCCTCGACCAAGTACCCATCAGTAGCAGCTTGACAGAGGTTTATTTTCCAGCTCTCCAGGTTTTCTTCTTAATCATGGTTCACACTCATATGGGTGAGCACAACCATCCCAGCTCTTATAAGCCAGCAGACATATAGATAAGTCCTTCCTGAACCGTGCTGGGCAAGCTGCTTGGCTTGGTCAGCAGCACTCGATACTCGGTTTGAGACAAGGGAGGTCTCTTTCATCACTGCAAGCTGCTCTAATTGGGAAAACGGAGGCCCACTGACCTGCTTAATCCTCTTTAAGCATCCATGATGCAAAATATGAAGTTCCCCTTAATTATATGCAGATGTGCAAACATCTTTTTTATAATATGCACTTCCATGCTACACACCATAACTAGACCGTGCCAGAACTTGGGTACAAAAAGCATAGTTGGTGAACAGACATACATTTCATCCCTCCACACTAGGAACCCCACTATGGCTAAACCATCTACCTGTGAACATCAGACCTGTGCCTGGGCAGAAGAACCTTCCGCTACCTTCTCACCATCCATCTGCTCAGGTGGCTTGGCCCACTCCCATGCTGGACCAAGGCCATGGATCGTGACAGCACAGGTTTCACACCTCACAGAACAAAGGACCTGATTTTACCCAAATCGCTCACATTTCCTGTCTTGTTGAGAGCTTACCGTGTGCTGTGTAGGCCTTAAATATAGAGACTGTTTTTGTTAACAATCTCAGAAAAACTAACTTTCTCATCCAGGATGTGCTGCATGTTTTGCTTCACAGACCCAGCCTTGTACTCATTAACTGAAACAGTTTTTGAACATTTTTTACTCTCAGAACTGTCAGCGAGTTCTGCTGATCGGTGCTTTTAACCAATCTCAAGCATGCACTTAAAGAGGAAACCATAATAATGGCTGAAGGCTTAAGACTGATGGTACACTTAAAGCTGCAAGAGAAAGTGTGAAGCTCTTGATATCTGTATTACAGGTATGCGTCGCTTAACGTCCACGATATGTCGTGTGAAATTGTGTATTACGTGATGTTTGAACATCATATTAGATATACTCACTGCCAAAAAAGATTAACGCACCCAGACAGAAATGTCGGATTGCTGCATGTCTAATATGTCTCGTGTAATTATGTCTCATAATTACAGGTGTGATCTGATTACAGACTGGGTCTTGCCACAAGAGGGCGTGACAGTGCGCTCCCCCGCTGCCCTATAAAAAGTGTCTCAGAGGATACTTTTAGTTAGTGTACCTCTTGGTGAGAGAACATTGATTGCTAGATGTGCCCCTACAACCCACTCAAAGACATTTTGTCCAGATGACAGACTTTGATAGGGGACGCATCACTGGACTTGGCGAGGCAGGATGGTCATTTGGACGAATTGCCCACCAGCTAGGCTGTTCTGACCTAGCTGTTAGGAGGTGCTGGTGGTTACAGTGGGGACTCGTACACATGGCGAACAGGCTGCAGATGGCCCAGACAGACCACCAGTAAAAAGGATCAACTAACAAGCACAAGCATGTTATTAGGAGCTGCACTGACCTTGTCTTGTGATGCTAGAGGGCAGCACTGGCTCACTAAACAACTCGAGGCTCACACGGCATTCTGTAGCATGCAGGTGCCGGTTTTTAGTGCCACTGATTGCCATATTAGCAACACCTTCAGGCTCAGGTATATAAGAGCATCCCTGAGCCTAGTCAGGTTCTTATCGCTCCTTTTGGCAATTGCACTTACAGCTTAGAAATAGTCAATATATCCAATACTGAGCTCTAGTGTCAGTTTGGCAGGATCCCAACAGTGCTGGGAGGTCCTAATAGTTTTGTCCTAGATTTCTTAAGTGTATGTTTTGATATGCAAATTGTTAAGATAAATGTCATTCCTCTTTCATGCTGGTCTCACTAGTTTCTTTTTATTCACATCATATTTTCTGTCTATTCATTTGCTTTGTACAGCAGCTACACAAAAAATATGAATATACTACCCATATTTCAATGTCACATGGGAGTTGTGTGAACAACAGGTGGTTTGAGATCTCATCAGTGCCAAAGAGGACCAGAAAGAGCAGCGAGTCCTCTTTAAAGGTTGTTTACAATGTGAACATGAAAAGAACTGAGATCAGCGGCAGTTGGTTTGCTTTCAGGTTCAGTTTTTAAACGAAACTCAGTTCAAGTTCATTTAAAATGAACTACAGTACTGTGCAAAAGTCTTAGATATTCTAAATTTTTCAGTTAATATTCTGTTTATTTAAGTTTTAGTGCTCACTGCAAGTTGTAGTTCTATAATTACAGATTGTAGTCTATCTGTTTCTCTACATACCTTGTTATTCCCCTTTACTGTGTTCTCTAATTGTCTGGAACCACCACAGAACAGGTACTTTTTGGGTGGTGGAACATTCTCAGCACTGACAGTGCCATCAGTGACACTGATGTGCTGGGTGATTGTTAGTTTGCTGGTAATGACTGGATCAGACACAGCAGTGCTACTGGAGTGTTAAACCACTGTTCACTCGCTGTCCACTTTATTAAAGACATTCAGTATATTGCTCCACCTTGCAGATGTAAAGTCAGACAGATCTGTTGTTGCACAGTTTGTGTTAGCCATCCTCTAATTCTTCCTACAGGATGCTGGTGGCTGTAAATTTTTGTCTGGTGGACTACTTTCTCTCCAGCAGTGACACTGCTGTGGTTTAAAACTCCAGCAGCACTGCTGTCTGATCCACTCATATCAGCACAACACACACTAACACACCACAACCACATCAGTGTCACTGCAGTGCTGACAATGATCTACCACCCGAATAATACCGATCTTTGGTGGTCCTTTGGGGGTCCTGACCATTAGTGAAGGGGACGAACAAAGCATGTCGAGAAACAGATGGACTACAGTCTGTAATTGTCAAACTACAAAATGCAGTAACCACTAAAACCTAAATAAAGAATAAGCAGAAATTAAGTTGAAAATAATATAGAATGCCTAAGATTTTGCACAGTTCTGTATATGCAAAAACACACATCATGAGAAAACACAGTCACACCATAAATCACAAACATCAACTGGTGGACAAACTTCTATAGTTATGAAAAAGCTCCAGTTCCATCTAGGTCAGACTGTATATAAAGAAGTCTGTATATAAAAAAAGATTAATAACAGCACATAATAGAGAACAATATTACAGTAAAGTACAATAGAGACCACTTCTCCTGAAGTACACCTGAAGTCAGGAATATGGATATTAGAGGTTTTCATCAAGACTGACCTCCTTTCTTAACTTTCACTTCCAGCAGTGCATCAATACCCACTGACACGGAGATGAATTATTGAACCAGTTCATACCGATCCCGGAAAGGAAGACCCATGCATATTCATTTAGGCTTTCATGTCAGCTGTTGAATTCGAAAGCTCGAAGTCGAAGGCCGCTTTTCATTACATTCTTGTACCAATACTAGAGGGCATTCCTTTGTATGTTCTCCCTCATTCTCCTTCTGTTATATTAACATTCAAATATCACTCCTTTATCCAAGGTGATATATGGAAATTATTTCCTTTGCAATTATGCTACTTGATAAAGTATATAATATGAATCCCAATAATGAAAGAATTATGAAGTGGATTTCATGCTTCTAGATAAAAAAAACATCTCCTCCATTGTGGATTCAATTTTACTGATAAATGAGGATAAGACAAATAAAACCTGACAACTAATCTAAGCTTAACATGACCTGGAGCCATTGTAGCATAAGCTCTGATCTAGGACTGATTTTACACACGTTGTGTCTTTAGGAAATGGACGAATGGGGAAAAAAAAAAATCATTGCCCAAAGCAAATTCCCAATATTTGGGTAATGTGAAAGCAGCATGGGGAGAAAAAAACAAAAATTGGCACATTTCATTAGGTGGAAAAGATCGGGAAAAATGAGCTGGGAAGAAAATGGTTTATTAATTATAAAGTGATATCACTTAGTGAACATTGACCATTTGGAAACGCGTTTCAAAAATGGAAAAGACATTGTTGGAAAGTGAGGAAAAAAAATGCTCGAGGGAAGGGAAAAATAAAAACAAGGGCCATTGGTTGCAGTGGAATAAGGCCGGAAGGGATTAAGGCGGACGACTTAAAAACAGAGAGGATTAGGAGCGGGCAAATGTACCTAAGGAGGCCTCTTTTTCTTTCTGGCACGGTGCTGGAACCGAAGGGGCTCTTTGGACCCAGCGCGCCTCTTTGCCATTGGATCTCCTCTTTGAGTGGTCGATCTGACGGTAAGGAATCCTCAAGCTTGTGCTTCAACTCGTAATCTCGTCCTGTAAGCAAAGCGGGCATAAGCATGGCCAAAAAAACAAGAATTTTTTTTAAATGACGAGGAGAAGGAAAAAAAACAATGGTCAGGACAAAAAAACCCTTTACATTAAACAGGACCAGCACAAACTGAAGGCTCACACAATAAGCAGGACAACTCATACATTAGGGAGTGTTAGCATAAGGGGATGGTAGCTGGATGGTACTCAAACAGTTTAATGATACTTGGGACATTTCATTATCAAATTATTGGGTATAAAAAACTTCTTGCAACTCTCTCGAGGGCAGTCACTTTGAGGAAAACCAAGCAGGCCAAGTTGGAGCAGAAAATTATTCTAACTAGGCAACTAACGTTCCAGTTTGCACGTAAAAAATAATCGGATTTTAATTTTACCACCATTCCGTCACCACACAACAGAGCCTTTAAAACAGGCAAACATATTTTACACCACTGGCTGGTATGAGACGGTTTACCATTTCATGCTGGTACTTGACGGCATTACTGCCAACTATTCCCTGCCCTCACTCCAGTTTGCAGACATAGAACTTATCTGGTTTCACAAGCATTAATTAAAACTGGTAGGAAAAAAATATATCCTAAACTGGAAATTTCTCAAGCATCTGTACCACAACTCCTTAAATAAAAACAGAAACGACAGAGTTTAACATGGGAAATATAAATTAAAACTATACAGCACCATTTTACTATCCTGTAAAGTTCTGGTCAATTTAGCTAATTTGGTATTTTCCTCTATTACAATTAGGATTTGTGAATTTGTTCAGACAATGCATGTAAATACACAACATTAATTATACAGATATGCACCGTTTAACTTCCATCCGATCAATGTCTATTTGATTTAATGACCGAGGTCTTAAAAACTACAGTGGTGCTTGAAAGTTTGTGAACCCTTTAGAATTTTCTATATTTCTGCATAAATATGATCTAAAACATCATCAGATTGTCACACAAGTCCTAAAAGTAGATAAAGAGAACCCATTTAAATGAGACACAAATGTTATACTTGGTCATTTATTTATTGAGGAAAATTATCCCATATTACATATTAGTGAGTGGCAAAAGTATGTGACACCGCTAGGGGGGGGATTAGGCAGTTAATTTGAAGGTGAAATTAAGAGGGCCAGGTGTTTTTCAACAATGGGAGGACCAATCAGGTGTGAGTGGAACCCTGTGTATTTAAAGAACGGGATCTATCAAAGTCGGCTCTTTCACAACACGTTTGTGGTGGAAGTGTACATGGCCGAACAAAGGAGATTCTGAAAAAAAGAGGTTGTTGATGCTCATCAGGCCGGGGAAAAAAGTTAATTCTCTAAAAGGGAGGTTTGGGACTGTTGGGAGGCCATTTAATTGGTTGGCGAGGTCACCAAAGGACCCCAGGGTAACTTAAGCAACTGAAAGGCCTCTCTCACATTGGCTAATGTTCATGTGCATGAGTTCCACCACTAGAAGAAGAACAAACAATGGTTGTGGCATGGCCAGGGTCTGCCAAGGGAGGGAAAGCCCATTGCTCTCCAAAAAGGACATTGATGCTCGTCTTGCAGTTGCTAAAGATCATGTGGAGAGCCAGAGCGGAAGGGCTAGTGGAAGAAAGTTTTTGGACGATGAGACCAAAATAGAACTTTTTGGTTTTACAAGAAAAAAGCAAATCACTGCATTCCAGATTAAGAACCTATCCCAACCTGTGAAAAATGGTGGGGGTGGGTAGTATCATGTGTGGGGCCTGTTTTGCTGCATTGGGGCCAGGACGGCTTGCCCATTCATTGATGGAAAAACAATGAATTCTGAATTTATATCAAAGATTTCTAAAGGAAAACTGTCAGGGCACGACCTGCCCATGAAATGAATCTCAAGAGGGAAGGTGGATCAGGCAGCAAGACAACAACCCTAAGGCACACAAAAAGCCGTTCTACCAAAAGAATGGTACAGAAGAATTAAAGTTCATGTTTGGAATGGGCCAAGGTCCCAAAAGTCCTGAAACCTTAGTCCAATGGGAAAAATGTTGTGGGAAGGGACCTTGAAGTGAGCAGCTAATGTGGAGGAAAAAAAAAAAACCCCACCAAAAAACATCCCGAGGATGAGCTGTTCTGTACGAGGAAATGGGGCCTAAAAGTCCCTCAAAAAGCCGGTGTTGCAGGACTGACAAAAAAACAGTACAGGAAACGTTTAGCTGCAGTTACTTGCTGCACAGGGGGGGGTCACACAGATACTGAAAGCAGAGGTTCACATACTTTTGCCACCCCCCAACTAATAATGTAATATTTTTCCTCAATAAATATGACCAAGTATATATTTTTGGTCCATTTTTTTAAAACGGGTTTCTTTATCTACTTTTAGGGACTTTGGTGAGACAAATCTGGTGAGGTTTTTAGGTTCTATTTATGCAGGAAAATGTAGTTCACGCTTTAAAGCACCACTGTATAACAGGAAAATAAAAAATCTGGTCTTGGTACGTTCTATTCCGTGGAAAGAAATGATGAAAGGGCTGTAACAACAGCGCTGAAAGAAAGAAAATCACAAAGTGGTTTTAAGTGTTATAAAAAGATACAAAGATCAGATTTAGGATTCTGTATTGCCATAGTGACAGTTACTTGTACTAAAATCTGTTTCATGTTGTGTATTAATTAAATTATTATGTTGAAAAAATAAAAAACACTATGTGCAAACGTTCTCAAGCTACCTATACTATCTAACTATTTGGGCCATGTCCTAATGTTTCAGTTCAAAACATTCTGTTTCCAGGAACAATTTTTATTTTCCACAATTTGTTACCAGTAGTATTCTGATGAGATCTAACCACCCATAGAAAATGAATGGGGTGTTTAAAAGGACGTGCAAATCTGGGGACAGGAAACAGAACTGGTCTTTAACTACTGACATTGGGACCTGGTCCAGAAGCTGACGGAAGAATTGAAAAGGATTGAAAGTAAAAGGAAAATTGTGATACCTACAAAAAAGCGGGACGCTTTTAAAGGGGTGAATTACAGCAATTGGTAACGTTTTTTTAAACGTTTTAATAATAATAAAAAAGTTTAGTAATATACAGTGGAAAACCTTCGGATAACAACGTTCTTTTAATCATAGTTTGTGATTGAAAAATTTTTGCCCTAAAATTGACACAAAAACCACAACTTCCAACTTTGAACATAAAATCTGTAAAAACCTGTACGTTTATGTCACAGGGCTCCAGGGTGTTTTCGAAGTTGTCCACTTCATTTACTTCAATAGTCAGTTCAAAATTTAGTTATATAGTGCTTTTTACAACAAGCAAACTCACTGTCTCAAAGCAGCTTTCCAAAATACTGGCTCAGCAGGCCTAGCTGAGCAAAAAGCTGAGGCAACCAGTGGCAAGGAAAAAAAAAACCATCCAAATGGTGTTAGGGAAGGAAAAAAGGACTCAATGAGGGAAGCCGCCTCTTGGGCAGCTTGCTGATGTTAAACGGTAAGAATAAAGAAGACATGTAAAGAGGATATTTACTACTAAAATTAGAGATAAATAGAATAATATATAGGGCTAGGGATGAAATGACAAAGTAAATAAAAAGTAAAAAAAACTATAAGAGATAAATACTAGTAAAATATGGAATTATAAAAACACTACACTGTTTAACAAGAAGTTTTCTACGTTAGAATTAGAACACTTCATTCAACACCCCATTCACAACCCTTCACACCCTCAGTCTCACCCGCCGCAGTCAAAGAGATAAAGACGTGGCAAAAAACCATGTGTTATTCAAATTCCTTAAGAATGGTAGAGGGTCAGATGCCTTTTGGTCTTTTTGGAAGAGGACTCCTTTAAAGCACTAACCTCTCCCAAACCCCCTCCTCCTCTCCTGCCCAAGCTCCAGCATGACATAGCTCACCCACACAGTTAGGGGTGGCTGGTTGATTTTAATTTCTAAAATTTGTTCGTATTTCTAAAATTAACCCTACAAATATAGGGAAGATACCGATTTTTGGGTGACCCATAAAGGCGCACTTAAAATCCTTTAAATGGAGATACACAAATTCGACAGTGCCAGTGCGCATTTAAATGACGGCGTTGCGGTCTAATGGATTGAATTAATTTCTGGTTGTGCTTCTGCCTAGACCGTTGTTAAGAGGTACACGGCGCTACATTAAAATCTGTCAAAAAATGTTTTAGCACGGCCTTGGTAAGTTACGAAAGCTTAAACGGCCACCGTAGTGCGCAAGCATCACGGAGTAAGTTATAGTAATACGGTATGTGCTTCCGCCATTTAGGGGGTAGTGGCATTTCCATTCATTCATTTGAAGGAGGATTTCAAAAAAAACACAACGCTACGGGTCACGCAGTTACAAACCATGGTTCCATAGAAGGCAGCTGTGAAGAATTCCAAACATTAAACGGAAAACAATGGACGGAAGTGGGAGGAAGCAAGAAAAGACCGCCCTGCGCCAGGTAAAAGACAAAAACTGAGCTTACGACGGAACTTAAGAGGTTTGTTTTCATTTTAAATTGCGTTATGTATGGAAAATAGATCCCATTAGAGTTTCGGTTCACTTGATATCGCGCTTTATAGGCACAGAAAAAAAAAGTACTGTATAGAAAACAATTAAATTAAGGGTTCGGGGGTGGACAAACGGATAAAATTCCATGTACATTTTTTCTTCAGGGGGGAAAAAATTGGATTCAGACGTTAGCGTTCGGCGGTCTTCTGGAACCAATTAAGTTTGAGTTCCGATCTTCCACTGTAGAGTCTTTGTCAAACTCAAGGATGAGTCATAGAACTGCACACATGCCACACAATGCAACATAAAATCAAGTGAGCAAGATTTCTGTGGATCAGTTTCAGTGTGAATCCACATTAGAACAGGAAAATCAAGCGATCTGAGCCACTTCAAATGAGCCAGTGAAAGAGGATCCTGTGGATGTAAACAACTTGTCGACCAAAGCGGTTAGAGGAGGCTCCCAAGAATCATTCTGATGAACAGGCAGTGCAGGCTTGCAAAAAAAGGACGCCGTGGGCAAAATTTCAGTGGCGTTGGTGGTTCTGAATCAGCGAGCCTTCCTTGTATCAGAAAAAGGCTTCCATAATGATTTTTTCAGCTCTTTCAAGGAAAAAAACCTGCTCAGTTTCACGTGTTAGGTGGAAATTTTAGACGTTGGAAAGGCCCTAATGACGGTTCTTCGCCTGGTTTTATTCAGTCAGTAGCACCCCTTTTACTGTCGTGGCATTTGCCACAAACCAATTTTCACTCTTAATACAAGTTTTCATGACTGCAAAGAGAATAAGAAAAGAGGAAAAGAACTAAAAAAAAGGGCTACTACCATGAAAATCAGGTCTTCAGCTTTGTGGGCTAAGAAAACCAATTACAAAACACAAGAATGCAGTGAAGTTCATATAAAGAATGACGCTTTCTTTTCGGTTATCTCGGGGTAATTAGGCATCCGCAAATTTTTAAAAAGAAAAACTCAGGCCACGGCTGCAGACAAGCGGTAATAAAAACCATTCCTTTGGTGTTAATTTGTTCTTCTTTCTCATCCACGGGCAGGGTAAAACAACCCATTTAGGGTTAAATCAACTTAATCTGTTTAGAGTTTTAAACTAAGCTTTTTTTTTTTACGCACAGTCGTGCCCCCTATGGGATTGATTGGCAAGCACGAGAGGTACAGATGTGTCCCTCTAAATTCTGTGGATTTGCTTTTGCCCTAATTCTCGATTAGGATTCTCAAGGATGCCTTCTACACTGCCTGACACAAACCAACTCGGACCATAAGTTAATTTTCCTTTGTGAAGATATGTTCTCTGCCCAACCACAAAATTTCTCAGGATTTTCTGGGCTCATTCTAATGTTATTCAATCCTATCCTTATCCGGTTTAGTGGTGACCAGTTCCAGGCCCCCAACACATGATCTGTTTCACCGCTTGCGCTTCACTAAAGCTGCGTGCCTCAATTCAGCTTTTTCCAGCCCCCCAATTACCCGGGCCACTTAATTGACGAGATGTGCATAATTCCCCCCATTTTTATTCGAACTTTGACTCATCGGAACTTAGGTTGCTTTTAGATTATTCATATAGGCCGGTCTAGGATAGGTTGGGGTCCTTCCCTTTTTGAGTCTTGGTCCTTTCCCAAAGGATTCTTCATAGGAAAAACTAGGGAGTTTTTCCTTGCCACTGTAGCCCTAGGCTTGTCAAATTTGGGATTGGGACGTAGCTATTAGGAGAATAATTTAAAACTTGTAATTTGCTTTGAGACAAATGCTCCAATTGTAAAAAGCACTATATAAATAGATCTGACTTGACTTGACTGTCACTACTACTACTGCACAAAAAACACTTATTAACAGCCCTACATTTAGACCATGTTTTCAGCTCTGTACAATTGCTTGACATGCTTAGAAGACAGCATTTAGCAGACGCCCTTATCCAGAGCGACTTACAATTGATACAACCTTACAATCCAAGCAATTGTGGGTTAAGGGCCTTGCTCAAGGACCCACCAGTGACAGCTTGGCAGAGATGGGATTTGAACCCTGGACCTTCTGGTCCAAAGTCCAGTACCTTACCCGCTTGGCTACCACAGTCCCACTGTGGCTTAATTTAGAGATCACGGCATAATTAAGTAACAGCTTTTAAGCTGAGCACCCTATAGAAAAACACCAGCGACCACAACACCAATCGCACAACGCTGATACTGATATAATGAAGTGGTCTCAGTTACTGCGCTTTCTGATCCCTTCATACAGTCCCACAATGTAAATGGTAACAATACTGCATTATGTGCATCGGAGCAATCCTGCGACTGCCAGTGTACTTTAAATCAACAAGTGTATATCCTCGTATAACCTGATAAATCATTTTTGTCCTCTTTGGGGATATGAGTTCACAAAGAATATTTCAATAACCATGTAATCTACAGAGCTAAAAGCTGATGCGCCATCTAGAGGACATCCTGGTCTTTACACTGATATATCATCTGTGGGGGTGTCGTTTGCAACCGGAGATCTGCTTTTTCAAAATACCTGCCGTCTCAGTGACCACATTTTACGGACTCGAGAAGTAAATTGTTGAATAGGATGTACTAATGATTTTTCTAAAGCCTATAATTTACGTTTTACATAGAAAACAGCTTTAGCTAATTTTCAAAGTGTTTTTTTAGTGATTTGCACCTGTTTAACCACTTAAGTGTCCTCTGTAGTGGATATTAGGACTTGCTTTTTGATCTGATGCAGAAGGGAAACAAAATGCATAAGGAAAATTACTATACCATGTCCCGTTGTCCCTTATAAAGGACATTTGATAAAAAACAAACAGTGTCTTATAGACTTATTTTATTTCAAAATGACTGAAATGGTCAAACTTTAGTTTTCCTGGGTCTCAGGAGGATAGAGCAACTCTCGGTGAACAAAAGGAACAAAAAAGTGACAGTTCCACATAACAGGATGAAAACCGTAGGGTAGGAAGGGCCAAATCTCTGTGACTGGTTTCAAACATGATGAAGCACTGCTTCACTTTGCCAGCAAAATCAGCGGAACTCGAAATCACCAGACATCTTTCACATAGAACTCGGGGGTATTATGTGAAAATTCTGAGTAAGACTAGATTTCAATTTAACATCGTCAAAAGGTTTTTAGGAAAAGGCACCCTTTAAGGATATTTCTCTACACGGCCTCAGGCTAGACAGGGGGGGGGGATGAAAAAAGGGGGGGCGCGGTAGGGGTAAGGGGGACGGAAAAGCGTTGAGCCCCGGAACAAAGAAACTGAAGACCGAAGAAGAAAAACAAGGAAAGAAAAATTGGGAGTCATAAGGAAAGTCACGAAGACGGTGGGGATGCGAATCAAGATAAGTTGGAGTGGTTTAATGTGTTGGTATATGAAAAAGGTGTATGAAGTCTCTGGGAGGAGGCTGGGGAGCATACTTTTTTTGCATTCTCATTTAAAAAAGACAAGAACAGATTTCCAAAGACCATTTACCACAGAGAGCATTTTGCATCAGAGAAAATTGGTGTCCTGAAAAAACTGTGGTAGGGTGTATACGGATCATAAGCAAGTACCTGGAGCCCTCTATTAGGTTTCTTGCTGTGATGTTCCGTTCGGAACCCTACGGATTCATAAAGGTCCTGGCTTGCTGACTTGAGACTTGGGTCTCTGCCTCGGCAATCTTCTCTTAAAACTCGACAAATCTGCATCTCTCGCACTTAATATCCTCCAGTGTGCATCAAACTAAAATGAGGGCAGAACCCCGCAGCAGATCAGAAAGATTAAGGACTCACGGAGAACCAGACACACAGATAAAACGAGAGGATGCTGGATTCTGATCTTGTCACAAATACGAGGGAAGCAACCATGCCAATCCAACTTAGAAGAAAGGGACAGGAGGGGAAGTCTGAGAAAGACGGACACCCAAAAACAAAGTAGCTGAAACCAGGAACAAAGATCAACAGGAGAAACAATAGACGGGACAAGAAGTAGAATAGTAGAGGCAATTGGATGGCACGTCGAACAGTGGACGACCCAGGACAAACTTTGGAAACCGGTTTTACTTTTTGACAGTGGAAGCGGCCATGCAGAGGTTTCAAAAGGAGCTTGATTGGGGAAACACTGCTGGGGATGTTATTACTTATCCTCTTCACGGGCTCTGTCAGCATGAACTTTGTCAATGCCAAGGACATTATACGTCAAATTTAAAAAAATTGGAAAAACAGGAAAAAACAGAATTTAACCATGGATTTGCAGAATTAAGCCAACACCGCTGTTTTACCTCCAGCTAAATCCAATCATTGAAAAACTTTTTACTCATCTACAGAGGTTGACATTTCAATGTAAAAAAGCAGGGCAAAAAGAATCAAAGAGGACAGAGGTGTTGAGTTCAGAGAAAATGAGTAAAACATTTCTATGAATAATACCTCATGTGCCTTGACCATTTTCCACTTAAGAATCAGCTCGCTTTTATTCAGGCCTATTGTCTTGAAACAGGTATAATCGTCCGGACCATGCCAAATTATTTCAAAAAAGTAATAGACAAATTTATGGACAGTTATTTGTGAAAAAAGGCATGTACTGTTAATAGGAAAAAATAATTAGCTCTGAGTGGTGTATTTGGTGTTTGTCCTTAAGTTAGTCCAGAAGCTTAATTATTCTTGCAGTAACAGCACAAGGCAGGGGTTTATTCTGCATTTGACAAGTTGCTTTGATAAAAAAGCAATATCTCACATCTAAACATCAATTTCAAAATGAATATTAATATAGGTAATGCGCCCCAAAATTAAAGTCGGGCATTGGTTCTGTGTGAAATGGACATTGGACCGGATTTTAAACCATAGTCACACAGGATACTTTGACACAGTGTTTTAATTTTAAGCAGTTAAACATTATTAAAATACAAAATTGAAAAAAAACGTAGTAGTTACACTATGTACAATACAGTCAATTCTTATCAATTGTGGTAAAACTTGAACTTGAAAACTTGAAAAAACTTTGACCAGAAAGGTCCAGTTGGAAAGCTTAGGGAGACAAAACTTAGCCTTACCATATAAACAAAAATTAAGGATAGGTATTAGAAGTTGTTTGTGAACTTTTTAGAATTTTTCTATATTTTGCATAAAGGGAGCAATTTAACAGGCCATCCTCGGGAGTAATGAATCTCACTGTCAAAATCTGGACAGTATATAAAGCGAAAAAAAACCAACCACGAAAACATGCAACAATATTCAGGCAATGATTCCATATAAAAATTCTTTTTTTTTTTTTTTTTTAAATGTCCCATGTCATTCATGTTTTCTTTACGTACGTGTCTCTAAGATTTTTTCATAGCCCTTCTCACTTCAAAACGACCCTATAGAATAATAACGAGGTTCAACATTTAAAAAGCAAATTATAGGTCCACTGGTTACAGTTTTTTCATTGTAGAAACGATACCCTTATAAAACTACAGGGTTTGTAGTTTGCTTGCCCTGTTTGATGAAAACAGATCAGAGACTGACATTACCATTATTATATTTTTAGCCAAACATCTCAAATATGCAAAGTTCAAGTTCTTTATTGTTAGCTCACAAATTACACGAGCAATGATAAAGCCACAAGTTCTCTAACTCTCTTTGGAACTCCGGAACTCTCTTCTTTCAGCATTTCTACAGAAACTATCCCATATATTCACATTACATCGATAACAGTGCCCTCTAGTGGATGAACTCCGCAATGCTAATAAAAACACATATACATCTTCATTAGTAAAAGCTGATCTGCCATCTTTCCAAATTGTGTTTCAAATGCAATCAACCACCTTGCTTGTTTCTATGCCAACACCAGAAGCGACGATGATTGATCAGTGCATTTTTGTCCACCGATAAAAGCCCCCAAAAAAGGGCGAATAAAACTAGGTTGCATTTTCACCTTAAAAAAAAAAATCACATTAGGTATGGAAGATACCATCATTGTACATGAGCTTAAATTAATTTACTGTCGTCCGAATATAGAAATCGCGTTCTGTGTGTAACGGCCTTGCAGACAAATCTTGTTGTAACGGATATTATCGCATAGCATTCGACCACCTCACAACACGCTGAATTTAGTTCTTGGTCTATTTTGACAGCAAAAATTTGTCCCGGCACTCGTTTGTTCGGCAATCTGCATGCTTACTTAAACGTATGAGTCGAGACACATGACTCATTCCAGCTGAAACAGAAGCTTTGGTCTTGGCCATGGTTGAGTTTGGAGTCTGACTCTTTGAGGCTGTGGACAGGTGTCTTTTATACAGATAACGAGGTCAAACAGGTGCCATTAATACAGGTAATGAGTGGAGGACAGAAGAGCTTCTTAAAGAAGAAGTTACAGGTCTGTGAGAGCCAGAAATCCTGCTTGTTTGTGGGTGACCAAATACTTATTTTCCACCATGATTTACAATTAAATTCTTTAAAATCCTACAATGTGATTTTCTGGATTTCTTTCTCATTTTGTCTCTCATAGTTGAAGTGTACCTATGATGAAAATTACAGACCTCTCTCATCTTTCTAAGTAGGAGAACTTGCACAATCAGTGGCTGACTAAATACCTTTTTGCCCCACTGTACAAACAAAATAAGCTTTGTCTTAATGATTTTGCCCAAATGAATGTTAATGGAAATGTTTTAAGCATGTTTAAGGTAGGCTACGCTACGTTATATACAATACAGTATATATATTAAACTCCTCAGTTAATCCTCCTCAGTTTAATGTATCCCTATCATAAATCAGGGCACATTCCATGGATGCATATAATGCCTTCTGGAAAGATTTCTCATCAATTCTATTTAAATTATTCATTATGGGAAGATTTTTCTGCCAATGTATCACTGTATGTGGCTAACATTGTACCAACTATATAGTTTGATGGGGGAGCAATAATTTGGAACTGTTTACATTCAGCTCCTTCTTATTGTAATATATTCTGCAGCATAAAGCGACATTTTAGAGATTAGGCAGTCCAGTTTTGTGGCAGCAGTTTGAAGAAGTGTGTCTCTGTACAGGACAGTCCAGTTTTTCCATGCCTACAAACACCTGCAAAAAACTTCTTAATGAACCTCACTGAAGGTGTCAAGCTAATATGGACAGTGTATTCCACAAAACTGAAACAATGTTTGGAACGCCATTGGATGTTTTTATTATTTTAGAATATTTCCATGCAGTAGAGCTAAGGCGGTCAGAATTCAAACCCAGCTCATTATTCATCCTCTACCAAACTTTCCAACTGGCACAAACCCAGTTTTGTCAGTCAGGCCTGGAAGTGTGCGCTAATGGTGGTATGGTTTACATCACTCCAGGCACAGTGCAAGGAAATCTTGGGCATGTGGTAAGCTGCTCAGGTACTGAAACCCAATCCATGAAGCTCCTGACAACATGTTCTAGTGCTGACATTTCTTCCAGATTCTTTTTAGAACCCTGTAGTGCAGTGGTTCCCAATATACGTATATAGTGTGATCTCGAATCGCACTCCAGCACGGAAACAGCATCAGCTGCCTCTGGGAAAGCTCATTATGTGCAAAATCAGTGCATCACATAATCAGTACATTTATTATAAGGCTTATTGGGGTGGTGTGTCAGCATGAACAAAGTGAAACCAAAAAACTCACTCAAAGAAAAAGCATCAAGTCTGCTGTGCAGCACGAGAAGCCGAAATGCAGTGCGCTGCATAATCAATGCACTTATTATAAGGCGTATTAGGGCTGTGTGTCAGCGTGCACAAAGTGGAAAAAACAAAAACAAATATTAAGTAAAAGCATTAAGTTCGCTGTGCTGTGTGAGCCCATCTTATACATGCAGAACGAGAAGCCGAAAATCAGTGAACTGCGTAATGAATACATTTATTATACGGAGTATTAGGGCTGTGCGTCAGCGAACCCAAAGTGAAACGTCGAAATGTTAAAATAATATTCACTGGGGGAATATACAGTGGGGCAAAAAAGTATTTAGTCAGCCACTGATTGTGCAAGTTCTCCTACTTAGAAAGATGAGAGAGGTCTGTAATTTTCATCATAGCTACACTTCAACTATGAGAGACAAAATGAGAAAAAAAAATCCAGGAAAATCAACATTGTACGATTTTTAAAGAATTTAAATTGTAAATTTATGGGGGAAAATTAAGTATGTGGGGTCAACAACAAACAAGCAAGATTTTTGGCTTCACAGACCTGTAACTTCTTCTTTAAGAAGCTATTCTTCCTTAAACCACCTCAAGACAACAGACAACTGTACTTACCCAAACACAACCCCTGGGCACCCCTGACCGAATTAGAACCCATCCCAACACCTTAACTGTAATTTACCCATAAAAAGCCCAGACAACAACCCCCTCGTGCCACCAAACCAAACACAAAACCCACAAACCACGACACCCCTTCAAACAAACAAACAAGACAAGCGAACAACCAGGTTCCAGAAGTCAATAGCAAACACACAAACCCCCCAAAACACCAAACCCTCAAAGATCCAAAGAGCTATCCGAAAAGGGACAACCCAGGACGAAAATTGGTAGGACCTGGCAACCAGGCTGGGAAGAGTGAATTCTACAAATAGGCAAAGAGGTTGGTTGTGAATAATCAACTGGTGGGAGCAATTGTAAGCATACAAGACCATTGATAATTCCCCGATGCTAGGCTCTACACAAAGATCTATTCCTGTGGGGGTCAAAAATGATCATGAGGAATGTTGAGCAAAAAAATTCCCAGAACTTACACGGAGGGACCTGATGAAGGACCTGCAGAAGCTGGCACCAACATAACAAGGGCCCATCAGTAACCACACTACGGCCGAGAGGGGACTTCAGAATCCGCCGTGCCAAAGGTGTGTTCCCCTGCTTAAAAGCAGTAAATGTCCAGGCTCATTTCTGAAGTTTGCCAGTGAGAGCTATTGAAGATGGAACGTGGAGGGCTTCCAGCATGACAATGATCCCAAAACAGCGGCTCGGGCAACGAAGACGGTTGGCTCTCCGTAAAAAGCATTTTCAGGTCCTGGAGGTGGCCTCTAGCCCAGTCTCCCGACCCCCTCAACGCCATCATAGGGAAAAATTAACGCCAGTTACATGTACAGGGCCGTCTGGAAGTTGCCAGGGAAGAGCAGATGGATGATACAGAAAAGAATATCATGTGGGTCATATGAACCAAAATAAGAACTTTTTGTAAAAACTCCACTTGTCGGTTTTGGCGGAAGAAGACTGCTGCGTTGCACCAACCTACTGTGAAGCATGGGGGGTGGAAAACCTCACACAGGAAACACCCCCCACCGCCCCGGGCGGAACACCCCCCCCATGTTTTTTCCTGCATCGGGAAACGGAGCCTGCAAGATAACAACAAAACGTCACACGCAGCGTCACCGGGACAACAGGTTCCCCCCCACCCCACCAAGCAATGGAACGGGGTCATGTATTCATGAAAATTTTAAGCAAACACCTCCTTCCATTTAGTATGGAGCATTGAAGCTGGGAACATGGCTGGGTCTTCAAGGAATGACCAAATGATCCCAAAAAACACCACTCGGGCAACGAAGGAGGTGGGCTCCGTAAAAAAGCCATTTCAAGGTCCTGGAGTAGCCTAAAACCAGTCTCCAGACCTCCCAGTCCCATAGAAAAAATTGTGGGGGGGAGGGAGTGAAAGTTCGTGTTGCCCCAAAAAAACATCACTGCTTTCTCTAGAGGAGATCTGCATGGGAGGAATGGGCCCAAAAAAACAAGCTAACAGTGTGTTTTGCAAAACTGGTGAAAGGACTTACAGGAAATGTTGACCCTCTACGTTTTTTCCACCCATAATTTACAATATCGTATTACATTGTCTCTATAGTTTTGAAGTACTATGGTGAAACAATACAGACCTCTCTCATCTTTCTAAGAGGAGAACTTGGCACAATCAGTGACTGACGAAATAATTTTTGCCCCCACTGTACATTTCAAACCAATTTCTCATGTGAGGGGAACATGGGCGGGTTCTGAAAGGTCTAACTGGAAAAATGTACGAGTTAAGGAAGAGGGGTTTACAGCATGGAAGATTTGTCAGTCCTTCACCGAAGCCATGAACACAACACCCAACCTTCACCTCATCCAGGATGTGAACCCATGCCCTCAGGAACTGACATTTCCAGCAGATGGCTCTATCCACAGTGCCCCCAGAGCTGCTAGTCATACATATAGTCTTATGCAAACATTTTGTCACCCCTGGGGAACCCCTGGTAGTTTCCAAAATAAAATAAATTAACACAGCTTCTTTCTGGAACATACTTAAATTTGACATTTTTGCAAACCAAACAAGTCAGTGAAGTTCCGAGACCTTAAAATACAAGTTGCTCATCTAGGAAGATTTCCAAACTTGTATGTTTCAGATTTATTGGCTACTGCTGAGTCATATTTTCTCCCTTGCATTCTCAGATAATTACAGTGCTTGCAAAGCAAAGCACTAATTATATCCCACATTTGGGATGCTTAATGTACAAGACACAGTTCAAACACCATTGTGTACATAAACACATTATACAGATTATACATTTTGATGATAAAATGTATAGTTTGAAAGATTTACATTTAAAAATTGATAACTGACATGTATTAGGGGCATATCCTTGGGCTATTTACCATAAACATGCTCAATGTTCAGTTTGATGGAGTGTTTAGTGCCTATTTTCCACAGTTTTACTAGTGGGGAAGTAAGGCTGTCTGTGCAAGCACTTACCTAGCTTACAAGTACTGTTACATTTCTTACTCATGTACAACACCATATACACATCAAAATATAATTTATTAATAAATTATTCATGAGTTCTTCAGAATATCTTGTTAATTGTAAGCTTTGGCCATGATTGTCTGTGAGTCATTAGATGGTGAGTGCTAGATGAAGCACAACCCCAGGCAAAGTAATGGAATCACCACACATGAGGATGTTCACCCAGCTTTTTTACATCATAGCAAGTAATCACAGATATTACAATAAACAATTTTGGTTTGACAGTTGAACATTCTGGCTACTTAAAGCATACCTCAACCAACAAAATTTTAAATTATTTTAATTTATTGGTTTCCAGATCACGTAGTGGAAGAAAGTGCGCAATCAGTCAGTATTGAGGAAAAAAAAGTGCCAGGATAGAAAACCCAAAGCACTATGACTTGAAAATAAAAAAAGCACAACAAAACATATAAAAAACAAGTCTAGATTTGTGAAAGAACTAAGAAATCGGCAGCTGGGACAGTGTGCTGCTCATAACAAAGGCAGGCTTGAAGCACTCACCACAGGGCCTCCATACTGGAATACTCCATTACTGTAGTTGGATCACAAACAGAACCTGGATATGTTGCTAAAGACAATACAGACCCAGTCCATAGCAGTCCAGGTTTTTTGTTCATAACAAAATTATAAACGAAGGCAATGGTATCTGGTCATCAATGGCAGAACATGTAATGTGCACCGTGACAACAAATTTCTTTCTGCTAAGCACCTGGAAATGGTCCAGAAAGAGACAGGGGTGTGTAGTGAAGGTGCCATCTGTGTCTGGATGGTGGACAACAAAACTGTGGGAGCTGTTTGTGCTTCTTGGTGGATCAAATGATCCTCTCTACTGGTGGTCTGTCTGGGGCATCCAGAGCCTATTCGCCATGTGTGCATGCCCTTACAGAACCACTACGCCCAACACCTCCTAACAGCTAGGTCAGAATGGCTTAGATGGCAGGCAATTCATCGAAACATGCCCCCTCTCAAAGTCTGTCAACTAGGCAAAATGTCTTCGAATGCATCGTAGAGGCCTGTCTAGCAGTCAGCGATCTCTCACCAAGAAGTGGACTACCTAGAAGTAGCTTCTGAGAGCCTTTTATGGAGAAGGAGTGGAAGTAACACTCTTGTGGCAAGATCCAGTATCTAATCAGACCCCACCTGTAACCATTTGCATATCTGTCTGTGACGTTACTGCATGCCGTGTTTTGCAGCAATCCAACATTTTTATCTAGGTTTTTTTTTTGTCGATGGGTGCATATAGAACGTAGATTGTTTTCAGGAAATCCATATCAAGTATTTTAGAAAATTGGAAATCGGTTTGGTGTAAAATATTATTTTTCAGTGGTGAAACCCCAAATAATTTTTGTTGTCATAAAGGAATAACAAAGTAATTGTGATTTCGTTTGTTTGTTTTTTTTTGTTTATTTTATCATGTTCCCTCCAACACGGAGTGATTCCATAATTTCTACTTGAGATGGAAAAAAACTTAGCCAGGATCTTAGCTATTATACAAAAAAAATGCTTGGTATCATATTTGTGATTTGTTTATTTGCTACAAAGCAAAAAAGCGAGATCAGCATTCTCTAAGATTGGCCAGATGTTGTATCTATATTTCATCTGCCAGGAAGTCTCCTACATGTTACATTATCCTATCTCTAGTACAGCAGACTCCCTTCACAGTGCATGAATCAGCCTGCTTTGTTAAATCATCTACAACACTCAAATAGTGAAGCAGATCTGTTGATAAAGATTATGGCAGAATGAATCAGGCTCAGTGGGATACATGACGGTCTTTGCAAATGGGGCTATTTAGGCAGGACATCAACTGACCTGGCCAGCAGGGTCCTTAGCAGTGTGTCTGACTGCCTGGGTCTCTTTAGTTCTGGTTCAGAAGGTCTGTTAATGTGCTGTATAAATAAATGAACTTGGGCTTGAACTCAGAGTAAACAAAGTCATTACTGTTAATGTGATGTGTTTTGTTCTGCCAGCCCTGTGTTCTAACCTCTAGTTTGTGTGTCTGTGCAGCTCTCAGCGGCTCGCTATTGTTCACTCAACTGATTTTGAAAGTGGTGGCACACACGAATGTGCTTTGCAGTGCATTATTAGGTCAGTACCTCTGCAGCAGGTCCATCTGTGAGTGCAGGAGTTCATTTCTAGGTGACTGGTCAGTGATGCCTGTAGTCTGTTGGTATCAAACTCTCAATCACATTCACTTGGATAATTATCCTGTCTGCCTTTTTGTAATTGATGTTTCTGCACTGTTGGGCAGGGCATTTTCTTTTTTACTAAATTTAATTAAGCAGTTTTATAAGGTTAGAAATGTCCAATGAAATATTTATTCATGTTTAGATGATTCATTCTCTCTCTTTTTCTTTCAGCTAGAAATGTGATTAATAATTTAGGCTATGCTTCGGATTTTGAAAGCCCTTTGCTTATTTATTGTTCAGGACAAATCACTGCTGGCTGTCAAGAGAAAGAAAGAGTAAGAAAGAATGGAGGTGATACAGCCTTCATATTTATAACCAGGGCAGCCAACGGCTGAAGGCCGAAGCGAGACGAATGGGCTATAAAACAAAATATAATATAATAAAGTAAATCTATTCTCCAGTACTCATGTCGATTTCGTGTTTTATTCATAAGAAAGGAAGTTCTGAAAACTCAAATAATCAACAGTGTGTTTTAAACACGTTGGACTTTCACCTCATTGGAACGATTCTAAATCAGCCTAGAAACAGAAAAATATAGTGTAGTAGATGATATGTAAAGAACACACAAAAACAAATGCACTAACAATTAAGGTGAATAAAAATGAGGGAAGAAAAACATGGTTGTTCAATTAAAAATCTAGCACTGGAAAAGCATTTTTATGCAAATTACTTTATAATTAGTAATGTTATTGTTATTGACATATGCAATAATAATAATAATAATAATAATAATAATGAACTGGATCTGTATTGGTATTGGTTAAAAAGTAAAATTCGGACTAGACTTACATTTACAGCATTTAGCAGATGCCCTTATCCAGAGCGAGGTGGGATTTGAACCCTGGACCTTCTGGGCCAGAGTCCAGTACCTTAACCACTAGGCTACCACAGTCCCCTGGACTTCAGACCGTCCAGATAATATAAGTCATAATTTAAATAGCCCTTTATAAAGGAACACATTGACACATTACAAAGATGAAGGAGGAACAAAAGACCTAACACCTAAAAGCAGAGTAGTGAGCCGTGAAGAGGGAGGTTTTAAGTTGAACTATATAAGAAGAGAGAGTAGAGCACTCACAAGTAGAGGGGATTACTGAAGTTTACGAGCAGTAGCACTGAAATACATGCCACCCACTGTCTACAGTCTTGTGCATGGAAAAGCAAAAAGTCCAGTACCAGAAGATGTGACGGTACGGATGGAGGAGTTCAATAAGGTGTATATGGGCGAGATCGTGAAGAGCTTTGAAAGTTAAAAGACGTTTATACTTGATACGGGAGGATAATGGTAACCAGTGAAGCTGATGGAGAGTGGGAGTGATGTGCACAATGCACTTGGTAAAAGTGAGGACTCAGTTGCTCAGTTCTGAGCAATTTAACAGGGAGAACATTAAAGAGAGTTGTAATAATCAATGAGGGAGAAAATTAAGGTGTTAACCAGCCTTTTGGCATCATTGTTGTTGAGTGGAAGGTGGCGGCATGCAGTATTGCACAAATGGTAGAATGCAGCCTTTGTAAGTGACTTAATATGGGAAGCAAATCTAGTTTTAGTGCCGACTAACAACTTCAGTTTATCCTACCCATGTTGTAAATTCATAATATATGCAAGAGCCTAGCGTGAAATACCTATGGATGAAAGTCTAGAAATAATTATGTCATGATTCACAGTGAGATCAAGGAGGATGAGGATATTAAGAGAACCAGCATAAGTAGACAATAAAAGATCATAAACAATTCTTAACAGGGTAAACACAATGCTGTGCAGGTTGTGGAAGTCATATTGGAAAGGCTCATATTTCTGCTGAGAATATCCTGAAGCTGAGAGGGCAAAACTCTTTCTGTCATTTTATCTAAAAAATGGAGAGTGGGCCTGTAACTGTGAAAGTGATGAAGTATCTACTTCAGGTTTCTTCAGAATCGGAGCCACAGCAGCTATTCTGAGAGAGGTGGGGACAGAACCTGAGGAGAAACACTGATTAATGAGATGATCTAATGAAGAATAAATAGCAGAGAGACAAAATTTAAGAAAAACAGTAGGGACAGCGGTTTGTATTGTCACCACACAGCCAGATACCTGGATACCTGGATACCTGGCACAAACTCCACTTGTGTATAGACTGCATATTGTCCCTGTGTCTACATGAGTTTCCTCCAGTCACTCTGGTTTCCTCCCACATTGTAAAGAGTGTATGATTGTGCATGTGCCCTGTGAACGATTGGAGCCCTGTCTAGGGTTGGTTCCCACACTGTGCCCTAGCTCCAAGTGACTTTAAATTGGATTAAGTGGGTATAATAATGAATGAATGTATAATATAGAGCTGAATTTCACAATCTCTCTTTTTCATTTACACAGTGGGGCAAAAAAAGTATTTAGTCAGTCACTGATTGTGCAAGTTCTCCTACTTAGAAAGATGAGAGAGGTCTGTAATTTTCATCATAGGTACACTTCAACTATAGGAGACAAAATGAGAAAAAAAATCCAGGAAATCACATTATAGGATTTTTAAAGAATTTAATTGTAAATTATGGTGGAAAATAAGTATTTTGTCAATAACAAAAGTTCAACTCAATACTTTGTAACATAACCTTTGTTGGCAATGACAGAGGTCAAACGTTTCCTGTAAGTCTTCACCAGGTTGGCACACACTGTAGCTGGTATTTTGGCCCATTCCTCCATGCAGATCTCCTCTAGAGCAGTGACGTTTTGGGGCAACACAGACTTTCAACTCCCTCCACAAATTTTCTATGGGGTTGGGGTCTGGAGACTGGCTAGGCCACTCCAGGATCTTGAAATGCTTTTTACGGAGCCACTCGGAGCAGTGTGTTTTGGATCATTGTCATGCTGGAAGACCCAGCCACAATTCCGTCTTCAATGCTCTCACTGATTGAAGGAGGTTTTGGCTTAACATCTCACGATACATGGCCCCGTTCATTCTTCCCTTAACACGGATGAGTCGTCCTGTCCCCTTTGCAGAAAAACATCCCCAAAGCATGATGTATCCACCCCCATGCTTTACAGTAGGTATGGTGTTTTTGGGATGCAACTCGGTATTCAAACACGACGAGTTGAGTTTTTCCAAAAATTTCTATTCAGTTTCATCTAACCACATGATTTCTCCCATCTTCTTCTGGATCCTCCAGCTCTCTGGCAAACTTCAGACAGGCCTGGAACATGTACTGGCTTAAGCAGGGGGACCCGCCTGGCACTTGGCAGGATTTGAGTCCCTCATGTCGTAGTGTGGTTTACTGATGGTAAAAACGAGAAACCCCTTTTTCCTTTTGGTCCAGCTCTCTGCAATGTACATTCCTAAGGTCCCTCCGTGTGTTCTGGGATTTTTGCTCACCGTTTCTCATGATCATTTGACCCCATGGGATGAGATCTGCATGGAGCCCCAGATCCGAGGGAGAGTGGTCGTTGTACATAATAAAATTGCTCCCACAGTTGATTTATATTCACACCCAGCCTGCTTGCCTATTGTAGATTCACTCTTCCCAGCCTACGGCAGGTCTACATATTTTCTTCCTGGTTCCTTTGACACGCTCCTTGTCCTGACCATGTTGAGTTTGGAGTCTGACGTTTGCGGCTGTGGACAGGTTCTATATATATACATAACGAGGTTCAAACCGGTGCCATTAATACGGAGGACAGTGAAGCTTCTAAAGAAGATTTACAGTCTGTGAGAGCCAAAATTTAGCTTGTTTGTGTTTGACCCAACTTATTTTCCACCATGGATTTACATTAAAATCCTACAATTGATTTCCTGGATTTTTGTTTTTCTCCTCATTTTTGTCTCTTATATTGAAGTGTACCTATGATGAAAATTACAGGACCTCTCTTCTTTCTAAGTAGAGAACTTGCACATCAGTGCTGACTAAATACTTTTTCCCCACTGTATATAACCACATTTGCAGTTGAGACTTCTGATTATGACCTCTGAATTATAGCAATTAAAAGGGGTATACCTGAAACTGCGATACAAGTGGAAATGTGTAACTGTAAGCACATGTGTTAATTGTCTTTCTAATTGCCCCCAGTGTTTGACTAGTAACAGTTGTAAACCAAGCGTCCTGTCATGAATATAGTACTGATGCTGACAGGCGTGGGGTGAGGGCGGTAAATAAATATCGGCTGGAAAAGGTCTTCCTCCACACACACACACACACACAACACAACACACACACACACACAAACTGTTTGTTTTCGGGTATAACCAAGACTTCCTTCTTCAAACAAATGATTACATCAAATTAACATCCAGAGTGGTGAACGAATCTGTGGAACAGGGTGCTGCTCTTAACAAAACATTCAATGCAGTACTACACAACCAAGCACTATCAGTAACATGAAGTTGAAAAATCTGATCAACTATTAAAGTTTCATTACTAAATACTTGGTTTGGATAATTGAACAGCCTCTTAGAGTGACCATTATCAACTTGCTAATGTTCAACCTATCACCTTCCAGATCACATGCCAGGCTTACTGGCTCCCATTTGACATCAACTGTAGAGATTTTGATCCTTAGACTACTAGTAGTGTACGATAACGCAAATAACTCACCACATTTAGAAAGTTGGAGAATAATGCAAGAATATTTTATAGCCTTTTAATATCCCTCAAAGTGTCAATCACATAATTATTAGGAAGTGAATAGTGAATGCACCAACACCTTAACTAATTCCGTCTCTCCAAACTGAATGACCAAGCCAGGAGGATATTGATCAGGGAAGCTACCAACAGGCAAGTGGCAACTTTAAAGAACTTACTAGTCTTATGGAAAAACCACGCTCAGGTTACCCAAAATTCGCCATCCCTAATGTGGAGCATGGTAGCAGCAGCGTTACGGTGGGGGTGTTTTTCTTCTGTGGGGACTGGCCAATTGGTTAGGACTGAAGGGAAAATGTATGCTGTCAAGCCCATACCCATTTCTTGAGGAAAACCTGCAGCCCCCTGGTAGACAGTTGAAGACAGGCAGATGGATCACCTTTCAGTACAACAACTACCCTAAACACACTGGCAAAAAATAGCACAGTGGTTTAAGGTTAGGGAGGTGAAAGTCTTTGAGCCAAGTCAGAGCCGTGGCCTAAATCCAATGTACCTACATTGAGAGCAGTTCATTTTTGCTCACTACATAATTTTAAGAGGACGTAATTTCAGACTGTAAGACTCAAAGTCCTCTGCACATTCTGCATTCAAATTCATCCTAAAGGTGCTGGATTGGGTTGAAATCAAGGCTCTTAAAGTCCAGTCCAGTCAAGTCTCAAACAATTTTTTATGAGCTTGCTTTATTGATGAGTTATTGTCATACTGATATAAGGAACAGTATTGTCTCAAACCGTTGCTTCTACAGCTCCAGGGTCCAACACCCTAGCTGAAATCTGAATTATTCATGTCCTGACGTTACATCCAGATGTATTCTTGAACTAGGACCTACTGCTGAGCTGTTGTTGCTCCTAGACATTTCTGCATCATTGTTCATCATTGTTCAACAGTTCTTGAGGCGGTCATATGGTTCACCATGATCAACGAGGTTTGAGTCTTGTCGACTCCTTCTGGCTAGGTTGCGTGTCAAACAGGGGACGCTGGACAGAGGTATAATCTCATAGTGTTATAATCCCAGCACTGCAGTGGACCGCCACACAGTTCAGGTAACATACTCACCTGTGCCCTGTGAGCTCTGAGGAGAGCCAGGACCCTGTGTGACTGTGATCAGGACAAGTGGTCTTAAGGGCCTTTTCACACCAAGTCCGATTTTTACGGATGTGAAAAATGGTTTGGAATTTTTAACATAGTGGTACCTTCACACCAAGTCTGATGCATTTTTTGTCCAAACTCTCTGAAAACTCAAAAAGTTGACTGAAGAGGAAGAAATGGATTCCTTGAGCAGCAGCAGTAGTTTTTTCTCTTAAGCACAGCAACTAAACAATGCTCATATTGGGTTCACCCCATTCTACAGAACACACAACAACACGGAGAGTTTCAGCGACTCATTCAAGAACATTGTGCACATGAACAGACTAGAATAAACATGACAACGGTTCCATAGTCATTGTGAGGTACTCACTGTCATCATCACCAAGGGATGAGCTGTTCTGTCGCTATCTTGACACTCATTTGTTTGGGCTGGAACCATGACAACGGAGCTCTGAGTGGTCAGCCTGATTTTGAACGCATCCGATCATGTAGAAATTAGAACAGGCTCCGATTAAAATATTTACACAGCGTTGCAGTCCGTCAGTTTCGGACTTGGTATGAAAAAAAGCTTTTAAATGTGTGTTCTTTTTCAAAACTTAAAGTTCATTGTTTTTCGTCTGTGAAAAACAAACTCGGTGTGAAAAGGCCTTAAGACTAGAATAAAAAATTGCTTTTATAGTCGAGTAGAACAACTTTACCAGCCTAAAATTATCTATAATTCTAAATACCAGACTTGAACATGTGGACCACTGAATGGCTGTTCAGTATTCTCCTGTTAATTGTTGTCAATAGGGACATACATGTCTGAAGTTTCAGGTGGTTTCTCTCTGCTTATTTGTATGGCACTATTTACTTCTAGACAACATTACTTTTAAATAAACAGTTAAGTACGATCCAAGGAAGATAAGTATCTATTCTCCCAGATCTTATTGGTTCAGTTCAGAATGCCGTATGGAAAAGGAATTATGTTGGAAGTACATGTCATGTGGAAAAGTATAGGATTAAGATAGCAAGGAGGTGCCTGTGCAATTATGCACCACATTAAAGGGCATTTGCACTTCTCCAGATGTGAACTCAACCGTGGTGATGATAGAGAGGATGAGAGAGACAGGCAGACAAGTAAGAAAGGCGAGGGGGGCAGGCATGAAGTCAGTGACAGAATGTGATATTGATAGTGTCCTGAGGGTAGTGAACTGAAAGAATGTCTAACAGAGGAAGGAACAGTTGTTCTCTGTGTGAGGGTAATAACTACCTGGGAATCTCATGCCTGATTTATATCCTCCGTCCCTCCACCGTGCTTCCAAACTCCTATAGTACACACGCCTATAGTATACACACACGCTGACTGATGGCTTCATTTACAGGAAGTCTATGTCCGAAATTCTCTTTGCACACATTGTCATTACCAAACACAGTACGTTTGATGAATTAATATGTTGATCATGGAATACTAGTAAAATGTCTCCTGTTGTGTATTCTTGTGGCCATAAATGAGAATATTTTCGACAAAGGTCAACAAATAGATAGTAAAATGGGTTTCTATAGCACTTTTTATAATGAAGCATTGTCTCAAAGCAACTTTACAAATATCTAAGCTCAAAGACCCAACTAAGCAAGCCTAGGATGGAAAGAAAAAACTCGTAACATAAATGTTATAAGGAGGAAACCTTGGGAGGACCAAGACTCAGAAAGGTACACAACCTACTTGGGCAGCCTATATGTTATAAGTGAGAATTAAACTAAGTTACCTAATTATATGTTTATAGCTATAGTTTATATAAACAGAAGCCAAATATAAAAATTAAAGAAGAGAACATATTTAAAGCAATTATAATAAGTAAACTAAATACAATAATGTACAGATTAATTAAAGGTAATATTCTGAAAATTATAATAAAATAGAGAATTTAAGAGAATAGTATAAATAAATAAAATATTGAGTAAAATAACACAGAGAATATGCGTATCAGCATTATTTAGTCAAGTAGATGTAGATTATTGTGTCCTCAGTGGGAAAATTTGGTGGCATGGCATGATCAGTCAACTGCAGGAGAGGAGATGGCATTACTACTCTCTGATTTGATCTGAGTAATGGTATGAGGGTTGGAATTGATTCCAGAAGAACAACTTGAGTAGAGCCACAACTGGTACCAGAAGAACATCTTAGTGTGAGGACTGGAACTGCCACTAAAATAAGAGCTTGGAGAGAGAGCTGAAAATGTAGTTAGTGATGTTAATAATGCGAATGTAAATGTTAGGGCATCCTGTCTTCCTGTCTGTCGGTATTTAGTAACAACCACTTTGGCAGAAATTACTGTGTCCAAATTGATTTACAATTTTTCCTCACGCTTTCAAACAGAATGCATATAAAAGCAAATGAAGATCTTGTTTTACTCAGATTTATCCTGGTCAGGGTCACACAAGGTCTGGAGGCTATTCCAGAATTCATTGGACATATCCAAAGGTATATCCTGGACAGGGCCACTCCATCACAGTGTTGTGGAACACTGTGGATTGTGTAACAGCACCACCTGACCTTCATGTCGAAAGCCCAGTCCAGGATTTAAAGTCATGTCCTGAGAAATTGCTGTTTCCATCAGCTGAGACTTACCTCTGAGCCACAGGAGCTGCTGTGAAGGCCACTGCAAACCATTAATCTTTTCATTTATTGAAATATAAATGCAATTTTTATTTTGTGCTCTGTTTTGGATCAGTGTCTTACTGTAACATCCAGCCTCAGTTACTGACGGTGATACGATGGCTATTATCACAATTTGCGATAATACTACAATCTATATAACCTTCAATCTGCAGAATTTTTTCTTTGCCACTGGCTACACATGCCACAAAACATAACATAACCACACAGTAGCAGTATGCAGTGCTTTCTTCCTTGGAGATTTCATACTTTGTTTCATCGGACCACAGCACTTTATCTTTGACTGATCTGAGTGTTGCGTTGCACACTTCACACGCTGACTTTGGTCATAAGATCACAGGTAAGACTTTGTTTTGATGACTCTTGCATGCAGTTCATGTTTGTACAGGCAACACATCACGTTGGACTGTGTACCACGTCTCCCATTCCAGCCAAATGTTCCTACAGTCCCTTGACAGAAATTTAAGGGTCTTGCTTTGCATACTTTACCAATCTGTAAGTCGTTCTATCAGAGCATTTTCTTGGTCTTCCTGATTGTATCTGGACTTCATCAGTCTTGAAGTAAGGTTAAGCAAGTGCATTAATCAATGAGTTGTTTTTAAATTAAATCTAAATGTGTTTCATGCACATTGTAATTAACAGAAGGTTGATTTACTAGGATCTCAAACATTTGTTATTTGCTTGTCAACTTAATATATGTGGTTAGTGGGTGGCTTTGGTCTGGTTTGGTCAGTGATTAAGTTACTCTGCCGTCGCGACAGGTCTTTGATGGCTTTGATGGCTCAAGCTTGAACACCTATAACTCTCCAGGTCTGTAATCCTAATCCTTCTTCTTGTCTTGCGGAAGTCTCTCTCTCTCTCTCTCTCTCTCTCTCTCTCTCTCTCTCTCTTCTATGTGTGTGTGTGTGTGTGTCTGGGACGTGCAGTCAGGAGAGACAGGCGAGACAGGACCTCACCTGTTATGTTCCAATAAAAAAAAATGTAATAAAATGTGAAATCGTCAATATCGCAAATTTGCAGAATTTGGCTGTAATTCCTGGCAAGGCAGAATGAATTGTGGAATCCCATTAAAACTAAACTGAGTGCGGGGAGTGTGTGCCTGTGACTATCTGTGTGAATATCACCAATATGCTGTTTGTAGATCTATTATTTGCATGTCATCACCTACCACAGTCTATCACATACAGTGGTGCCTGAAAGTTTGTGAACCCTTTAGAATTTTCTATATATTTCTGCATAAATATGACCTAAAACATCATCAGATTTTCACACAAGTCCTAAAAGTAGATAAACCCAGTTAAGTTGTTTAACCCAGTTAAACAAATGAGACAAAATATTATACTTGGTAAATTATTTGAGGAAAATAATCCAATATTACATATTAGTGAGTGGCAAAAGTATGTGAACCTTTGTTTTCAGTATCCCTGTGCAGCAATAACTGCGACTAAATGTTTCCTGTAACTGGTGATCAGTCCTGCACACCGGCTTGGAGGAATTTTAGCCCATACAGAACAGCTTCAACTCTGGGATGTTGGAGGGTTTCCTCACATTAACTGCTTGCTTCAGGTCCTTCCACAACATTTCGATTGGATTAAGGTCAGGACTTTGACTTGGCCGTTCCAAAACATTCATTTTCTTTTTCTTTAACAATTCTTTGGTACAACAGCTTGTGTGCTTAGGGTCGTTGTCTTGCTGCATGACCCACCTTCTCTTGAGATTCAGTTCATGAACAGATGTCCGGACAGTTTCCTTAAGAATTCTCTGATATAATTCAGAATTAATTGTTTCATCAGTGATAGCAAGCCATCCTGGTCCAGATGCAGCAAAACAGGCCCAAACCATGATACTACCATCACCATGTTTCACAGATGGGATAAGGTTCTTATGCTGGAATGCAGTGTTTCCCTTTCTCCAAACATAACACTCTTCTTTTAAACCAGAGAGTTTTGTTTTGGTCTCGTCTGTACACAAAACATTCTTCCAATAGCCTTCAGGCTTGTCCACGTGATCTTTAGCAAACTGCAGACGAGCAGCAATGTTCTTTTTGGAGAGCAGTGGCTTTTTCCTTGCAACCCTGACATGCACAACATTGTTAAGTGTTCTTCTGATGGTGGATTTAGAAGAACCATCTAATTAACTGCTAATCCTAGAGGTTCACATACTTTTGCCACTCACTGATATTTAATATTGGATCATTTTCCTCAATAAATAAATGACCAAGTATAATATTTTGTCTCATTTGTTTAACTGGGTTCTCTGTATCTACCTTCATCACGTGTGAAAATCTTATCATATTTATGCAGAAATATAGAAAATTCTAAAAGGTTAACAAACTTTCAAGCACCACTGTATGTGAAAAAGATATTTAGGCTTGTTGATATTGATAAAACAGCAATGATAAAAGGAACCACGAGAGGCAGGCATTACTTTTGCCACAATAATGAGGGTGTGCAAGAACCCAAGTACTGATGATGCTTGTTGAATGAGTGAATATCTGAACTTTATAGATGACAAGGGCCGGTCGCGGGCACTGATGCGGGTCAGAGCTGTTCGAAAACATAATATATACTGCTAAAAAAAAAAAGGGAACACTTATACAACACAATATAACTGCAAGTGTTCACTTTATTTTTTTGAGCAGTATATATATATATATATATATATGTTCTTCCTTGGTCCACCCTACTTTCTTCTACCAAGTGATAAGTGATGGGTTTAGATCCTATAAACAGACTGCATCAAAAATACACAGATGACCTGGGAAAAAAGTATGACTCGAATTGGGTATGCATACATTAAGAATGTGATATTAAATAGGAAAAAAACTTTGCCTAATCAAACCAAGTTATTCAGAATTTAATAGTTTAATCTCTTTGAGGTTCATTCATTAATTTAACTTGATTTTGGACTATGTCGCAGGAGAGTCTGCACATGGAGCCAGGCAATCCTAGACAGGGCACCTATCCATCGTAGGGCATATGCACTCATTCAATCCACTTTAGAGACACCAATTAACCTAACACAAATGTCTTTGGAGGAAATCGGAGTACCCATAGTAAACCAATACTGACACGGGGGACATGCTGACTCCACACAGAAAGGACCCAGACCACTCCACCTGGGAACCCGGGACCTTCTTGCTGTGAGGCAACGGTGCTACCCACCAAGCAACTGTGTGTGTGGGTGTGTGTGTGTGTGTGTGTGTGTGTGTGTGTGTGTGTGTGTGTGTGTGTAGATCTGAGTGTGTTTCAGTACTCAGTTTGACTTGCTCCTTAGCTATCGCACACTCCGCACTGTTAATGTTACTTTCAGTTTTCAAAATAGGTTACCTCAATCATCCATGACCAGAGCCACCTTATGAACATGTAGATATTGAGAAGCAAGTTGACACTGGGCCATTGCAGGAACTGTAACCAGTAGCAGTAGCATATAGATGTGGGCACAATCACAGCTTCTGGAAGATTAACTTGAAATTGACTTAGCCTGGTCAGAGTTACAGGAGGTTCAGAGCCAATTACCTAATACACTGGGTGCATGTGAAAGTGCTCCCTAGACGGGACACCAGTCCACTGTAGGATCCCATAAGCATAACCTGACCTTTAAGTATCAAGCCCAACCTGGGTTTTAAATCCAGGTCCTATGCAGTTTCCAGAAGATAGCTCTTACCTCCAAGCCATAGCAGTGATGTGGGTGTCCCTGCTGTGCTTTCTGGCCAGGTCGAGCATCAAAGAGGAAAGAGGAAAAGCCTGGAGTGTTGAGTGTGCCTCTGTGCTGCCCTTCCAAGCCCTTTGTGTTGGACCAAATCCAGTGTATGTGTTTACCAGGATAGGATCCTTAACATATTTTTGCTTATAAATAGGTACAGGGTATGCAGCTTCATGCAAACAATATCACAAAATGTGCATTCAGTGTGACCCTTTATTCCAGGGTATCAAACAATATGTTTGTTGTATATGTTTGCTGTTACTGTTCTGCTATAACTACACAACACAGTTGAAAAAGATATGTCAGTCTAAATAGCTTGATAACAAGACTGATTAATCATACACTGACAGTGGATCCTGATTAAGCAAGAAGTTTCAGGTTGAAAAGCTGTCTGAAATCTCTCTCTTGTGGTTGAGGACAGGATTATGTCTTTATGGATTAGCTCAACTGTTTTGAGTTTTGCCGTGGCCTTGATCACACATGAATGGTAAATGTTTGTTGATCTAGATTTTCTTAGCCAGACATCAAAGCCTTTTGTATGCCATAATCTACCATTTCTGATCTCTGACCAGATGTCTACTGATGGGAAGATTGCGTATTGTTACTGATTTACCATTATTTTACTGATTGCTATTATTACAAACTATTGTACAAGAAATGAGAACACAAAAGGATAGACACATATGTTCTGGAGATTGTTCGTATTACTCTTGAATGTTTGCCTATTTCAGACATAAGCATGACCTGTTAGTCAGATACATTTTGTTTTGCATTTTGATCTATACTGTTTAGATTTGAAGAAGAATGGCACATCAGCCTGATCAGATCTGATCATCTCCCTCACTATATAACATACACTATTGTGTGAAAGTTGTAGGCGAAGTTGTGGTTGTTTTAAGTCTTTGGCATGAGTGCATCAGTTGTAAATCATCATCATCAGTTCATTTGATTAAGTAATTGCTAAATCACATATCCCCAGACATGTCAGTTTAATAGAGAGGCTGGTGGCAAAATGCAGGAACACAATAATAATAATAATAATAATAATAAGAAGAAGAAGAAGAAGAAGAAGAAGAACGATTCCAAACTACTATGTACAGACAGGCAAAAACAACATCAGGTTTGTGTATGATAGAGAAAATGCAAAAGTATACAGTAAACTAGTCCAAATATAAATGAATAAATAATAAATAAACAGTATTACACTCACCAATCACTTTATGAGGTACACCTCCTTGTTTCCACACTCATTGTCCATTTTATCAATTCCACTTGCCATATAGAAACACTTTGTAGTCTGTGATCTGTTTCTCTACATACTGTGTTTGTCCCCTTTACTCTGTTCTCTAATGGTCAGGATCCCCACAGAACCACCACAGATCAAGTACTTCTTGGGTGGTAGATCCTTCTCGGCACTGCAGTGACACTGATGTGGTGTTCTGGGATGAGTGGATCAGACACGACAATGCTGATGGAGATTTTAAACATCTCAATGTTAATGCTGGTTAGAAAATATTCCACCAACCAAAAATGTCCAGCCACCAGCATCCTGCAGGCAGAGCCCTGTCAGCACTAATAAAGGATAAGACAATGACTAACACATACTGTACTGAGCTACTGTCTCTGACTTTACACTACAAGGTGGAGCAATATGGTACAGTAAATGTGTTTAATAGAGTGTGCAGTGAGTGAACACAGTGTTTCAAACTCCAGCAGCACTGCTGTGTCTGATCCATTCATACCAGAACAACATACACTAACACACCACCACCACATCAGTGTCACTGCAGTGCTGAGAATGATCCACCACCCAAATAGCACCTGATCTGTGGTGGTTCTGTGGTTGTTGACCATTAGACAACAGAAAAAATGGGGATACCAAAGAATGTATAGAAACAGATTCTACAATCTGTAATTGTAGAACTACAAAGTGCATCTACACCGATCAGGCATAACATTATGACCATCTTCTTGTTTCTGCACCCATTGTCCATTATCAGTTTCACTTACCATATAGAAGCACTTTGTAGTTCTACAATTACAGACTGTAGTCCATTAGTTTCTCTACATACTTTGTTCATCCCCTTTACTCTATTCTCTAATGATCAGGACCCTCACAGACCAGCACAGATCAGGTAATATTTGGGTGATGGATCATTCTCAGCACTGCAGTGACACTGATGTGGTGGTGGTGGATCAGCACAGCAGTGCTGCTGGAGGTTTTAAACACCTCAGTGTCACTTCTGGACTGAAAATACTCCAACTACTAAAAATGGACTCCCTAATAACTGATAAAATGGACAATGTGTGTAGGGTCGATGTGGTGTGCCTAATAAAGTGATCGGTGAGTGTATAAATGACATGTGTTTGTGTGAATATGTGTATTTCAGTTCTGGAAGAGTCTCTCTGTGAGCAAAAGTAAAATAATCACGTAGAGAGTGCTGTGTTATTGCACTCTCCAAAATGAACTGTATCGCTCCCTAAATAACAGTCTCTCACGCTGGCTTTCAGCCTGTTTGCTATTAAAAAGTGATTATCTTTAAACAGTCCTTCAAGTGTAGCTGAACTCAGGTTTGTTCACAGCACATGGCTTATTGTATAAAGGTTCATTAGCAAATTGAGGCTGCACTTGGCTGAGTTAGACCCGTGCTGCTCCCTCCACAAGAGACGACCCTGTGGCAACCCCGCCTGTGGTGATAATCTCATCTGCCTTGCTGAATACATAGTGTAAGCTGGCTATGGCATGGACTACTTTGATCCTTCAGATGTTACTTTGTGGCGAATGTTTTATTACAATGCCAACATTCAAGTGGTGTTTCAAAATAGGACTTTGGGTGGAGTACACACTTTTCTAGGGCTTATAGAGGTTTCCAGGATGTTGATGTGCAGATGTTTACATGTTCCCTGTTCTCACAACATGCTTTTCTGTCTAGAGCTCTTGCAGTGTGACTAATTAATTGATTATTTTATTTATTCTTGGATGAAATTCAGACACAGCTATTAAATGAAGAGAATGCTTTGTGGACCCTGTAAAACAGTTCATAAAGCCTTGCAATGCCAGTTGAAAAAATACATTTAATTGAAACATTATGCCTGTCATTTGTACATATCTTAGACTTTTTTCCTGAACTGAAATGAATTGAAAATTATAACATAATTTTAAACTCTCTTTTTCATATGTGACACATTTGGATTAGAAAAAGTAATAAAAAGTTAGTTATCAGAATATAGTGGTACTTGGAAGTTTGTGAACCCTACGATTGTTCGGAGTCGTAGCCTAGTGGTTAAGGTACTGGGTTATGGATCAGAAGATCCATTCAAACCTATGCCAGGCTGTCACTTGTTGTGTCCTTGAACAAGGCCCTTAACCCACAATTGCTTGGACTGTAAGACCTTATGTCCAGATTCCTGATTCAACTTCTGGGATTTTCTCACCTGGATTATTGAGCATCAAGACATTGTGAGACTGCATCAATTGTAAGTATGGATAAGGGCATCTGCTAAATGACATGCGTAAGTGTAAATGCATAAATGTGACCTGAGATAAAAATATTGTACATGGACATTTATTTATTGAGGGAATGGTTCAATATTACATACCTGTGAGTGGCATAAGTATGTGAAACTTTGCTGTCAGTAACTTGCAGCCACATGTTTCTGGTAATTTAAGATCAGTTCTGCACATCGGCTTGGAGGAATTTTAGCCCATTCCTGCACACAGAACAGAAGTGTGGGATGTGGGTCAATTTCCTAATATGAACTGCTTGCTTTAAGTCCTTCCACAACATCTCTTTTGAATTAAGGTCAGAACATTCACTTGGCCATTCCAAAAGAATAAATTCATTCTTCTGCATCCATTTTTATTAGAATGACTTGTGCCCGTAGGGTCATTGGTTTGCTGCATGACTCACATAGTCTTGAGTTTCACTTCACAGTTCAGTCCTTTAGAATTTACTGTTATAATCCTGAACTCATTGTTCCATCAATAACTGCAAGCCATCCTAGCCCAGGTGCAGCACAAAAAGGCCCAAACCACTATACTACCACCACCATGTTTTATATGTGGGATGAGGTTCTTATGGTGGAATGCAGCGTTTTCCATCATCCAGATATAATGCTACTATTATACTCCATGCTCTTGAATTGATCTCTATTCGTCGACCACTCTTCAGAAGAGTAACAATAGTATTGAATTACCTCCATACATCATCTGTCTGACTGTAGATTGGTGGAATCAAAGCCGTTTAGAGATGATTCTGTAAGCATATCTAGCCTAATAAGTGTCAACAACTCTTTATCTGAGATCGTAATGATGCACTTTCACGAATATGTTCATACACTTTCTTATCTGCTTAATCCTTTACAGGGTCAAGGGAGAGCCGGTGCCTAACCAGCAGCATAAAGGCGCAAGGCAGGAATAACCCTAGACAGGGCACCAATCCAGCATAGGGAACACACACTCGCACACTCATACACACACTTACACACTAAGGGCCCCTTTAGAGTAGTCAGTTACTCTATAGCATGTCTATGGATTGTGGGAGGAAAACGGAGCACCCAGAGAAAACCCACGTGGACATGGTGAGGACATGCTGACTCCATGCAAACTCCACCAGACTCCAGGACCCAGACCACTCCACCCTGGGATTGAACCCAGGACCTTCACAGGGTGCTCACTCACACCTGATTGTCATCCTATTGATAGAAAACACCTGACTCTAATTTCACCTTCAAATGAACTGTTAATGCTAGGTATGTAATATTGAAAAATCTAACTTAATAAATGGATGGCTATAATGTCTTTGTCTTTTTTGATTAATTAAGTTCATTTTGTCTTTTTGTTTTATGTCATATTTATGCAGAAATTCAGACACTTCTAAAAAGTTACAATAACTGAAAGTGAATATGCTGAGCATTGCTGCATTTTAATTACCCACACTGATATGACTAACTGAGCCCATACAGTTTTGATCTGTGCAGAAATCAGGCAGCATTGTTCTTGCTTTGCAGTTTCCCTCATAATATCTCCACCACTATTCCTATCTCCACCAGAGTGCTGTGTGGGTGTAGTCTTTATCTCTTTCTTGACGAGGTGTCCCAGGTGTCTCCTTCTTCAAATATTTGACACATTTATAAATAGCAGTAATTCACTACGGACATCTAACCACTACTTTAGTATATTGTTTGATTTAGTTTCAAATGTCAGTCTTCATTGATTTAATCTTGTTTGTAGTTGCTGTGGCTTTGGATATCATGTTGTGAAGGACTTACATATTCACATTTACAGCTAAGACTTATTTAGTATGGGAAATACACTTACTGTGGTTTTGGTTGATGAGAAGAAAGCAGTGTGGCCGTGGGGAGAACATACAAATACAGTACCATTGACAGGAATGAAACCCAAGTTCTGGTGATATGTAGCACCAGAATTACATGGTGTGCCAGTGTGCTGTCCTTCTGCATGCTACAAACTTTACTTTAAATGTAAATTTACTTTACTTTGATCATTACTATTTAATTCTATATACATGCCCTTGATTATACTGTGCAAGACCTATCAGCTTGTTTAACACTTGGCAACTTTTTAAAAAAACTATCGCTAATAATTCTGGATAGGGTAAAGCAGTTATTAAAGCTGTTATTAAACACAGTACCAATTAGAAATTACTTTTTTTATATAAATAAAAAAGGCCTATAATTTTGAGAGCACAAGTGAAAAGGCTTGTTTTGTCGAAAAAGGGATTCCCACCTAACCACCGCAAGTAAAAATTTTCCAAGCAGTTATAACCAGTGACCCCTTACCCGCCCTGCACCTGGGACCTGTGCACAATGTTTTCCGAGGTCATATGTGTAACATTTAAGTTGTTTAAAAGCCGGGGGGGTACACTACATGATTTTTACCCTGCTTTAGCTGACGATTCTCAGTGTGCAGAGTTGTTGATAGTCTGAATTGAAGTTGGAGAGGAGCATGAGATTAGTGTGTGAAGGGTGCCAGTCTACGACTTGTGGGCCTCCCGATCGCGTTTCAGACCATCGGAGCATCTCAAACCCATCTTAGATTTTTTTACCTGACTTGCGTCAGCGATTCCATCTGAATGAGTCCGGTCAACAAAATGGATGAAGCCTTGAACCAACCAGTGGGTTGGGTTTTAAAAAGGTAGATAGCTAGCGACTACAAACAAGAAGATAGTAGCTTTGGCTAGATTATTTTTGTGTGTGGAGAAAGACAGTAAAGAGAGAGAGTAATACCGCTATATGTGACATTAATAGTTGCCTATGTAGTTATTGCTATAATGTGTGCAAGTGTTACCTCCATGAAATACTTCTGGTCTCCTAGGTACCGAAGCGTGTTTGGTTTTGGGCATGTTCATAGCAAACAGGCAACAGGTTTGTCATGTATGTGTGATCCCTAGAGATGGGTTCCTGGTTACCAGTTACACCCTCCCACACTAAGATGTTCCATCTGCTTCAATCCACTCAAGCTGTTCTGCCATCATCAGCTCAGCTCAGTACTCAGACCACAACAGAAGGCAGTAACTCTCTCATTAAATTATTTTGTCTTTGGTAATTAGTTAAACTTAAGTCAGGTTAACATATGACTGGTAAAGGAATTAAGGAGCCTCTGAGTGTGTGTCCCATTGATCACAGTTAAATTTACACTAAGCCTAAGATTCTGTGCTAGGTACCCCTATTGGCATTCCACTGTGCACACATTAAGAACTGGTGGCATGCATTTGAAAACAGGCTATCCTTTGGTTGTATTTTTATACCTTTCCATTTCATATTTTATGACCGTGCAAAATACTGAACTGGAAAAACAAAATGTTTGTGGGAAATGTCCTACCAGCTAGACATCAATGTTGGTAGGAGAACATGCTGTTTTACTGTTAGAGCAGGCATTATTTATTTCAGGGACATTACCTGATGACTGCTCTCAGAACTCATTTTGTTGCTCAGAGCTTTGTTTCATGATGCAGAGGGTCAGGCCTGTATATTTTGTAATATAATGGTTCAGGGCAGTCATGGTTTAGAGCAATGAATGATGTCAGAGTGAGTCAGCTGACAGGATTAGAGTACGTCACAGCCTGGATGGTCTGAAAATAAATCTATTTCCATCTAACCTACCTCAAATGCCATGCCAGACTGGTGACCCTACACATAATCTACTGATGCACAAATATCTTGAAAATTGTATTACAAATGTCTAGAGATTGACACTGGATTCCACTTAACATTGTATAATTTGGTTGTTATTATTATATATTGTATTTAGTTATTCTTATATTGTTATATAGTTATTATTATTAATATAGTTCATATTATTAATTACTAACAGTTTGTGGACCCTTTTATTTCATTACAGACAGTATGAATTCAAGATATTTGGTTACATATCATGTCCAAAAAAACAGTTAGGACGGTTAAACATTTACCACTTTGTAATGATGTCATTCCATCTCACAACACTTAAAAATGATTTTGCACTGAGGATACCAATGATGAAGTGTTTTGGGTGTCAATTTCTTCTATTCTTAAGTCCCGTCTTAAAATGGGCAACAGTACAGGGTTGTTGTTTCGAAATTTTCATTTAAAAGTCTCTACACATTCTCTATTGCGAACAAGTCAGGACTGCAGGCAGGCAAGACCAGCACCCATACCCTCTGCATGGCCTTGCATATGTGTGTAGCATGTGGTTTTGCATGTGCTTAGTTGACAATGCATGATTTGTTCCCTCGGAAAGGATGTTGTCATGAAGGCTCTACAATTACAGTGTACTTTTCTGTATTAATGCTGCCATCACAGAAATGTAAATTACTTTTTAAGACAAAACACCATACCATGACAAACCCTGGCTTTTGAACTTGATGCTGATAACAGTCTGAATGGTTCTTTTGTTCTTTGGTTCGGAGAGCATGAACAAAAAATAAACAAATAAAGGTCTGGAATACTGATTTGTCACACCACAGTAGATGTTTCCAGTTTCCACCATGTGATGATCAGTTCCAGATGACTCCGAACCCAAGAAGTCTACGGGACATAATTAACATTTTTTTCACACTAAAGTTTTAAGTGGTATTTGTGAATGTACCTCTGTATAATAGTGCTTGACAAAGATTTGCCAAAGTAATCCCTTGCACATGTTGTTATATCAACTATTGATGGATGATGGTTCTTGATGCAGTGGAGGGATCAGAGATCACGGGTCTTCTGCTTAGGCTTCTCCTGTGCCCATCTTTGCTCCCCAAGGAGTCTGGCTTTTGTGGATAGTGCTTTTGTACAGAATCTCAAGAGAATGTACAAAGGAACACAATGCACTTAATGTTTTGGAATAACCAAGCCGAATTCCTGACCTTAATCCAACAGTAATATTGTGGAGGGACCTGGAGAAAGCATTCCCTGTGATGAGACCCACTAACATCCCAGAGTTGAAGCTGTTCTGTATGGAGGAATGGACTAAAATTTCTAAACGCCGGTGTGCTGGATTGATCAACAGTTACTGGAAAAATTTGGTAACAGTTATTGATGCAAAGGGGTCACACCACACACTGAAAGCAAAGGTATGCATATTTTGCGAGAGCGACTTACAACTTATATACTCTTACAATCCAAGCAATTGTGGGTTAAATCATTTCCTTAAGGGTCTTGCTCAAAGACCCATCCATGGCAGCTTGGCAGAGGTGGTCCAGTTCCCCAAGACCTTAACAGTCCCAAGATCATAAGGTTTTATTCTGATGACTTGTGCATTCAGATCATGTTTGTACCACTACTGCTGGACCATGGAAACATTGCTGCATGTACTTATCAGTGATCCAATAGTTCTGTTTTGCATACCATACCAATTTATGAGTGGATATAACAGTGAGTTTCCTTAGTCTTACAGATCTTGTATTAACAGTTTCACTTAACACCCTCAACTTTCAATGGCTGCAACAAGCAGGAAAAGTATAGATATTGTTAAATAGCTTCTCTCGTGATGTGAAAGGCAGTGGTGTTTAACCTTCAGACAATCAGCCGGTTGCTTAAAGGAGCCAATTGGTACTGAGTCTATGCACAACACCATGATAGACTTGAAAAGTCTATACAATTATCCGCCGAACCTTTGCATAAGAATATTAATTTATTCTATTTTATAAAGCTTAATGCATCGATATGATTAGCTGCAAAGCAACTCTTTTACTTTTTACTCATAAATGCTATTTGGTTCATATCTCATTTTGGGTTGTTAATGTGTTGCATAAGAGAACAACAGCTGAATAGACTGAAATAATAGCAAATAATACCCTAATGCCTTATTTGCTAAGATAAATGTTGCCCACTGGGAACATTGCCATGAGACTGTACACAATTAGCCTTTATTCTGCAGCAGCCTTCTACATTCATTTTAATGTATCTCATTATCATTATAATAATCATGTTTTTTCATCCATGTGCATCCAGTTTTCAAATATCTAACCATGTGATACTGTCAGATATAATCAGAACCAGCTACTCTACTGCGTATAACCAGAACCAGCTACGTTAAAACCACTTTACTGCACATAAGCAAAACTAGCTACTCCAAAACTACTCTACTGCATATAACCAGAAAAAGCCATTGTAAAACCAATGTACTGTAAATAACCAGAACAAGCAAGTTTACAGCATATAGCCAAAACCAGCCACTAAAGCCACTCTTAACCAGAACAAAACCAAACATAACATAACCAGTCCCAGCAACTATCAAATCATCATACTGTTTATAAACAGAACCAGACACTCTAAAACACTCTAAAGCAAATTATAAAACCAAATGCAGCCAATATAAAATATCTTAATATGATATCAGCCATTTTAAAACCACTCTCCTGTTTATAACCAGAGCCAATCACTCTGAAACTACTCTACGGTATATAAACATATATAAACATAAAGAGCCTCTCTCTATATAACTGCAATCATTCACTTGCAAACTACTCTGTTGTGCATACAAAAACAGCCATGCTAAAACCACTATATAAAAGCAAGGGCAGCCAATATGTATTCACTCTGTATAACTAGAGCCAGACATTCTAAACCAGCCTGAATAACCAGGATCAACCACTATAAAATCAATCTATAAAACCAGAACCAGCCACAATAAAACCACTCTACTCCACATTTACAGCATTTAACAGACACATTTGTCCAGAGTGATTCGGTCTGTGGTAGCCTAGCGGTTAAGGTACTGGACTCTGGATTAGAAGGTCAAGGATTCAAATTCCACCTCTGCCAAGTTGTCACTGTTGGGTCATTGAGCAAGACCCTTAACCCACAATTGCTTGTATTGTAAGACTGTACCAATTGTAAGTCACTCTGGATAACTGCTAAATGCTGTAAATGTAAATGATTTATAACTGTTACAAATCTATATTACCAGCCACTCTAAAACTGCAACAGCAACATGCATTTAGATATGGTGATGTGTTCAAGTTGATGTGCTGAAGTTCAAACTGAGAATCAGAATGACAAGGAAAGGTGATTTGATGTAAGTGACTTTGAACATGGCATGGTTGTTGGTGCCAGACGGGTTGGTCTGAGTATTTAATAAAATGCTCTACTAAAAAATTTACTGAGATTTTCATGAATATGAAAAAATATCTAATGAGTGGCATTTCTCTGGGCAAAAATGCTTTGTTGATGCCAGAGGTTAGAAGAGAATGGTCAAACTGGTTTGACCTGATAGAAAGGCAAAAGTAACTCAAATAACCACTTGTTACAACCAAGGTATGAAGAAGAGCCTCTCTGAATGCACAACATGTCAAACATTGAAGCAGAAGACCACACCGGGTGCCACTCCCGTTAGCTAAGAGCAGGCCACTGAGGGTACAATTTGCATGGGCTAACCAAAATTGGACAACAGAAGATTGGGAAAATGTTGCCTGGTCTGGTTACTCTCGATTTCTTCTGTGACGTTCAGATGGTAGGGTTAGAATTTGGTGTAAACAACACGAAAGCACAGATCCATGCTGGCTTGTATCAACAGTTCAGGCTACTGGCGGTGGTGTAATGGTGTGGTGGATATTTTCCACTCCTTGGGCCCACTTTACCCTTGCTTTCTTCAGTGTATGTTGGATTTTGTTTGCCTTTTCTATGTAAGTCTCGTTTCATTCACTCAATTTGTTGTGTACTGGTAAATTAATTTTGGACTGGTCGAACTGCATGAATCCTGTTTTATGCTTCAACGTTTGTAGACAACCTGCAGAATTTGAAACTATTTGAAGTCTTTAGAATGAAGTCTAACTGACTTTAAGGTACTGTGACTTACATTAGTCCAGATGAAATTAGATAAAAACATCACCCTTTCACTCTTCTCCAAGGACTTTTTGAATGTCCTTTAATGAGAACTTTGCCCTGACCAGTTAGATGATTTGTTTGTCGAATTTCAATACTTAAAATTTACATCTGATTTATCTTCCTAAAATTTATCAGGGGATACTAGGGGAGTTTTCTTAATAGTTTGGTTTGTGTTAGGGTTCACTGTGTGAACGGGGTTAGAACCCAAGTGCAGATAGGGGTTTACAAAATAAGCTCAGCTATTGGAGCTGAGGAGAGAATAGCCATGCTTTATAGGCACTATGAGAACTTCACAAAAAAATGTGCCGACACTAGAAGGCTGAGTTGACTTTGTGAACTGGCTCATAAAAAAAAAGGGGAAAGCACTGATAAAATACAGCGCTTGCGATGCAGCGAATGGGAAACAAAAGTAACATCCGCTCGCTATTGCATACACACAGATATTGAGTAGATATATCAATGAATGCTTAGTAGATAATCAATGAACACTTCATAGATCAAAGTGGAAGCTCACACTGCAGAGGGTGAATGGAACTCACGTCACTAGGCAGGAAAAAACACTCAAAGCAAAGCAAAAGTAGAGAGCCAATCTCACCGGAATCTGACCCTAACAATCATTTATTTCTTCAGCCATTAGCTTACCATTCCCCTTCTACTAAAGAGGGAAGTTCCGGCCATTCCCTAAAAACCTTGCACTGAAACGCCACAAAATACCAATGGCAATCACCTTAAATACCTCATGATATACATGCTATATCGTCAGCAGTAATCAGGCCTAAGCCTGCTCAGCGCATGGATGCCAGAGTTTGCCATCCTAATCTTGACACGTTTACCACTCTGTCGTTGCCCTCTTGTGTCAGGCCGTGGAACTGCATGGTTCCTAATAGTTTGCCATTAATCATTTGGTTTGGATTGCAGTCATCTTTGGGTTATCCAAAGTTACTGAGTCTACTCATTGCCAAACAGTCATCTGTCATCTGATTTTAACTGAAGGTACAATTAAGCATAATTATCATCACATTGAAATAGGGCAGCATATAATTGGAGAATAAAATGCCCAGAATTTATCAGTACAGGACACTAAACTGTGGGAAAAGTTAAAGAATTGTTCAGTATTTACTGACAGGTTATATAACAGTGGTAAGAGAGCTGAACTGTTGACACCAGCATAGCTCTCCTCCATTTAATAAGTATGTTGTGATCCTGCTTGTGAAAACCACAATCACAAGATTCAGCTGCATGCACAGCAACAAGCACATGCTCAGTGCTATGACCAGCTCTGAAGCCCAAAGACCTCAAAGTTTGCAGTCTTGCCAAACAAATATACTGTACATGCTGGGTAAAACAACTCTTTCCAAGTCTCTAGTGATAAATTATTGTTTTAAAATGGTTTAAAGTTATGAAGTATTGTGAATTCTAACATGCTTCTTAAGGTGATGCTATAATCAGTGAATGTTTAAAGAATTTGGGGATGGGTCCAGTAATTAAAGATGAGTTAATAATAGTTAAAACTCTGTGGCTCAACACCTCAAATGCCTCTCCTTAAAAAGCTCAGGAGGGATTATGGTGAGAGGTGATAAAGAAGGCCTCATATGTTATACTATATCTGACAGACAGGGAAGGGTGACTGAAAGTGATTAAAGGCTGTTGTTCTGGATGTGATCCAAACCAGAGTGTTTGATGCTGGATCTAATGCTGTAATTTCTCTTATTTTTTTAGAACAATCTCACAATATACTGTAGAAGTCTTTAGCAGGACTTAGGTCTGTATTAACTGTGCAATAAAAGACACACAGTATTTTTAAGGGTATTTGTATAGTGAATCATTGGACAATACTGGAGATGTAGTATTGAGCTCTTTGCTAATGAGAGCTATTCCTGACTACAGTATAAAATGTATTTAATTTCTTACCACACTTGGTATTTAGATTGAAGATGGAGAGACTGCAGGCATCTTGTAGTGACTCTTAGATCTATTCTCAAAGAGGCCGCTGGACCCTTGCTGGGCTTAACTGGATGCTATCCCAAATCCTCAGCTTTCTTCTGTCCCAAATGACTTTGTTTAAGGTTTTTCTATTTATCACATGCCAGTGTCTTTTCACTTCTGAACATTTAGAGACACAGTGTTCCTGCATGTGTCTTTTGTAATGTAAATGAGTGTGTCAACATGACAAGTGAAGTCCATTAAAAAATATTCAGCTGAACTGGTGGAGCCTGTTGTTTGTATTTCAGTCTTGTCTTTACGTGTCAATAAACTGACAACCACTTATATCCTCTGCTTCTGCATTTGCACATCACACATTTTTTGTTTGCTTTCATTTTTAATCTTGTGATATGCTCATGGTGAGATGTATGAATTTCAAGAAGGGACATAGTTCAGGTTATTAAAACATAAAAACATACAAAACATGTATTGCTCAAAATATTTTAATATTTATTAATGAAATAAAGTCAGTATAACTAATATTAAGCATTCATACATCCTCAGTACCTGGTTAGGATCATGGTAATTCTGAAGCCTAACCCAGAAACATTGAGTGCAAGCATGATTACTCCCTGAAAAGCATGTGATTTACAAGGGTAATTATCATGTTCCAAAATGTGGTGGCTTATTTTTTTTTTGTCACACACAAGACACATAACAGCTGGTAATTTTTTAACAATTAATGAAAATCTGAAAGCAACTGATGCCTCCATTTGTTAAACTGTAGCATGTTGTGAGTTTCCATGGCATATGGTTTTAAAGCCAACATTGTAATTAAATCCTATTTTGCAACATCCTACAGTCTAAGAAAAGGCATACTAAACTGGGGTTTTAATGTACACTTGTCACTGGGATGGTACCTTAAAGGCATTTTTCCCCAGGGACTATAATAACTTCTTACAATAAAACCTATAATGTTGGGTGTATATACAGTATTGTGCAAAAGACTTAGGGATTCTATACTTTTCAATGTATATTCTGCTTATTCATTATTGAAGTGTTAGTGCCTACTGCATATTGTAGTCCTACAATTATACCCTGTAGTCCATCTGTTTGTCTAAATACTTTGCTAACCCCATTCACTCTGTTTTCTAATGGTCAGGATCCCCACAGGACCACCACAGATCAGGTACTATTTGGATGGTTGATCAGTCTCAGCACTGCAATGACGCTGATGTGGTGGTGTGTTATTGTGTGTTGAACTTGTACGATTGGATCACAGCAGTGCTGCTGGAGTTTTAAAACATTGTTCACTCACTGTCCACTTTATTAGAGACACACACCTTATTGCTCCACATTGTAGATGTAAAGTCAGAGACAGTAGCTCATGTGTTGCTGTACAGTTTGTGTTAGTCGTCCTCTAATCCTCATCAGTGCTTACAAGACACTGCCTGTAGGATGCTGGTGGCTGGACATTTTTGTGTGGTGGACTATTTTTAACCCAGCAGTGACACTGATGTGTTTTAAAAGTCCAGCAGCACTGCTGTGTCTGATCCATTTGTAACAGTGCAACATACTCTAACACACCACGTCCGTGTCAGTGTTACTGCAGTGCTGAGAATGATCCAAATAAATAGTACAGATAGTACCTGATCTATGGTGGTCCTGTAAGGGTCCTGAGCATTAGAGAACAGATTAAAGGGGATGAACACAGTATGTAAAGAAACAGGTGGACTAGAATCTGTAATTATATAACTATGACCAACTGCTGTGATCACTAAAACTTAAATAAAGAATAAGCAGGAAATAAACTAGAATTTATAAAATGCCTAAGACTTTATATAAGACTGTATATACAGTATACAATGAGGGCCAAAAGTGAAAATGTTTCTATTTTGCATTGCGTCTCAAGTTTAATTTACTTTTATAAGGAAGACTTTATCATTATGGCCAGACAACTGGGTCAGAATATCTCTGAAATGGCCAAGGTAGTCAGCATTACTGAGTACCTACAGATGGGGGTCCAAAACGAAATGTCAAAGAAATGTTTAATCCTAGCTATGAGAGGAATGGCTAACATCACCCAATTCATTGCATCCTTTTATGTATGGGGGGTATGTATCCACAGCCCGATCAGAGTGCTACCGTGCTAACCCCTGGCCACTCTCAAAAGTGCCTATGGACATGCAAGTGTCAGGACTGGACTTTGAAGTAATAAAATATGGTTGGCTGATTTGATGAATCCAGAGAAGCATGATGTTGTTACACAACCATTTCTAAAGACTTTGGTGTTCATTAAACCACTACAGAAAAATTGTTAACACATGCAGAAAATTCAGTGCTGTTTTAGGTGTGAGGATCCTGCAGTGAGCCCACCAAGGGCAAAACATGCTGGAGAAGGTGTGAAAGACCTGAATAGTAACAGCAAAGAATATGCAGAAATGATGTGTGCACAATGCTATGTTTGGAGGAATACATAAATTGTGTGCACCAAATTCTCATTTCAGCTGTGAAGCATGGATGAGAAAGCACACAACAGTGGTATCCCATTTTTACTCTGGACACTGTGGATGACAGAGGTCTGGAACCTGAACAAGAATTCACTGGTGCAGCATTCTTCAGGCCACTAGTCCAATGCAGGGGTCCATAATTGCACCACTCAACGTTCAATGTTGCAAGCCTCACCCAGGGACTTGAAGTGCCTTGAAACGGTGGTGGCTAAAGTGGATAAAGGTGTATTGGTTAAGGTATTGGACTGTAGACCTCAGGGTTCAAATCCCACCTTGCCATGCTGCTACTGTTAAGTCCTTGAGCAATGGCCCTCAACCCACAATTAGATTGTTTCTAAGACTGTATCAATTGTAAGTCATTCTGGATTAGAGCATCTGCTAAATAACTAAATGTAACTTGAACCCACTGCATCATGAACTGCCCTTCCAGCAGCTGGCTTTTACAACAGAGCTGTTGTGAAACAAACAAACAAACAAACCAGCCGTTGTAAAACCAAACCAAAACAAAACCTAAATAATGATGTGATTTCAAACAGGTGATGACAACAGGTGATTGAATCATGACATGGCAGAAAAGCAGTATCCACGAAAGGCTGAGTCTTTAAGCGGAAAACCTGGGAATATGATTTCAGTCTAAGCTTATTTTAAGCAAGCCAGTGGTGATAGTGACTGGACTGGTCTTCCTGCAGTTCTGACCTGTCCCCAGTAGTGAATGTGTGAGGAATTTTGAAACAAAAAATGTGAAAAATAACAACCCCATACTGTTGCACACCTTAAGATGTGATTGCAGGAAGAAAGAACAAAATAACACTTGAAACATTTAATTGCTTGGTATCCTCAGTGCCAAAAATATTGTAAGTGCTGTGAGAAGGAATGGTAACACAACCGGCCAAATGCTTTACCGTCCCAACCTTTTTGGACCATATGGCAGGCCTGAAAGGCAGGAATGGATGAATATACTGTATTATTAATTAAATACCAATAACCAATATAACTAATAATACCAAATAACCAATATAAATCACAAAATAATAACTAAATAAGTAAGTAAATATTATAACATTGCTTGTTCCTGGTCAGGATATCCCAAAAGAATGCACCTGATAATCATGCTGATTTAAAATGCCTTAAGAAATAAGAAATACATAAATAAATAAAAATTGAACACACTGAGTGGCTGTAGTGATTGATGGTTATTGTGTGTACAACCTCCCTCTGATTTTATTGGTGTGTGCAGGCTGCTTTGGACTCAATAATCTGCAGCAGATGGCAGGTCGTTTGAAGTGTCGTTATTCAGTACTCGGTGCGCTGCTTCTCAGTACCTGAACTGCACAGGATCCAGATATCATGCAGAGATCGTGCCATACATCAGAGACACAAAGGAACAACAGTGCAACATGACAAAGAACAGGTAACATTGCAATGTGACTCAAATTAGCAAGCATGATTACATCAAACCCCACCACTAGAGTAAAACAATTAAAAACCTTGCATCATGCAATTGCTGTGTATTTTCTACTGGACATTCAGGCTGCAAATCTACTATTCTACCACATCCTATATATACTCAACTGGATTCAGATCCCATGGCTGTGGAGGTCATTGAAGTCATTGTATTTTTTTAATGTTCAAGGAAATCAGTCTGAGAGGCAAGGTACAGTGTCTTGCTGAAAGTAACAATTGAAATATGTGTAAATTAAGGCCATACAGTAATGGTCAACAGTACTTAGATAGTTTGTGTCATTCAACCTTTGCTCAGTATGTATTTTGCGGATCATTGTGTGAAAAAAGCCAAGAAAGCTGCCCTGCACCACGTTGTTTATCCAAATTCTAACCCTATTGTCTGTATTTCACAGGAGCATGTACACATTAATCAGACCAAGGTATGTTTTTACTGTATCAAACTATATGTTTTCGTAAGTCTGTGCACACTGTGTCTAATTTATTTTTTTTAGCTGACAAGTATTTTGCTGTTATATTCTATCTGCCTCAAGGATTAATGGATTGTGTTTTTAGATACGGTGGTGCTTGACAATTTGTGAACCCTCTAGAATTTTCTATATTTCTGCATAAATATGACCTAAAACATCATCAGATTTTCACACAAGTCCTAAAAGTAGATAAAGAGAACCCAGTTAAACAAATGAGACAAACATATTATACTTGGTCATTTATTTATTGAGGACAAATGATCCATTAGTGATTAGTGAGTGGCAAAAGTTTGTTGACCCGTGCTTTCAGTATCTGGTGTGACCCCCCTGTGCAGAAATAACTGCAGCTAAACATTTCCTGAAACTGTAATGTTTCCTGTAACCTCCGTACAGAACAGCTTCAACTCTGGGATGTTGGTGGGTTTTCTCAAATTAACTGCTCAATTCAGGTCCTTCCACAACATTTCGTTTGGATTAAGGTCAGGACTTTGACTTGGCCATTCCAAAACATTAACTTTATTTTTCTTTAAACCATTCTTTGGTAGAACGGCTTGTGTGCTTAGGGTCGTTGTCTTGCTGCATGACCCACCTTCTCTTGAGATTCAGTTCATGGACAGATGTCCTGACATTTTCCTTTAGAATTCTCTGATATAATTCAGAATTCATTGTTCCATCAATGATGGCATGCCGTATTGGCCCAGATGCAGCAAAACAGGCCTAAACCATGATACTACCACCACCATGTTTCACAGATGGGATAAGGTTCTTATGCTGGAATGCAGTGTTTTCCTTTCTCCAAACATAACGCTTTTCTTTTAAACCAAAAAATTATATATTATATATATATATATATATTATATATTTTTTTTAATTAAATATTTTGGTCTTATCCGTCTACAAAACATTCTTCCAAAAGACTTCTGGCTTGTCCACATGATCTTTAGCAAACTGCAGATGAGCAGCAATGTTCTTTTTGGAGAGCAGTGACTTTCTCCTTGTAACTCTGCCATGCACACCATTGTTGTTCAGTGTTCTTCTGATAGTGACTCATGAACATTAACATTAGCCAATGTGAGAGAGGCCTTCAGTTGCTTAGAAGTTACCCTGGGGTCCTGTGTGACCTCGTCAACTATTACATGTCTTGCTCTTGGAGTGATCTTTGTTGGACGACCACTCCTGGGGAGGGTAACAATGGTCTTGAATTTTTTCCATTTGTACACAATGTGTCCGAATGTAGATTGGTGGCATCAAAACTCTTTAGAGATGGTTTTGAAACCTTTTCCAGCCTGATGAGCATCAACAACACTTTTTCTGAGGTCCTCAGAAATCTCCTTTGTTCGTGCCATGATACACTTCCACAAACATGTATTGTGAAGAGCAGACTTTGATAGAGCCCTGTTCTTTAAATAAAACAGGGTGCCCACTCACACCTGATTGTCATCCCATTGACTGAAAACACCTGACTCTAATTTCACCTTCAAATTAACTGCTAATCCTAGAGGTTTACATACTTTTACCACTCACTAATATGTAATATTGGATAATTTTCCTTAGTAAATAAATGGCCAAGTATAATATTTTTGTCTCATTTGTTTAACTGGGTTCTCTTTATCTACCTTTTTCACGTATGAAAATCTGATGATGTTTTTGGTCATATTTATGCAGAAATATAGAACATTCTAAAGTGTTCACAAACTTTCAAGCACCACTGTATGCCTTTCTGATCACCAATGTTAGAAAGAGTAGATATTTGAGTTATTATATCTTTCTTTTCTGCTTAACAAGTTTAGCAATTTTCCTCTTTGGTCAACGAAATGTTCCCCCCATTGAACTGTTTTCACATCAGTCTGTAAACATTCTCGAGATGTTTTCCAGGAAACCAGGAGTTTCTGAAATATTCAAATTAACCATTCTACTAACACAAGACCACGGTCAAAGTCACTTGGATCACATAGTTCTCCATTCTGATGAGTGCTTTTGAACTGTGTGCAACTGAGCAGTTGTACAGGTGTTATTAATAACGTACCTCATGACTATATATATGGCAACTGTTTCCTTTCTAGAGGTAGAAAAACTTAAAAGGGGGAAATAATTGAGAGCACTTTGATTTAAGTGGTCTTTATGTGGTTTGCATATGTTTCATAGAACCCTAAAAATCTCTATTGTCACAAATGATTACACTACAAGTTTTTGCAAAGGTTTTAGTCACAGGACAGGTTTCCAGAATTTCCTGCTATTTTACATTTCCCCATTAGTGTGAAACAATACAAATGGGAAACTACAAATTTTTGACCTACAAACATTTATTTTGCAAACAAAAACCCAGCAAAAAATCCTACAATTAGATTTTTTTTTTTGTCACAGGCATATACCATGCCAAGGGTGAGCACAGCGACAAGACACAAGGTAGTTATACTGCATCAGCAAGGTTTCTCACAGGCCAAGATTTCTAAGCAGGCTGGGGTTTCAACCCTGTATCATTGTGTGATGAATCGCCAAGTCATTTGCCCCTCACACCAGCAATCAGGATTTGAGCCCTGGCTGCCACCTCATAGGTGCAGCCCTTCGTTACCTTTTCATGTGTGTTTTTCCCCACACCCACACACACATCTCTTTTTAATTATATTATAGTTTGGTTTGTCCCTTTTATCAGGAGCTAACTGCACTTGGGTCCTAAAACCCCTTTTATTTTATACAGTTCGCCCACTACCTAGGCAAACCTTAACATAATGGCATGACCAGATGAGGACCCAGCAGTAGCTCCTGATTATATTGAGGTCCTCTACTGCTGGAGGAGCTGGCGACCAGCCAGGAACCAGCCAGGGTTCCTCCATCCTGGTGGACCCCCACCAGCAGATGCAACGATATGAGCCACCCTGCATTCTCAATATCACCCAGGCCTCCAGGCCCCTCGCAAATTATGTGGTGGAGTTCTACAAGATGGCCATGGAGACTGGATGGAATGACCAGGCATTGACTTGACTTTCTTGTCCTTCCCTATTCCCTAGTCGATCTATACGACCTTGTCATTCAGATAGACATGCATAATACACAAAGGGCTAGGGAGAGGGGAGTCCGCCCCTGCGTGGCTCTTGTTGCTGCCATTTTATCCTTTCTTCCCTAGCTTACTACTGTGTGGCACAGCACTAAGCATTTATTATGCCAGCGATCAGGGTTTGATCCCTGGCTGCCACCTCATAGGCACAACCCTTTGTTACCTTTCCGTGTGTGTTTTCCACACACACACTTCCCTTTTTATTTATATTAAAGTTTGGTTTGTCCCTTTCATCAGGAGCTAACTGCATTTGGGTCCTAAAACACTTTTTATTTTATACGTTTTGGGATTTTAGATCCCCGCTTACGCTCTTTGCATTACCGGAGGACGCTGCGCTGCATTCAGCTTTGTCGTCCGGTTCCACGTCCTTGACACGCAGTGGGTGGCCGTAGTACTGTGACTCGCTTCATGTCTCTAATTTCTGCGTCCGTGTCATGCTACGCACCTTCGTAGACCCACACTTCGCGTGCTTTGTGGAATCTCAGGGAATCCGTGAAGCTTGCATCACAGTGCACCGCTCCCTACTCCGCTTCCTAGTGGAAGCGCTTTTTGCTTTTCCCTTTTTATTTTCCCCTGTGTTTAGTATCTCTTGCCACAGCACATTTACAACACAACACTGTTAGTGGCTTTTCTTTTTCCCTCTTTTCATTTTGTATATTTTGTATATTGCTTTTGTTTTTGAGTCTGTCCCTGCGTGGCTCTTGTTGCTGCCATTTTATCGTTTTTTTCCCCAGTTTCCCACTGTGTGGCGCATCACTAAGGTGTTTGTCCCTTATGCCAGCGATTAGGGTTTTAGCCCCTGCTGCCACTTTACAGGTGCAGCCCCTCATTACCTTTTCACGTGTGTTATTCCCACAGACACACACCTCCCTTTTTATTTATATTATACTTTGGTTTGTCCCTTTCATCAGGAGCTAACTGCACTTGGGTCCTAAAAGCCCTTTTATCAATCTAGGAAAACTGTAACAGGGAAGCTCCAAATGTATTGTCCTACTATCTATTGTCCACTGTGAATTCAGGGCATAGTTGTGTCTGAACACTTTCCTAAGTCACAAAACTAATACCTCATGTCTATCTTTTAGTAGCCAACTAAACTTCATAAGCATCCTTACATACACAAAGGTGGAAGGGATTGGGATCTCTCAATTAAGCATATGATACAATAACAATAAAGGAGATATACAGTATATATATATATATATATATATATATATATATATATATATATATATATATATATATATATATATAAATATAAACTAAGTAATCGATCCATGCCTAGCCATGTAAAGAGCTTTGGGCTGTTTAAGCAGAAGGCAGAGGATCCAGAGGAGATTTGGATCCCACTGATGCAGCAGATGTTGGGTAATGAAGAATAAAGACATTATCCTTCAGCAGACAGCACCCAGCCTCTCCATCCTTTAACTACAGCCAAAAAAATTGGCATTGCTCCTCTGGCTGGTAATGTCTGCAGGCTTTGTCATCTGCCTTTGTTTTTCACTTTGTGGATCCAACAGCAATATGACAAGTCATTTCATACTCCAGAGAGCATGAAGGATACAGCTGCTGAAAGGCAATGTGCTTTCCACTCAATACCCTCTCCAAAATACCTATGGGATTATGATCTCATAAACATTAGTAGATCAGTCTTGTATGTATATGCTATCAGTGGATATAATAATTGCTCTTCATACGTTCCTGCCCTGGTCAGTGTTTGTGGAAATTGGACCTGATTTGACATTCCATTGTATAAGCTGACCAAAAGATATAATTTATAGGAAATGTCAGTTTCATTTGATCTCTGGGACATGCTCAGCAGAGTGTTACATGTTCTTGATTGTTAACAAGGGAATACAGAGAGGAAAATAAGGAGGGAAGAGTTAGAGCAGCCAGCGTTCTCTGCAATGGTTCTATTTCTCCAAGCCAAGTCTCCCATAGCTGTATTAATGCTGACAGCTAGCAGGAATATAAATGATTTCTTACACCTGTTGTTTTAGAACAAATCAGAAAGTGTTTACACAGATGGTGGCTAATCTCAGGTCTTATACATAAAGAACTAATAATGTGTTTGTTTTACTACAGAATTTTATGCATAATGTTTTAAAGTAAAATAGTCAATTACTCATATGGACACTATATAGCCAGTGGTTTCTGGACACCCACAAATTACATCCAACTATATAAGTTTAGTTTGCCTCTACAAAAACCTTCAGGCTTCAAAGAAGGCTTTCCATTAGATTTATGGACATGACTGTGAGACTAGGCAATGTTTGCCAATAAGCCCTGGCATTTGGCATTTGGCATTCCAACTAATCTCAAACTGATCTCAAACTGCATCTCAATGTGCAAGCTGTCAAGATGTGGCCTAACTGGCAGGGAGGAGACGTGTGCAGGTTCAACATTGTGTTTTATTTTAACAAACCAAACGTGAGTACACGAACACAAAACAAACACATAAGCGGATCCTTCGCAAAACACAACATACACGGGCTTTCCCAAAGTGTTAACGTAACCACAAGGCAAGTACAGGACAGATAACGGCTACCACAAGACTAAACACACAGAAGCGGCCTTACCGGAAAAACAGAGTCCATACGGATGAAATAACAAGAAAACTGGATTACAAAAGCGGAAGAAAGCTGCCAAACACCGCAACAGTCGGAAGGCGACCACGCATTACAGTCTCAAAAAAACAAATCCCCGCGCCATTCGGGAGCTATGGCCCTGCTTAAATACAGTTTGTTCATCTGTGTCCACTAGTCCAAGAGCTCTAGCTTTTTCTTCTGGTGGCACCATGAATGACACGGTCATGATTGCCCTCCCGCGGCGAGGAGAGGCATGAGATGTGGAGGACAGTTGGGACCCGTGACATACTCCTTCCCCCCTGGAGCTCGAGTCTGAGCTAGGGCTCCCTTAAACGCTCCCCTCCACCGGGGTGTACGATGGAGTCTGTGGGTTTCCTCTCCGGTCGCGTCCCATATGGGTACTGATGTTGACCGGACCCCCTTGGGGAGAGTTGGGGAACCAATGGCCTCCAGGGAACAGACAGCCTGCAGGGAACTCACCGCCTTCAGGGAACTCATCGCCTCCAGGGAACCAACGGCCTCTGGGAATGCCTCCGGGGAACACACGGCCTCCAGGGAACACACGGCCTCTGGCAAGGCCTCCAAGGAACACACGGCCTCTGGCAAGGCCTGCAGGGAACACACAGCTTCTGGAAAGGCCTTTCAGGAACACACGGCCTCTGGCAAGGCCTCCCGGGACAACCTTGGCGCTGGCACAGGAGCAGATGACCTCGCCGCTGGCACAGAAGCAGACGACGTCGGCGCTGGCACAAGAGCAGACGACGTCGACGCTGGTACAGGAGCAGGCCAACGTCTGTGGCGCAGGGCTCAGAACAAATGTCCGTGATGCAGAGGTTGGCGCAAATATCCGTGGCACTGGGGTTGGCAAAACTTGCTCGGACACGAAACTAGAAGGTGCAATGCGCTCACACACAGAACTATACGATTCAACCAATTCAGACTCGGAATCCACGAACTCGGACACAAAACCAGAAGGCTCTACGCGCTCACAGATAGAACTATATGATACTATCGATTCAGACTCGGAATCCACGAACTCAGACACAGCATCAATGTGCTCGGACACGAAACCAGAAGGCGCTACATGCTCACAGACAGAACCATAGGATAAAACCGATTCATTTTCGAAATCCGCGAACACAGACATAGCATTAATATGCTCGGATATGAAACCAGAAGGCGCTACACGCTCACCTACAAAACTGTGCGTGGCGAGTCAGATACGAAGCTAATGTCTTCAGAGACAGGACTATGGGATGCTATCAGCTCAAGTCTTGAGCTGGCATGTTCAGACACAGGACTACGGGACGCTATTGGCTCAAGTATTGAGCTAGCGTGCTCAAATGATAGTATGTTATCTGGCGCTTGCGACTCAGGTACTGAGCTACAGGGCGCTAACTGCTCATCCACTGAGCTACGGGGCGCTAACTGCTCAGCTTCTAAGTTAACATGCTCAAAATTGTGGCTAGTGTACTCAGAAACAGAGTCAACATGATTAACAACAGAGCTATCGGGCGCTAGCAGTTCAGATACTGTGATACAAGGCGCTAATGGCTCTTCAACAAAGCTAACAGGCGTGACGCGCACAGATACTTGGCTAGTGTACATAGAAGCAGGACTAGATTGCGCTAACCGGTGCTTAGCCAGTACCTCCCGGCTTCTGGTAAGCTGGGGATCCCGCGATTTACCAGCAAACCTGAACAAACTTGGCCTGTTGGGGGACTCCAGCTTGTTTTCAGCGGGGAGACCGTACCTCTCCCACTGCTTCTCTACAAGCTGGTCACTAGTCCCCAACATGAGCTCAGACCAGTTTGTGTCCGCCCAGTTGCGCAGTTCGCCTGTGAGTTGTAAAAAACTAGGCAGTCAAATTCCGTGTAATGGGGGAACTGGCACAAGTAGGCTGAGCATTGCCGGAAAAATTCTCCGCATTGATGGGGGTTACCGTCAAATTTTTCCGGCAGCTCCGTCCACGTAGTACCGACCAGGTTAATGTTAGCGCCTGCCGTCTCCATTGTTTGGTGGGGATTTCTGTCAAGACATGGCCTAACTGGCAGGGAGGAGACACGTGAAGGTTCAACATAAATAACCATTGTGTTTTATTTTAACGAACCAAACGTGATAGTACACGAACACAAAACAAATGCATAAGTGGATCCATCGCAAAACACAACATGCGCGGGCTTTCCGCGAAGAGATAACGTAACTAAAAGTACAGGACTGGTACCGGCTACCACAAGACTAAACACACAGAAGCAGGCTCTAGAATGCAATGCTCTAGCCACTGATGTTTACCTCATTGATTATAGGAATTACAGGTATGTGTCACATAACGTCCGACTGGACAATGCCCTTTCTCATAGGTACTGTATATGGTCCGATAAGGTTATTATACAGTAAATACTTAATCCATATATTTCCATGCCAGCAGTGCTTAATTTGAGCCGAATCCTGCTGGAACAAGATCTGGTACCGCTCATATTTGGAGAACCTATACAGTACTTGAATATTCTAAAAAGTATTTATTTCCTGGTAAACTTGTTTTAGAAAAAGATACATTTATTGATACTATGCACACCTTAGCCTGTCCATGTAACTGGTGATCTAATTAGTGATCTGCGGCTGTAGATGGAGCTTATTTAATATGTCATAAATGGAAGAAATCATTGCTCAATATAGAGCATTTAAAAGGTTCACGTCTCACTTCCTCCACCATGACATGATATTTCATAACTGTGATACTCTTTCACACCTGTTGAAGATATAATTGCATAAGGGCAAACCTGAAAGCTTTTCTGGCATTTTTCCCACATTACCATCACCTCTAGGACATGAACAGAACTGAGCAATAGTTTGTGGTTTGTCATAGTAACCAAATGCAACATCTCAAATTCCACCAGTCACATAGTGAATGGACATGCATCACTCATTCCTGAACCTAGCTAGATTATATAGCGCATTGTAAGTCCATCTTTTACTGATTGTTTGCAGTAGATGTTAACCCTCTTTGGTATGACTTTCAGCTGTGGAATGTCACAGAAAGGTCTTGACCCTGATTAACTAACCTGTCGGTGCCTCAATCCAGTCTGCAATGTTTACTCATACTAAAAATAAGCAATGTCTCATAAATATGATGACCTCCTGTATGTCTCTTAAAATGGAGACACAGAACTACCACTAGTTGCCTGTCTTCACACCTAGAGACTGAGAGTAATGAGGCAGGAATTTTCACAAGGGTAGATTTCAGCAGTTATCACTTTGTGGAACATCGTAATTTAATCTTTATGACTGATGTAAATCTGTCCTTACAGACAAGAAATATAGTGAGAATTATGTTAGCATTAGTGACTGACAGTGCAGACACAGTCATACACTAAATGACCACAAGTATGTAAATCCTTTCCATTTTTATCACCACTTTTCCCTGGTCAGCGTCAAGAGGGCCCGGGCTCCTATCGCTCCTGGACAGGATGCCAGTGCATTGCAGTGCGGTGGGTAATGGTTGTTGTTCTAGTGCAGGGCCTCTCCTCAGTCAATCATAGGCAGTCATGCTGCATGTGAAGCTCCATCTGGCTGGGGGGCACTGCTGGGACTCAAACTCAGGTCACTGCAGTGGTGGGCTAGCACAGTTGATTGTTCTGCTACCTGAGTGCCCTTTCCACTTATTGGCTTTGGTTATTTCAGATACACTAATTGTTGTCAGACATATACAGTTAAGCACACAGCTATGAAATCCCCATATAAATGGAGTGGCAAAGAGCTCTGAGTTATTGAGTGGCACTATCACAGGATGCCACCTTCCCAATAAGTTCTAGGTTCTAAGTTAATTTCTTCCCAAGAAATGTCTAGGATTAGCAACATAACTGGATAAACAGCTGCACACAAACCTAATATCACAATTGGTGGAGTGGTCGAAAACACACCACTATTGAACTCCAGCACAGTCTAAATGTATTCTCTTAAGTGATTAATATTTTTTGGCAGTCTCTACAACAACACTACCTGCTTCAGTTCACAAAACCAACTATGAAGAGTTGTAGTGATTGATTAATAGCCAGTATCTGTTTTTTTTTTCTGATTTTGACTAAGCTCACAGTGTCATGGCAGATAATTGCATGCTTCCAACTTTGTGGCACTAGTTTGAGGAAATTTTAGTATGACATCAGCACAAAATGAAAGAAATGTTTTGCCAAAATTGATATGGTAAAACTTCTCTGGCAGACACATAGCCCCCATTCAACAACTTGGAGGTTAAATGGAATGTTAACTCTAAGGCAGGTCTTATCAGAAACTACTTCAACTTCAGTGCCCAGCATCACTAATGCTTGTGTGGCTAAATGTGGCAACCATGTTTCAAAAGCCCATGGAGTGGATCAGTGAAATTGTTAGCCAGTCAGAATATTTCATAATATTCATGTGTATTGATCTTATGACCAAAACAGCTTTTTTATTTGCAAGTATAATAAAGTATAAAATATTAGCAGCGGTTGCAAAATGTGGTTGACTAATTTTCGTTATACAGTATAACCACAAAAGTGTTAAAAGTTAAAGAATAATTGTGGAAATTACACATTTTAAAAGTTGTTTTCATTAAGATATGTAACAAAATCCATAGTAAGAAATGCCATTTTAAAATGCTACATTCTTTTGTTAAAATTGTGATCTAATGTTTATGTATGTATGAAGAGCTGGGGGTTCATAGACAAAGAGATTTGTGGTGATCTGTCATATTGGGCTACTGTCTTCTTGCCACCCATTGGGAGGTGCATTGGTGATGTCTCATGTGATCCCTCTTGGCTGAGTTACATTCTGATTCTCCTCTTTCTAGCTATGCTGCTATAGCCAATGCTGCCAGAGTCTCATGCTACACATAGCATCAGACTCTGTGCTCTTAATCAATAACTAACTACATTTTCTCTTTTCTTTCTGAGCTTGTGTTCCAGTACCAGATATAGCTCCACACTCTCTCCATCCTCCGATTGGCTAGGGATGACATGCCGAGTTCTCAGTATCCTAAAGTAACTGTGTGTTGGACTAAACAGCGGCGATGTGGATATGTTTTACGTTATTACTATAATAAATAACTATTACTATATACATATTTGATTACATAAATTAGTTTCATTCTTACATTTAACATCTACACCACCCAAGGAGGTTGGGTCCATTTTTTGGGAGTTTTTCCTGGCCACTGTCAGCCTAGGCTTGCTCAATTTGGGATTGGCCCTTGATATTAGAAGATAATCTAAAATTGTAAAGTTGCTTTGAGACAATGGTCCATTGTAAAAAGAGTTATATGAATAAATCTGACTTGACTTCACTATGCTGCAGACTTGTGATATGAGTGCCTTCTCAAATACATAGTCTAATCTTGGGAGTTTTTTTGCTATCTAACACAACCTAACATGCTATAGTACCTTTTTATTTTGCCATTACATATGACATGCAAATGAAAACCTCAGCTACTTTTGTTACATTTAAAGCCAAAAAAGTGATTGTTTGATTGATCTTACACAGGAACCATCTAGGTCCTGGGTTTACTCCTGTCTGTGGTTATTTTCTGAGTGGAGTTTGTCATGTTCTCCATCATGTCTGTTTTGGGTTTTCTGAAGGCAACCTGGCTTCATTCACCTGTCAAAACACAGCAGTACTGTTACGGTTTGCCTCTATAAAAAGCAGCAAATTGTATTTAACAAAAATAAAAAGGCGTTTTAGAACCCAATTGCAGTTAGCTCCAGATGGAAATAATGAACCAAAATCTAAATAAATGAAAAGAAACAAACAGAAAGTGGCAGAAACAAACCCTGGGCGTTGGCGTGTGGGCTCGTACACTTAATGCCGTTCGCCACTCAGCCACTGAAGTGTAATAACAAAACAAAAAAATGCCTGTAAGGGTAGAAAAAAGAGCTGTGCTGGGACCGACTTAAAATCAGGGATGCAAAATAAATACCCAAATAAATTGGGGAAAAAAAGAAAAGAATATCCCACAACACCCGACTGTGCTGCGGTAGTCAAAACAGGAAAAAAGGGTGAAGGCTCCATATAGGGAGAATAGAGTGAGCGTTGTCTCTCTCGGACTGCAAGTGCATTGAATGTGCAGCTCAGAGAGGAGAATGAGAGAGCGGGGGCATGCTGAGAAGAACTTCTGGGAGCCACTAAAATCCCCGAAGCTGCTCAAAGTGAAGTCACGGTTCTGCCCAAACAAAAAGGAAAACAAGGCAGCGTGACCCGGAAGGAGAAGAGCGAGGCGGATAGGTGCCACACCGCGCTCCTCTCAGAGGCGGGGTGAATAAGTAAGACCAGAAGGGCTGGAGCGGTGCAGGAGAATGTGAGGGGCTTGACACCAGAGCAAGAGAGCCAGAAAGCCGCCGAGGGATGCGAGGGATGCCGAGCGTGCAGAGGAATCTGTCCCTATGCTAATTCTACAGCCTACCGGTTACCTTCTGCCTCCTGACCGTACAACGGATGGTGGTCTTCCAACTGCCAGCTACAACTCTTTAACTAACAAAACACCGACCGCAAAAGCTCGCGGGATATGGGTGAAGTCTCGCACAATGGAATGTGGAAGTAAAGGTGCGGCACCCAATGGTGCTCAGGCAAGCTCTTAAATACCTGAGCTCCCAGGTGTCGCTGATAAAATAATAGCCGCGATCACGTCCCAGTGTGATTAACGAGCTGATGCTGAACTGTAGCAGTGCAAGCATGGCTTGTAATAAGTACAAGGGCTTCCCAATGTGTGTTCTTGCCTTGCAATTAATGTTCTTTGGACAGGCTTTGAATGTACTGCATACCTGAGTATTATAAGATGGTTAGCAATGTTGGGCATTGTTTTCCTAGTTTGTACAGCAAGGAGTGGGATTACCAGTATGGCAGCCAAGTGTCTTCAGTGCTTTGAACAGATTGCTGTTCTTTCTCTATATATACAGTGGGGCAAAAAAGTATTTAGTCAGCCACTGATTGTGCAAGTTATCCTACTTAGAAAGATGAGGTAGGATTTTTAAAGAATATAATTTTAAATTATGGTGGAAAATAAGTATTTGGTCAATAACAAAAGTTCAACTCAATACTTTGTAACATAACTTTTGTTGGCAATGACAGAGGTCAAACGTTTCTTGTAAGTCTTCACCAGGTTTGCACAAACTGTAGCTGGTATTTTGACCCATTCCTCGATGCAGATCTCCTCTAGAGCAGTGATGTTTTGGGCTGTATCTGGGCAACACAGACTTTCAACACCCTCCACAAATTTTCTATGGGTTGAGATCTGGAGACTGGCTAGGCCACTCCAGGACCTTGAATTTTTTTTTTACGGAGCCACTACTTCATTGCCCGAACGGTGTGTTTGGGATCATTGTCATGCTGGAAGACGCAGCCACGTTCCATCTTCAATGCTCTCACTGATGGAAGGAGGTTTTGGCTTAAAATCTCATGATACATGGCCCCGTTCATTCTTCCTTTAATGCGGATCAGTTGTCCTGTCCCCTTTGCAGAAAAACAGCCCCAAAGCATGATGTTTCCACCCCAATGCTTCACAACAGGTATGGTGTTCTTGGGATGCAACTCAGCATTCTTCTTGAGTTTTTACCAAAAAGTTCTATTTTAGTTTCATCTGACCACTTGATATTCTCCCAGTCTCCTTCTGGATCATCCATATGCTCTCTTCAGACAGGCCTGGACATTTACTGGCTTAAGCAGGGGGACACGCCTGGCACTGCAGCAGCAGAGTCCCTCTCGGCGTAGTGTGTTACTGATGGTAGCCTTTATTACTTTGGTCGTAGCTCTCTGCAGGTCATTCACCAGGTCTCTCCGTGTAGTTCTGGGATTTTTGCTCACCGTTCTCATGATCATTTTGATCCCACGGGATGAGATCTTGTGTGGGGCCCCAGATCAAGGTAGATTATCAATGGTCTTGCCATTATCAAACGTCTGCCATTTTCTTACAATTGCTCCCACAGTTGATTTAGTCACACCAACCTGCTTGCCAATTGTAGATTCACTCTTTCCAGCCTGGTGCAGGTCTGCAATTTTGTTCCTGGTGTCCTTCGATAGCTCTTTAGTCTTGGCCATGGTTGAGTTTGGAGTCTGAGGCTGTGGACAGGTGTCTTTTATAAAGATAACGAGGTCAAACAGGTGCCATTAATACAGGTAATGAGTGGAGGACAGAAGAGCTTCTAAAAGAAGAAGTTACAGGTCTGTGAGAGCCAGAAATCTTTCTTGTTTGGGGGTGATCAAATACTTATTTTCCACCATTTAATTTGCAATTAAATTCTTTAAAAATGCCACAATGTGATTTCCTGGATTTATTTCTCATTTTGTCTCTCATAATTGAAGTGTACCTATGATGAAAATTACAGACCTCTCTCATCTTTCAAAGTAGGAGAACTTGCACAATCAGTGGCTGACTAAATACTTTTTTGCCCCACTGTATGTACACATTAACTATAGATCACGTCTTTGGAATGTGGGAGGAAACCTGAGATACCCAGAGGAAACCCAAGTGAACATGGGGATGGGGACATACAAAGTCAACACAGTCCAGTTCTGGAATCGAACAAGGGACTTCTTTAATTATTACATTTAGATATTTAGATATATATCACATATATATTTTAATAGCAGAAATAGTAAGTTTGCCTCAAGTGTTAGCCTTTAGGACAAAGCTGCATTGAAAATACATTCTGTTTTCACAATATTAAGTGATCAGCGTTCTGTTGGAACTAACCGTCAAATGTGGCAACAGTGCACATATGACAAAATGTTAACTTACAGTTACTCCAACACATGCACACCATTTAAAAGATAAAACCTGAGTATGTCTGTCAGAGTCAGGCAGGCTAGAGTTTAATCTAGAGTGGTGTGAAAGTGAGAGAGGCACGTACAGCTGCACAAGTTGGGTATAGTCTTACAGACCACACGGACAGTGGGCACCACTGTAATGCTACACAACTATATCACACACTCAAGCACTCTTTAAAACTGGGCCATGGGCAAGAAGTTCATCCAGTATCACTTTCATTTGACTTTTTGATGGCTGTACATATGTGTCAGGTTGATTAATGAATTTGGTGATTATGTATGGACTCTGCAAAAGTCATATGCCTATGATTGATTTTTTTAGATATGTTTGTCATTTCATTTCCCTTGGGTAGGTCTATATTTTTATCCCAAGGACATTTACACCAACCTGGTATGGCAAGGACTACAAGGACTCATTTCTAAGCTATATTAGCATTTTGGGGTCTCACGGGAAATAAATATTGCATATAACAAAGTTTAGGAAAATCATTTGGTTTACTGTGCAAGACATTTACAATATAGATTTTATATTGTATTTGTAAGGCCAGTTTTAATTGAGGTGAAAGTACACTCACTGACCTATAGTACCTATAGTATCTGGTTGGACCCCCGTTTTGACTTCAGAGCTGCCTTAATTATTTGTGGCATAGATTCAACAAGGTGCAGGAAACATTCCTCAGAGATTCTGGTCCAAAATTATATGATAGCATGACGCTGTTGCTGCAGATTTGTTCGCACATTACCCTGATAGAAGTCACTAAAAGAAGACCACACTGTGGTCACAAAGGGATGTACATAGTCAGCAATAATACTCTGATAGGCTGTGGTGTTTAAAATGATACTCAGTTGCCATTAAGGGGCCCAAAGTGCGCCAAAACAATATCCACACACCACCTCCAACAGACTGTACCTCTGATACATGGCAGGATAGATCCATGCTTTCATGTTGTGTATACCAAATATTACTCTACCATAGAGATGTTGCTGCAGAAATCAAGATTCATCAGACGAGGCAAAGTTGTCCAATTTTGGCAAGCCTGTGCGAACTGTAGCTTCAGTAAGCTCATTTAAGCTAAGACTGTAGTTACACTGGGTAATATTCTTAATGTTTTTTAAGTTTTTTAATTTTAGTTGGCATGACATTGGGCATGTGGTGTACCACTCAGGTTATGTTATATAATTTTAAGTGAGGACATATAGAATGAAAAGGCAGTCATTTGGGATGTAGTAAAAAATATTCAGATAAAGAAAATAATTAGAAATATTTCCACTACACTACAAAAAATTAAATAAATAAATAAATGAATGAATGAATAAAAATCTTAGCAAGTGAAATTATCTTATATCAAATCTTATTTTTTTCTCTAGTAAGAATTTTTTTCATACAAGGCACTGAAAATATAACATTATTTTGATTATTTTTAGAAGAATTACATTGATCACCCTGACTTAGAAATTTTACCATTTTAATAATATTGTATATATTACACAAGTAATTTAGGGCTCAACTTCAGAATATTTTGTCTGAATTAATTTAAGAATTAGTATTATTAATATTATTATTGCTTGTTTTAGGAAATCTTTCTAAGTAAAATTTGCTTACCCTATTGGCAAATTGCTTAATATAAGAATTGCCATCTCTTTTTTTGGCATTTTTTTAATAGTTTTTTGTAAATTGTAAGTAGTTATTTTTAAAGCTTACATTTATTTGATTAATTGTTTTAAGTAAATATTTTGTATAATATTTCTTGTTACCATAACCACTTTTTCAGTATCAAAGTAAAACGGATGTCACAACGTATGGCAACATTTCTATCTCTAATGTTATTTCAAGCACAGTGAATTTTACATCGCATGTACTGGATTTGGTAATGCTGTCTAAATTGATCTGGTTCAAATAACCAAAAAATGTTATTGAAAATAACTTTAGCAACACACATCACATAGAAACCAGGCAAATCTCTACTAGCAAAGCAAGAGAAACAAGCGACTGAGATCTCCAGCTGTCTTGCAGTAGGAGAAGAAGAGGGATCAAGCCAATGCAAACACACACTGCTTTAGGTAAACACCCAGAGCCCACTGCCCTTCCCAAGGAGAACAGATCAACCTAAACACACTGGGTAACTTGATCCTCACAGAGACACACTCCTGTTTTCAGAGAGCATGGAAGACCCAAGAACATCTCCTGTGCCCTGGTTCAACAGCTAGTGTTTCATTTCCTACAGACACATCCAAACATGCTCGTGTTTTCCTCTAAGCTACCTTGCAAGCATAGGCATGTAATGTTGCCCTGTACAGGAAGTATCAGTAAGAATGTAACATCCTGGAAGGAAATAAAACCTGGAGGTATTTCATCTGACTCAATAAACCTCAGTATGGAACCCCTCTGATTTAGAATTCAATATTGGATATTGAACTGTTTTCATCCTTCACCTAGCAGATGTGTTCTGATTTCTTTCTCTCCGAGGAGGGCAAAACCAACCTCATATTCTCTGGCATCCATTTAATCATGGACATACTGCACCATTTATTTTGGAAGGAAAACAAAGTAATAACATTTCCAATATAACACTGTATGGCTTTGTGTTTGTTCTGAGCTGTTTTGCTGAGTGACCCCTGCCCTGGTAGCTCAGACTTGCTGTGATCTGTCCTTGTTTGACATTGTAAAGTGTCGAATAGCACTTAACATATGCTCAGATCATTCTAGATAATTTGGTTGTAGTTGCTGATTGCTTGGCTCTGATGAGAAACCTATTTGGCCAGATGTATTCTTGAGGGGGAATTATATTTTTGCACTGTTTTTGCTTTTTCATATAGGTAAAAGTGTGTGTGTGTGTGTGTGTGTGTGTGTGTGTGTGTGTGTGTGTGTGTGTAACTCTATTTGGTAATAAGCAATGGCTGTATAGAATAACACAGAGACCAGGAGTCTGGCGGCTAGCTGGTAATGAATACGTCTTTAATATAGCCAGTAGATTATCCTGCCAGCAATCATCCTAACACTGGCTTATGGACAGAACCTATTACTTTGTGTTATGACTAAAATAGGTTTTTCATTTAGAAGCCCATTCCAGTCCCAACAGCAAATTCAAGGGGAAATTGAGAAATGAATGTTCAGCCTCAGATATTAAGCATATAAGATTTTATGTTCTTAAGTGGGTAGCATTAGCACCTATTATTTCAACACCTGAGCCTTAAATACTATTTGACACACTGCAGTACGAATGTTGATTAGCTGATGACACCATGACATGGATTAAAAATAAACCACCCTGTAAGTCTATGGGGACACATTTGTGCCAACTTCATGGATTTTATACCATTAGACAGCATGGCCCAGCTGGCCAGGCAAACTCCACCCCAGTGTTAAGATGTACACAATTCATTGTGACACCATTCATCGCAATTGCTGTCGAAAAGCTTGCCAGCCCTGATTTGTTCAATTTTTACCAGAGAAATGACTTAACATTTACAGGCATTAGCATGCTCATGTTCAGAGTGCTTGAAAGATGCTTTGCTCAAGGCTCCAATAGTATGTATTGAACACTGTTAGTGATAGCATAAATAGTTACGTGTGCACCTTATTCATCAAGTGTAAATGACATAATCTGGCGCATTAGTCTTTTCAATACATTGGCAAGACATCTTAGAGCAATTCTGTCATCTGCACTGTTAATGCTTATAAGCTAAGTTCAGACGGGAAGCTCAACTCAGATTTAAGTTAATACACGATTTGAATCTGAATGACTAAATACCACATGGAAATTTACCTTTTGTCAATCTGATTCAATCCACATTTAGATGTGGTTTGAAATCCAATTAGAGTCAGATTTAGAGACATGAGTCTCTAAATGAATTACATTAGTCTGATCAGGTCTGATCAGGTCTGATACAATGTGGATTTGCAGCATTTTGTGTCAGAGATTTGCTAGGATGTCTACAACAACATGGATGAAATCCAAAATATTAAGTGAGGAGAGGATAGTAACCCATACTGAAGCAATGAAGCACCTCTTGTGAATGAAGTATGTCTTCTGTCTGTGTGGAAAGCTTTTCTATCAAAAATTGGAAGGAACTTACAGAAAATAAGCCATATATGAAGAAATGTCCTGCTCAATGCACAATGCAGATTTGCAAGCTTCAACAATAAATGCCAGCACAACATAATAAATAAATAAATAAATAATTACAAAGAAATTACAGACAAGAATAATACAGAATAATAAGAGTCTGGTGTACAGCATGTCCTGAGGAGGCTCAAGTACTCAATTAAAAGTTTAAGTATGGTTTATATAGTTTACTCTATATAATGTAGAGGTATAAAAGTATATGACACTAAACATACTTAAGGTAAAAAAGTAAAAGTATTTCTTTAAAAATTCCTTCCAAATTTTAAGTTACAGATGTAATCAAGTACAGATACTGTACCTAAAAATATAATTAAGTACTGTAACAAAGTACAAGTACTTAATTAATTATAACCTCTTGGTATGTACTTTCTAGGAACATAATAATCTATTGTAGAATCTTGCAGGCTGATACTGCTAACCGGTTATGTTTTACCTGCTATGCTCTTCAGTACTTCTTCAAATTCTAAAAAAGCAAAATGTGTTGTTTCTCATTTGTACAGTATGCTGAAGATCAATGGTGAGGGGCATTGACTAAATGAATGTAATGTTTTTAGCCTCAGACTTTGACTAATCAAACAATTAAAAATCAACTTTCTAACATTCTGTACTTCTAAATTGATTTGAGTCACTTATTTTCATTCTTAATGTTTATACCAAACGTTTTTGTCACCCACTCTTTAAGTATTATCATCTGTTAGCGTACATCTCAAAGAATGTGGACCAAACCATTTGTTTGGTCATGGATTGCAAAACTGAAACTATGTTCATGAATATTGCATAATGTGTGGCTTTGTTATTTAAGCTTCAAAGTAAGATATAGCCTACATTGAACACGTTCAAGCATGCCAATAAAATATTTATGGGCCCCCTTCAGCTAACGGGCATAGAATTGTTACCACCTTTCACCTCAAAGGAACGGACTTGTGCAGAGTAAGCTAGGATATGTCTTTATGAGACATCTCAGCTATTTAACATCTATTTAGGTTTAGAAAATGATTTCTGCCTCCATATTAAAGGATACATGAATAAGCATTTGTAAACCATTATATACAGCCGAAAAAGGAACATAGTATGTTGTTTAATACCCGAGATCCAACCAAAATCTCCAACCTTTACACTACTTCCAAGAAGTTGAATCTGTTCATCTGGACATAGATTTTATTGGAGAAACGTTTCGTCACTCATCTAAGTGACTTCTTCAGACTGAAGAAGTCACTTAGATGAGTGACGAAACGTTTCTCCAATAAAATCTATGTCCAGATGAACAGATTCAACTTCTTGGATTTTCTTACCTGGATCATTGAGCATGCATCAAGACTTTACACTACTTATTAAACAAAATTATGTAAAACTATTCTGTACTAATCTAAATATATCTTAGTACATTTTGATCAACATAATAGCTGAGTTTCCTTTAGCTGACTTTTTTGGTCACATTACATTAATATTATCACAGCTAATGAGCACATTGGCTAGTGTTACCAAATGAATCACAATAATAGCAGAAAGAAAGACGTCAAATAACAGTACTACACTTATTCAAACCTGTATGATTGGGATTTATTTTAATAGTAACCAAACCAAATGTCAAAACACACCATACTAACAGGTAATTTAACAGGATGGCTAAATAAACTAAATACCATGGCTAAATACAACTAATTGGTTGACCTTTTCATCTTGTAATAACAGGGACCCACCCATAGACAGGGCGTCAGTCCGTTGCAGGACACGTGCAGTCACATAGTCCTCCCTCAGAAAAAGAAAATTATGCCTGCATGATGCCTGTCCCGGCTGAAAGGCACCACTGTGACTCAAACCAGTGTCTCACCACAGTAGTGGGTTCCTAAATAGCCACTACACTACCTAAGTGCATGATTGCATTTACCCTAATATGCAACCCTAAATCAGAATGGAAAATGCTAATAATAATAACAAAGGTTATAACAATTGAATAATACATGTAGTAATACATCATAATAAAGTTAATTTATCTTACATTTAATAACAATGTGTCTTACATTTACTTTGACTTTTATTTCAGTGCATTATGAACCCAACATAGCTCATGTTTTGTCTGGTCAACTGCATTTCGTTTTCTATTATATATCCATTCCTGAACTTCAGGCCTGCAACACATTCCAAAAGTTGGGACAGTAAAGCATTTACCAAATTACCACTTATGCTGCCATTCCATTTTGTTTTGCATTATGTTGTTGAAAAATGCATGGACATCTCTGGAAAAATGTCTCTGGAAGGTCCATCCCAGGGATCAGAGAACATGGTTCTTCAGTTTAAGTTCATGCCCTACAGAACTGTGGCCTAGTGGTTATAGTAATGGACTGTGAACCAGAAGCTCTAGGGTTCAAATCCCACCTCTGCCAAGTTACCACTGTTGGGTCTCTGAGCAAGACTCTTAAGCCCCAGTTGGTTGGTTTGTAAAACCATCAGTGGTGAGTGGCTTTGGACAAATGCGTCTGGGGTAAATGCCCTTTATGCACTGCAATTTCTCCAGATTGCTTGAATCATTTAATGGTATTGTTTACTGTAGAAATAGGAACATTGATTTAAAACATTTCAATCATTTTATCATGCATTTGTTGACAATTTGGTGATCCTCTGCCAACTTTTCTCCTCAAAACTCAGCCTTTTGTGGATACTGCTTTTGTACCAAGTCATGATTACAATAATAATAATAATAAGGTTATTATTATAATAATAAAGTTGCTTCACAATGTCAGCTTAGGAAACAAAGCTAGGGTACAAATATTAGTGGGAGTGAAAGTATTCAAGTAAAAGATGCTGATCTCACCTCACCTGTTAACATTACCTGAAATCACATTTTTTTAGTTTTTAGTTCCTTTAAGCATGTGCCAACTTTTTTTTAAATGTGCTGCGACCCGGAAATGGATGGGTGTATATTATGATATAAAATGAAATTGACCAGACAAAACATGAACTGTCTTTGCGTTCATAGTCTGCAGTTAAATAAAAGTGAAAGAACATGTAAGACTTTGTGTCTGTCTTTTCTTTTTTTTAGTACTATCCCAACTATAATGTGGTTATAAATAAAACATTTACCATAAAAACACTCAGTAGAACCAGATTTAGCAATACAATTAGCAATGCCATTTTGTTGCCCTGTATTTGTTTGTATATATTATTGCATTTATTACCAGTGTATTGCTGATTGATTAATGGCACATTAACATAACATGCATGGCTTTTGCTATGGTGACAGTAATGATAGCACACTTGGCGTTGGTAACTCTATCCCGGCTATATGGCTAGTGTGACAGAGCTATTCCCATCACACAGTTACTGAGGCCTTAGCGGCTGTGTGTGAACATAAGCCACCAGATCTGATATGGCCATGACATAAAAAAAAAAAAAACATTAAGGGCACATTTGTACAAACCAAACCCTGCTTCATGTATCCCCTTCTTTCGCTAGGGTAGGTTGACCAGTGGGTGCACTGTGAGAGATATGTCATTTTGGTCTGCTTCCAAATGAACCTTGTCATGGTTTGATGGCAGTGAGATAGTGACTCAAAACTGATTTATCCCAGCTTCAGGAATTAAATCATTGTTTATTAAAAGTGGTAGCGGCATTTTGTGACATGTGACATGAGTTTCATAGGACTGTGGATGCTGCAGAAGCACAATGTATATGTGCACTTCAGCAAAAAGATTGTTGACATCCAAAACATTGATATTAGTATGAATATTGTCCCATGTGCTGCTAAAACCACCTTCACTCTTCTGAGAAGGCTTATCAGTAAATTTTTGAACATGTCTGTGAGGTTGGGGACTGGTGTTGAACAATATGCCCTGTCTAACATTTAGCATTCCAGTTAATCTCAACGTTGTCTGATGGAGTTAAGGCAAGGGCTCTGTTTTGCACCAAGTTTTGCCTCTTTATTTAATTTATTTTCGGAAGGTAGAGCGAACAATGGATGAACAGGACAGTGGACTAGAAAACCCAGGGTTCAAATCCTACCTCTGCAAAGCTGCCACTGTTGGGTCCATGAGCAAGTCTCTTAACCTTCAATTGTGTGTATTGTAAAATTGTATCAGGTGTACATATCCCTCTGCAAAATGCTTGAATGTATTATAACGAGAGTTACTGATGTATTCAACGCTACTTCTGCTGCAACTGTTAGTCAATGAAAATTCAATATCCATGTGCTTGTCATTATGGACCTGTAGCAGTGCAGCTGAAATCACAGAGATCACTGATTCGTAGGGATGTCTATAAAATATAGCCGTATAGTGTATGTTGGCTGAAGAAGACAAGGATGGATTTTTAGATGCAGTTTAAAAGTAAAAATGTGAATGTTATTATATTTATTGCCATTGGCTTTGTGTTATCTATAGTTTATAGTGCTTCAGTCCCTCATGTGAATATGGATATTATCACATAGAAGAGCTGATCATAAGAAACATTTAATTGTGCCAAACATCTCACATTGCAGATTGTTGTGATGCCCTGATGTTTGTTGATGTAACATTTTTTAGGGGGTTATAACATAGACAAATGTGTCTTAACATTTTTAGTATAGGTTGCTATGATCTTCAGTCATTACATAGATTTGTACACTGTTGCCATCTTCACAGCATATTTACTCATTCATTCATTTTCATACCCACAAAATCCACTTCAGTGTCACAAGAAACCAGGGTCTAACCAGCTTCACGGGGTACAAGGCGGGAACCAACCTCAGACAAATGCACATGCACCCGTATTAGGGTTGGGAACGGAACCAAAGATATCTGGATCTGTGAGGCCACAGTGCTAACCACTGTATCACCACCCACAGCTGTTTATGTTGTGATTAACTGTCTCAAAGGGATTTTGTTCATGGACGTTTTTTTCCATTATGGCTGCTATGGGTCCACACTTTAGCTGCTTGTGGATGTTTTGTGTGAACAATGGAAAATGACAAAGGAAAATGACAATGCATGATTGGAAATGCATACAATCTTTTCACTGGATAGACTTTTAAGCCATAAATTGTTTAAATCCTGTAATTAATATAATTTACCCAGAATTGTAAATTTGGTGGTTATGATGATGTAGCAAAATGGTGTCCTGGTTCTAAGAAAACAAGCCTTTTCCAAACGTTTAGGCACCCTTTTTCAATTAAAGGGTGAACAAACCTGCCATATTCCTGCAAATTGTAATGAACAGCTCTACTGAACAAGTCAACTGGATTCTGAGACCATACAAATGTGCCCACAGCATATTCTCCTTATTTTTCAATATGCTTTTAAAGTTCTTCATCAAGTTTTGCATTAAAATAATGGACATGCCAATTTGCAATTTGTTAAATTTAATTTAGTAATTAATCATAACTTTTGCACAAGACTGCATGTTAAAGATGCAGGTAATGTATGATCTTTTCTTGTTTTTGCCAAGGCCGTTGGAGTGTCCTCTCATGTTCCTTAGAGGTGAAAGGTAGTTTTTAATGTGGATGTGTGGTGGTGGAAACTCCAGCAGTGTAAAACTGGAGAAGCCCATAGGGAAGTAGATCTCTGGACTTCATCTGCACTCCCTCAGATAGGGTTTCAGTGGCTGTGCTCAGAATCTCTGATCAGGAAACTGGCTCTGATGGACAAAAGGTGCTGTGGCTCCCATAGCGCAAGGGCTCCAAGAAGCTTTTTGTTGTATTCGTGGGTTCCGTTGCCTGCAGATGTTGGTGGCTGCGGCTGATGATCTCTGATGAACATGCACATAAGCACAGGATATGGGGAGAATGGTCAATGTCACAGGAACACACACCAGTATGAATACTCTGACGCATTGAACCGAGGAGGAGGAGAAGGAGGTCATTGTGTTGCTTTTCCTATGATTCACTGAACTGTGTCCTTGCTGATTGTCCAGTCCAGGTGCATGTGGACAATGTAGCAGTACTCATAATAGTTCTATTATGACAATGAAATTATATAAAAATATGAAATCAATCTAAAGATTCAAAAACTATGGTTAGCATTAGAGTGGGTTACACACATTTAACAGGCTTTCAAATTAGATCCAGATAGTTTTAGGTTCTTAAATAGTTCATCTAAATTATAAACAGGCAATGTGCTTCAACATTTACTAACGTTTACTAACTCCCATGGCAGATGTGGCTGAAATTTCCCTTTTATTGTCTATTTTCTCTTTGTTATGGTTTGATTTAATTTCTCAAACTCTTTTTGCCGTCTCCCCATGTGGTAAATTGTTTTTCCATAACCATAAGTCTTGAGGGAGCGCACCACACAAGCTCAAAGTAGAATCTGCATTTTAAAGACTTCCTGTATTTAGCATTACCATATGCAGTTCCTGAAAATGATCCTCAACAGTGTTTAGCTGGGAATGACCAAACTCTTTTTAAATAATCCAGAGGTCACTGTTTTCAATTTGTCTTCCAGTTTTATTTGAACTTTCCTACCTGTATAAATGAACAGAAACTTCAGGCAAAATAATGCAGTTTTAAGGCGACAAACAACATAATTTTAAAGCAATAAATCAGCATCAGGGGGTGTGGTACCAGATATCTTGCTCAGCAGAGCACTAATGTGATAACCTTATTGTGACAATTAAATATTAACAAGATGCACACTTTAATTTTAAAATTGCTATGCAAAAGCTGGTTGTCAAACCTGTATAACTGTTCGATCTGTATAGGTTCACACCTTTTGCCCAATCATGCTTTGTTAGTTTGGCATGGTGTGTAAATGTTAAGTATGGGGCTGTCTTAATTAGTGAAAAAACTGTTAACACAATGGTTAAAAAGGACCATTTTACAAGCAGGATAACTGTATTGAATTACAATTAAATTGAATTATGTCCCTAGACTCTGCAGAGACCTGGAGAACAGCCTGAGATGATATGTTGCTCTATGAAATGTTTGTGAAATCAGATCCAGAATGAATCAGACCAAACCAGTACACTTAAACAGCGAGCTAAAATCCATGACAGAAGCATATAAGCACAACTGTCCATTTGTTGAAGTAGCCTAGGACTAGTAGTACTAAGCAACATTTATGTCTGTTACTGTTGTTGTTTTTGGAGGTTACATATTTTCCTCTACAACTTATATGAGGCAGCAGAGGTATGATATGATAAACTTAACACTCACATTAGGGTCGCGCATTTTGACAGTAATACAGTATGTTTCAGTGCAACAGGGCCCTTTGACTGACATGGTGGATAACTAACCCTAGAGCGTGGGTTGGCTGGCTGATGCTGAGGCTACTACTTCCTAACATAACATAAATTAACATTACGACCCACACTACAGAAATTGTCATCCCACTACATACAAGTACACAGTGACATAAAATTAAATTTTATTTTCTTTGGTGACGCAACATGACAAGGATGTACAATGCAAATAGGATATGTAGTGCAGTAAACAATGTCTGCTCAACTAGGTGTAATATGGATAGTTGAGTGGTTAAGGTGCTTGTCTACTGATCATGTGTGTTGTGATGGTTGTGTGTTTGAGTCCCAACAAAGTCAAACTAAGGCCCTCAGTTGCTTGAATTGTATGATGCAAGATTGCTTTAGTAAATCATACTGGATAAGGGTGACTGCTAAAGTGGTGCATGAAACTCTTTGAATTTTTTGAACCCTTTTGAATTTCATTTTTAGATATATAACTATGTCTAAAAACATCATTAGATGTTCACACAATTCCTAAAAGTAGGTCCAGTAACCCAATTAAACAAAACATTACACTTGGTCATTTGTTTATTGAGGGAAATTACCCGATATTACATGTCAGGCAAAAGTATGTGAATTGTTTCACCATATCTGAGCCATATCTGTTTGCAGACATTTCCTATGTACATATTTTTCCTTGACTTTCCTACTGTTGTCAGTTCACTGTACACATATTTAAATTAAACAAAAATCTCAGATTCTGTTGACACACTTGTTCTAGATCATCCTAGTAAACTATCAAAGTTTTTTTTTTTCATAGTATGGATTCTGATTTATCTTCAGACTTAAATATATAATTCCAAGGAAAAAGTGCTTGTGTGGAAGTAGCTTTACTGTCTGTTGTACTGTGCAGTGCTTTTGATTCTTCCCTGCTAGTTTCTTCTCTGAGTGCTAATGACCCAAGAACCTTTACAATAATGTTATGCCCCGTCCTCCACCTCACTTTTTCTTGCTCTGATGGTTTTACCACTTGTGCTGCTGCTGTTTCTCCTGGCTGACAGAGTGAGTGGTGTTCAACCATCTGCATAAATCATCAACAGAGCAAATGGTTTCAAGACATTCATCGAAACACTTGTAGGAGTCAGCACAGTTTTCCCTCCCTTTCCATTTTCTGAGAACAGGTGAAGAATTTTGCTGTGGGCTTGTCAGTGAGATTGAAGATGAGTGTGAGAAAGGGAACATTTCTGTTTGACCTTTTTTGTAGATGACACCTCCTAAATGAGATGTGTTCACATCTCATTCACTATGTATGATTTATTCGAGATGTTCATCTGTAGAAAAACGCGTTAAATGTAAGAGCCAAGTGTGGCGTTGCTCTCTAGTGCCGGTTCGCTGCAGATGGATAATGAGTGAAGTTTAGGCTGGTAATGAGAATACGTGTGTAAAACGTCACTCCTGTTAACTGCTGCCACCTGTGCACAATACAATGAGGGAAGGAAGGGGGTGAGAATCAACCCCCTTCCCCATTTTGGTGGCTCATTCACTAATAGTCTAAAAGCGCTGTGAAATTTGTAGCCAGGGGCTCAGGTTCTGAGCCCCAAAGCTCATTGACTTGTGAATAGTGTAAATTTGTATGCTGCCCTTTTAACCTTGTTTTGCATGCTATCCACTGTTCCTCTCTTCCCCCTGACTTTGATCATGTGTGAGGAACTCAGTGAATGTGTGGATAATCAGGGCTATACCTCATAGGATGAATGGAATTCCTTCAAACACTCATTCCAAACGTGATTTGTTTTTGTAGAGTAAACTGATCCATTGCTTGTATTTGAATGCTTACTCGAATGCATGGGCTCCGCTCTAATCCATCATTTTAATGTCACTTCAAGTACACCCTAAAAGAATCCTGCAGCATATGTAATCACAGGTTGCCACAAATTACAATTTCAACACATGGTAAATGGAAAACTAATTCACTTCAGGTAAAATGTGACTATTGAAAGCTAATTAACCATTAAGATCATAACACAATTTGTAGGAGAAATGGCAGTGTCTTGTCAAGTCAACTTTATTTCTATAGCGCTTTTTACAATGAGTCTTAAAGCAGCTTTACGGTTTTAGATTATCTTCTAACATCTAAGGCCAATCCCAAACTGAGCAACCCTAGGGCGACAGGGGCGAGGAAAAACTCCCTAAACATTATTAGGAAGAAATATAAAAGCTATAGTGTATAAGACAATAATGAAGAGAAATATTTAATAAAATAATGTAAAAATATGCATAGCATCATTAGAACTTGCATCCTAGGCGGGAAAGTTTTGGTGGCATGGCATTCCAATTCGACCGGAGGAGGAAGATAGTTACTGCCCTCTGATGTGGTCTGAGTACAAGCTGGAGCTGATGATAGAAGGACAGCTTGAGAGGGGTTGAAGAGGAGAAACATCTTAGTATATGGCTCTTCAACTGGTACCGGAACACAGTAGTTAGTTATTGTTAAGAGCAGAGAGTCTATTAACAGGCTACAACTGAACCACTTATACAAATGTAGCTTGGGGCTCCAGCAGCATTAGCTCTAGCAGTATAGCAAGAAAGGGAAGAATCAGAAAGTAACACATCCAAGAGGGATCATGTGTGTTGTTTTTTTATTTTATCAACCTCTCTCTACACTACTCTTCTGAACACTACTCTCTCTTGATGGTCATCGGCAAATCAGATCATCAAGGACATTTTGCCATCCTAAGCAATATCTTCCAGTGGTTACCCTCTGGGAAACATCTCCACTCCATCAGGGGCAGGACTGTGAGGATAAGAGTCTCTTTCCTCTGTCCAGACAGACTTTAAACACATACTAATACCTCAATAGCATATATCAGGAATAACAAACACAAATACACACACAGTCACTCAAAACACTTACATACTTGCACATTTGCACATGTACAGGACTGGTGAGATCACCCAATCAGTCACTTTAGACCTCAGAAGAGTACACTTGGACACTCAGACAACTTAAACTTTCATTTGCACTTTTTGTAATATTCCTTATTGAATATTTCCTCCCATCAAACCTATATCCATTTGATACATTTGTGTATATATTGTATATAGTTTTACCTATTTATTATTATTATTATTATTATTATTATTATTATTATTATTATTAGAATTATTATTATTAGTCATTATTCTTAATTACTGTTTCTTCTTAATATCTTATTTTCTCTCGTACAGTACTCAGAGAAGTCACATTACATTTCAAGCTGTACTTATGTACCAGCTACGAATGCACATGTGACAAATAAAACTCTTGAATCTTAAAGCAGTTAGGGTTATATTGGCTGCACTCAGACTATAACCTGAAACTTTTTACAAAATAGTCACGATAAAGATTTTACTAGAAGTTTTGACAATAAAGTGCCTTGTGGTACAGTTAGCAATTTACACTCCAGTCATGCAATTAAGGTGCTCCCAACACTGTGGTATACTTCCGGTCAGATCGGGTGTCACAGGCACAATTGGGCTGTGCCTAAGGGAAAGGATACCAGATGGAGGAATCATTCCCTGGTGTTGCAACAGCAGCCGCAGCTGTTTGACTTCTGGTTTGACTCCTGGCTGCTACCCGTGTGGAGTTTTCATTTTCTCCCCACATCTGTGTGGTTTTCCTTTTGGTTCTCTGGTGTCCTCCCACATTCCAAAGACATGCGTTGGGTCAACTGGCATCTCTAAAGTGTCCCACAGTGTGCGTGTCCCAAAGTGTCCTGCCACCCTAAATTGGATTAAGTGGGTTTGGAAAGTGAATGATTGAATTGATATGTAATTCCTACTTGTAAACAATGTGTAACTTGTGGGTTTATTTTCCATATAATATAACTCCAACATAAGTTGTCTCACACACACACACACACACACACACACACACACAGACTTATACAGAAGAACACACAGTGCACAGATTTGCATTTAAACCACCACTGTCATATGGACACCACATTAACCTTTTACTATGACCAGCTGCATCTGATCCAGACATCTTCATTCATCTTCTTCCCTCTCTCAGTCCTCCATGTGTTCTTTCAATCTTTAAACCCACACGTTCTCACAGTTACGCAGGGTATGCTATTCCAAATTAGCCCTGCTCTGATCACTCTCAGGTGGACATTATAATAAGACATGTGAGAAGCACCAGTAGTGTTAGTATGTATGCATGTAGTTATACCAATATCAAATAACCACTTTATTAATAGTGAGCTCTTCTCTATGCCTGTACCTATTCTGTCTGCATTTGTTAGTTGCACAATAGTTTGACACATTATGGATACTTTTTTGGTCTATCAGACATGGACTTGATGTTGGTTATGTGAACTGGATTTTATCTAAAAACATAACATTCACCTTCCTTAGCTATGCTATACCGGATATTGTAGTGTACCGGTATTGACTAAATAGCCAAGATACTGCAGTGTTTCCTATACATTGATTTATTTAATATAAACATTGACCAACACGTATCAATTTTCTATTCTTTTACTATTTAAGATGGGTAAAATCTTACCTAACTCTAAAGCTGTTTCCAACACATTGCATCTCTCAGCCCCCCTTACCTGTGCTCTCTCTCAAGAACACACACAAACACATGTATTGAATTTTATATTAATCTGAGAGTTTATATGTAAAACTCTTATGAGACAGCACAATGAATTTCCTGATTTATGCAATCAGACATTTCAGAAGAAAGCAAGAAGGTGAAAAGCGTATTTAAATCTAGTGTGTCATGTTGCAAAAATGCAGTTCCTGTTTCTCTTCTTGTTTCTCCCTGTGTTTCTCTGGTGTGTTGTGTTCCAAAGACACAGTTAATATTAAAGGCCTTTTCACACCGAGTTCGGATAAGGATGAAAAACAAGTTTTGAAAAAGAACACGTATATTAATGACACCATCACACCGAGTCTGAAACTGCTGAACTGAAGTGCTGTGTGAAATTTTTTAATCAGAGCCTGTTCTAATTTCTGTGTTGTTTGAATGCGTTAGTATCAGGCTGACCAATCAGAGCTCAGTTGTCAGGCAGAACAGCTCATCCTGCTAGTACCAGGGCATGAGAGCTTATGTGACAAGCAACACACTGACTATAAATACATGAATATTAAAGAAAATATCTGGTGGAATATAGCTGAAAGGCTGGAGAATGATGGCGATAAGCTCACAGTGACTGAATGTAACCATTTTCTTCTTTATCTAAATGCTTTCTAATCGGTTCAAGCCCATAAAAAACACAATCTATAGCTTCTTGCACTAATCTTCGCTCGTGTCTTTGTTGTTTTTAAGTTGACAGTGTGAAATAGACACAACACAATCTCTGTGACATATTAAGATAACTGAAAGTAAAGAAGTAAATAATTAATCTATATTTGAATGTTTCTATGTTAAATTAAAGAGTGTTTAAACAAACAACAACAAAAAAAATGTATATGTAAAGTGGCTTCTCCGAGTGCTGTAAGAGGGAATAAGATGGTAACAAAGATTGAGTGAATAGAAGAAACATAGTCAATAAGAATAAAAAGTAAAAGTAATAAAAAATCGCATTCGTTTTTTTGTGCGTAAAAATCGTACTCAGTGTGAATAGGCCTTAACTCAGCTTGTTCTCTCCACCCACAGTGCATCAGCTTACCACCACATATAGAAAGTAATTCTCAAATAGAAAACAACCTGTAATTGTCCCATGATCCATGCATGGTTCTCCTGCTGTGGAGTGTAGCTCCAGTGCATGTAATTAGCCTGAGTGATAAGCCCTGCTCATCATCATCATCTGGGTGCTTATAACAAGTGCAGTCCCAGCCTAACATTGCTCAGCATTCAGTCTGTTCATGCAGCTGTTTAATAAAATGTGTGTTTAATAAATTTCTTCACAAATGGCTGCACTGTTACTTGTGTCATTGCAACTGCTGTATTACAACAGCTAATGTATCTGGTAAGGTAATATATGGGCTAAGAAGGTTAACTACCTTAATAGTAAGGATCATAACCTTATTGAACCATGGACGCATATGTGAAAAGATGTTGTCCAAATGGATGTTATGCTGCTCATACCTGTATTGTACAGTCAAGTTCCCCTACAAGTGCAATAGAATATACTGTACAGTGGTGCTTGAAAGTTTGTGAACCCATTAGAATTTTCTATATTTCTGCATAAATATGACCTAAAACATCATCAGATTGTCACACAACTCCTAAAAGTAAATAAAGAGAACCCAGTTAAACAAATGAGACAAAAATATTTTATTTGGGCATTCATTTATTGAGGATTATTGAATTATTGAATTTACTGTGCAGCAATAACTGCAATTAAACGTTTCCTGTAACTGTTGATCAGTCCTGCACACCGACTTGGAGGAATTTTAGCCCATTCCTCTGTACAGAACAGCTTCAACTCTGGGATGTTGGTGGGTTTCCTCACATTAACTGCTCACTTCAGGTCCTTCCACAACATTTCGATTGGATTAAGGTCAGGACTTTGACTTGCCCATTCCAAAACATTAACTTTATTCTTCTTTAACCATTCTTTGGTAGAACGACTTGTGTGCTTAGGGTCGTTGTCTTGCTGCATAAACTATCTTCCGTTGAGATTCAATTCATGGACAGATGTCCTTAAAAATCCACACCATTGTTGTTCAGTGTTCTTCTTCTGTTCTTCTGTGGACTCGTGAACATTAACATTAGCCAATGTGAGAGAGGCCTTCAGTTGCTTAGAAGTTACCCTGGGGTCCTTTGTGATCTCGCCAGCTATTACATGCCTTGCTCTTGGAGTGATCTTTGTTGGTCGACCACTCCAGGGCAGGGTAACAATGGTCTTGAATTTCCTCCATTTGTACACAATCTATCTGACTGTATATTGGTGGAGTCCAAACTCTTTATAGATGGTTTTGTGACCTTTTCCAACCTGATGATCATCAACAACTTTTTTTCTGAGATCCTCAGAAATCTATTTTGTTTGTGCCATGATACACTTCCACAATCATGTTGTGAAGAGCAGATCCCTGTTCTTTAAATAAAACAGGGTGCCCACTCCCACCTGATTGTCATCCCACTGATTGAAAACACCTGACTCTAATTTCACCTTCAAATTAACTGCTAATCCTAGAGGTTCACATACTTTTGCAACTCACTAATATGTAATATTGGATCATTTTCCTCAATAAATAATGACCAAGTATAATATTTTTGTCTCATTTATTTAACTGGGTTCTCTTTACCTACTTTTAGGACTTGTGTGAAAATCTGATGATGTTTTAGGTCATATTTATGCAGAAATATAGAACATTCTAAAGGATTCACAAACTTTCAAGCACCACTGTATATTCTGATGAAATCTCCATTTGCTTTGCTGACTTATGCAATCTCCTGACATCACATATGTACACACAGAAGTGATGATACAAATGACTCATTCTCCATCCTCCTGCCACACCTAACATTGTACATCCGTTTTCCTTAATCCCTGTTTTATTGCTGCCAAGGCACCACGTTTCCACTACATTTACGTTGTTACTGTCCTTGTCTTTCCTGTCCTTTGCTTCATCCTTTGACACATCTTCCTGTCCCAGCCCTGCTGAAACACATCCTCATATGACTGGATCTGCCCTTATCAGCACTGTCTGATTTTGAAGGAGTTTCCCAGTAAATTTGCAGTGCAGTCTATGTTTTTTTATATATATTTTTTGGCTATCTGAAATGCTGACGGTGAGCTGTGGCTCAGCAGGAGTAAAGGCGTGTTGTCCTTGTAATTATTATATCAGGCAAAGGTGAAGTGGTACAGCCCAATACCAGGAAATCATAAGTGCAAGTGTAAGTCATGATGACACGCATTTAGTTTCTTCCTGTGCATATAGGATATCCTGATGATGGTTGCAGTGATGTGCTAATGACGTGATCTTCAATCTGAAATCAAAACAGACACTTTGTGTATGTAATTTTCATTTTCAACAAACATGGCTTAAACAGCAAGTCAGTACAGATTCATGGACAAATCAAGGCTGTGTCCCAAACAGTACACTTCAATAAAAAGTGTCACTAAATAGTAATACTAATGCTATACAGTACTTTCAAAGGTCTTAGGCATTCTATATTTTTCAGTTTATATTATGATTATGTTTTTTTACGTTTAAGTAGTCACTACACTTTGTAGTTATACAATTATGGATTGTAGTTCATCTATTTCTCTAAATACTTTGTTAGTCCCCTTTACTCCACTTTACTCTTCTCTTCACCAGTGGTCCTGTAGGGGTATCCTGACCATTAGAGAACAGAGTAAATGGGACTAACTAAGCATGTAGAGAAACAGATCAGATTGTACAGTGGTGCTTGAAAGTTTGTGAACCCTTTAGAATTTTCTATATTTCTGCATAAATATGACCAGAAACATCATCAGATTTTCACACAAGTCCTAAAAGTAGATAAAGAGAACCCAGTTAAAGAATTGAGACAAACATATTATTCTTGGTCATTTATTTATTTCCTCAATAATAAATACATTTTATTATAAACTTTAGCACTTGTGTGAAAATCTGATGATGTTTTAGGTCATATTTATGCAGAAATATAGAAAAACTTCTTTATGTACTTTGTTTTAGAAGAGCAGGACAGACAGTTGATGATCTGACCTGGTGGGAAACCTATGAAAGGGTCATAATGGGATTTATAGTTGTATTTATAGTACTGGGGTTCAGTACAATTGATTCTGTAGCAGCAAAAGGCACTGTTTGTCTATGGAGTTTATGCACGTATGCTTCATATTATGAACTTATTATTAGTGAATGTGGCTGAAATAACAGAGATCTAGGAGAAGATTAAGGAGGAAAAAATAACCCATTGTTAACATAGCTGAACATGTTCTTCCTCTGAGAACCAGACAATTAAACATACAATAGTTGGAGTAGAGTGTTATTTCCTTATGCAGGCAGTTGAATCCCCACAATTGGCCAGGTTAGCTCTGATTGACAGGACTGACACATGAATGTCATCCTTCCTGTCCAGAGAGCTAACTGCACTATCTTAGCATATAGGCAACAAACAGTTCTGTGTTGTGTCAATTATGATGTGTAGACATTGTCATAGGAACCGGGTGGGATGGGTGGCACGTTTAACACCCAATATTGGAAACAGCATGTATGTACAGAACTCATTTTCCATGTACAGGAGAACTCAAAATGAACATAACTGATCATAACTACCAATCAATATGAAAAGAAAGACTGTGTTATATAACCCACACATTGTACTGATTTCATTTCCAAGTTTTATGACAACAGAAATCACAACCCATGTTCAGTTTGCAAATTGACCTTGTAATGGATTTGTCTAATAATAAACAGAACAGTTATTGCAGCATTTTCTTCATTGAATTGCTGTTTATTGTATTTCCACCAATGTTGTACCACATCAGTATACAATAAGTATTTTACTGCCTTAGCTACAGTGGAATCAGCATATAGCTAGCTAATGTTTTTGGGGAATTGGTGGGTGTTGATACCTAGAAACAAGCTGACTGCTTTGCCCGTGTGTGTAGAGAACTATAAGGAACAGAATTTCTGCATATCTGAAGACATCCTGGGTGTGTAAGTATATGAATGGTAGTTCTGTTCAATCAGTTGGTCATGAACAGGTTAAGAACCATGTAATTGCTCAGGAATAGCATCATGTGCACATCTGACAAATCATTCTCTTATGTTGTGCATTAAGAGACAGTGGACCTCTGGAACAGCTCTAAGTTGACATCATTGATTGCCTGGCTTCTTGAAATAATAAACACACTGACTGCTCCGGATAGTGTTCAATAGAACATGTTTATTTCTTTCATACATTTCTCTACAAAGAAAACGCTGAGACTAAGTAAGCTAACACACAAGTTTGATGGTGCTGACTTTATTATTAATAAATCATACTAACAAGATTTCATGAATGCACATACATTTTTCCTCACAAACTTAGTTTATATGGGTTAAAAGTGCAGAAAATGTTTTTTCTCCTGCTCTTGTAGTTTGATAACAGCTTTTCTTTTTGCCCCACTGCCACATTTCACCAACTAACTTCCCAATCACATGACACATCTTCCAGTCAGAAGGGTGAGTGCATGTGATGCAAGCCTGCTTTCAGTGGAAGAGAGTGCTCAGTGCCAGCTTTCCATACTCTTGGACTGAAACTGACTAGTGTCATTTTGATTTATAGGGTTATAGGAATGCCATTCCATCCAGATAGTAGGACTAATTAAGTACCAGAGTCTAATTATGTACGCTCTAACTCCTCTGTCTGAAATCCAACTAACCAAATTCTCTCTATAACATAATGGGTAGTTTAATCCCTAACCCACCACACTAATCACTAACCTGCTATAACAAAGGACATTCAGGAAATATATTGGAAGTAGACAGTGTTCCAAATTGCTTCTTACCTGTACGTACACGGGAGGCATGGTGGCTCAGTGGGCATCACCGCCACTTCACAGCAAGAAGATCCTGCGTTGCATCCAGGGTGAAGCGGCCTGGGTCCTTTCTGTGTGAGTCTGCATGTCCTCCCCGTGTTCAGGTGGGTTTACTCCGGGTAGTCCGGTGTCCTCCCATAGTCCAAAGACATGCGTGTTAATTGAAAGTATGTGAACCCTTACAATTTTATATATTTCTGCATAAATATGACCTAAACCATCATCAGAAGTCCTAAAAGTAGATAAAGAGAACCCAGTTAAACAGGTGTTTTCAATCAATGGGATGACAATCAGGTTTGAGTGGACACCCTGTTTTATTTAAGGAACAGGGATCTATCAAAGTCTGCTTTTCTCAACATGTTTGTGGAAGTGTGACATGGCACTATCAAAGGAGATTTCTGAGGACCTCAGAAAAAAAGAGTTGTTGATGCATATCAGGTTGGAAAAGGTTGCAAAACCATCTCTAAAGAGTTTGGACTCCACCAATCCACAGTCAAGACAGATGTTGTACAAATGGAGGAAGTTCAAGACCACTGTTACCCTCCCCAGGAGTAGTCAACCAACAAAGATCACTCCAAGAACAAGGCTTGTAATAGTTGGCAAGGTCACAAAGGACCGCAGGGTAACTTCTAAGCAACTGAAGGCCTCTCTCACATTGGTTAATGTTAAAGTTCAGGAGTTCACCATCAGAAAATTGATGGAACAATGAATTTTGAATTATATCAGATAATTCTAAAGGAAAATGTCAGGACATCTGTCCATGAACTGAATTTTAAGAGAAGGTGGTTCATGCAGCAAAACAACGACCCTCACAAGTTGTTTTACCAAAAAATGGTTAAAAAAGAATAAAATTATTGCTTTGGAAAGAACAAGTCAACGTCCTGATCTTACTCCAATCGAAATGTTGGGGAAGGACCTGAAACGAGCAGTTAATGTGAGGAAACCCACCAACATCCCAAGTTGAAGCTGTTCTGTACGGAGGAATGGGCTAAAATTCCTCCAAGCCAGTGTGCAGGACTGATCAACAGTTACAGGAAATGTTTAATTCCAGTTATTGGTTATTTATTTTATATTGTAGCTTTTAATGCTAGATGCAACACATTTCAAGACATTAGCAAAAGCAGTAGACCGTGTGTTGAAGAGACCCTGTTCAAATTACCCTGAGATGTGATGCCCCTCCCAATCTGCAGACTGCTGGGAGAGTCAATCAACAAAATCCCCTGTCAAACGAAACAAATATGCATTTCTTAACATACACAATATGTTCTGTGAAATTGCATGTTATGAGATCATGACATTGTCTGAGCACTTTATTAATGCTTTGATGCACAAGATGGCTCAAAAGTAAGTTTTTATTTTCTATATCTTTGCAATAAATTCATTTAATATCTTAACATCCACAATACATGTTGTGAAATTGAACGTTATGCAATATGTCTGAACTCTTTATTAAATCAACATTAATCAACATTGACCTCCACATATTGATTTTCTTTTCTATTCTTTTTTTTACTATTTAATCTTGACTTGACACTTTTTAACTAGTTTTACTTGGCACTAGTTGACTTGACTTGACACTTTTTAACTTTTTAACATGTACTGTAACTTCAGTGCGCTGCATTTCAAAGACGCAGTTCTTGGTTCACACAAGTCCTAAAGTAGCTGAACACAACTAATGATATAATATGAGATAAAATTATTTTACTTAGTCATGTATTTATTGAGGAAAATTATCCAATATTACATATTGGTGAGTGGGAAAAGTATGTGAACCTCTACAATTAGCAGTTAATTTGAAGGTGAAAAAAGTGTTGTGTTTTCAGTCAATGTGATGACAATCCAGTGTGAATGGGCACCTTGTTGTATTTAAATAATAGGAATCGATCAAAGTCTGATATTGACAACACATTTGCGGAAGTGTATCATGGCACAAACAAAAGAGCTTTCTGAAGACCTCAGAAGAAAAAATGTTGGTGGCCTTCCAGCTGGACAAGGTTGCAAAATCATTTCTAAAGAGACAGCCTGTGAACAAATGGAGGAATTTCAAGACCATTGTTACTCGGTTAACCAACAAAGATCACTCCAAGAGCAAAGCATCAATCGCAAGATCACAAAGGAACACAGCGTAACTGCTAAGCAACTAAAGACCTCTCTCACTTTGGCTAATGTTACTGGTATTGAATTCACCATCAATGCACCATCTGTGCAGCTTGGAAGTGGTACAACCCCAAATCACAAAAGTTGGGACATTATTAAAAAATGTTAATAAATAAATAAAACCCACAGTGTTTCTTACATTTACCTTTCTTTTTCATTGGATGCAGTACTAACCCAGTTTTCTCTGGTCAACTCCATTTAATGTGTTAATGTACAGTACATCCCATATATGACATCACATATATAACCAGATGCTTTGGTGACAGTTCCACATACCAAGGTTGTTTTAGATTGTCTGTGAGCAGGCGTAACTCTAAAACCTAAAAACATAAATAAAGAACATAAATACGCTCAAACAAACAAATACCAGAAGAAATTTGAAGTCAGGTTTAGGATTTAGCCCATTTTAACATTTCACCAGATAAGTGAGTTTGGTTCTCTACGCTGGTGTACACATTCAGTGAAATTGGTTTAAATATCACTGTTAACAATAAACTTTGTCACAAAGCAGGTGTACAAAGAGTTAAATCTAGACCTCAAAACAGCCAGAGGTGAAGATGGCAAAGAAAAACTTCCAAAGATACATAGAGAAGACACCTTAAAAGGTTTGATGTATAACCCATCCTCCTCTACATGAACAAGATGTTATTCAGAGACCTTAGCAGAATTTAAACAAATGGAGCATTGTATATAAGATGATCAGTGTCTAATTACAGATAACTCATGTAATTAGCCATAATCAATAAGCTGTTCACCTGTCCTTACCTGCTTGCAAGTAATGTTTGAAAAACATCTACATTTTACATGATGTAGATGTGTAAAAATTATAAAACTGTGTCGCTCATACTGCTATCACATTTTGTCCACCAATCATGCTACTCTAAGGAAGTCAGTGTCTGGCCTATCACGCATGATTCTAGTACATCATTACATTTGCTGTTCATCGGAGTGTATGAGCATGCCACTCCCAAACACTTCAATTACTCTCAGCATACAGGAACTACACAAACACACACACACACACACACACACACGTCTGGCTCTGTCAGACATCTGCTCACTTTCTCTTTTAATATGAAGGAACTTAGAAGAAACACATGGTGTTCAGTCACACAAACACACACACACAGACGTTTTGCTTCACTTGTACCGCAGACTATTAAACAATAAACATATCATGTTGCTACGTGTCTGTGTGAGAATTATCATATATGGAAAGGTTTTAAGTAATAAAAGACATTTTAGGTTTAATGCTCATCGACTATTCAGTTTAAGTAAAAATTATATTTATTCAGATGACATTTTTGCTTGTTCAAAGTAACTTCACTGCATCAGGGATGGAATGCAGATAGAGTATTACTTGACAGTTTGTAAACTCTTTATATAAACCTTTTCTATAGTTCTGCATTAATATGACTCAAATCATTATCAGAGAACCCAATTAAACAAATGAGGAAAAATATTCATTAATTAATTTTCTTATCCTCTTAATCCCAGTCAGTGATGTGGGGAGGCAGGAACAACCCTAGACAGGGTGCCAATCCATCATAGTGTCACATACGCATGTAGGAACGGAGGAGATGAGCACAGGTTTCCAAATGCAAATAATGGTTTAATAACAAAAGAGGTCCATAATCACGAAAGTCCACCAAACTGAGGGAAACACGGCTAACAAAGGATAAAATAATCAAAACATAGGACATTGTCTATGTGTGGCGCTAAGCTTACATGTAGCATGGTAAACGCGAACAGAAAACAAAAGAGCGGAGGATGCTCAAGCATAGCTAGGCTAAAGCTAGCGGGGCTTACTGCGGGTGGAAGTGCAACTCAGACAGAGTCGAAAACCGCAGGCAGTTCACTGCAGACGAAACACGAAACACGCAGGTAATCCACTGCAGATGGAAGGCGAAACACGCAGGCGCAGGTAACCCTCTGCAGACGGAAGGCGAAACATGCAGGTAATCCACTGCAGACGGAGCGCGAAACAATCCGGATAGGTAGGCACGCACCTTTTGCTCGGCTATAGCTGGGTCAATACCACTCAAAGCACGAATGTTCAAGCTGAGCTTATATCCTGTCTCCAACAGTTGAGTCCAATAAGCTCCTCATTGTTTGTGATACCGGGCAGAGCTCTGGACAGGTCCGCAGGACCCACGTGACCCAGATGACGACTGTGAGCAGTGCAGTCCAGATCACCCCCAGCGAAGATGAGAGGAAATGTAAGCAGGGTTTTGGAACAAACTGTGACATACCCCCCACCAAGAAGTCCGGGACGGAGCTAAGATTCCTCAATAGGTGGACTTTCCTCGTCCTCTGGTGGTATTCTTTCTAGACGACACCTGGGAGGGATCTGGTTACAAGCTGCTGGCCATCAAATGCCGCCATGGCCATCTCGGGTACGGAAGTCGCCACTGTAACCAACCCAGGAACGGAAGTTGCCCTTGCGACCATCTCGTGACAGACTCTTGCACAGAAGTCGCCTTTGCGACTAACTCTGGAACAGGCTTTGATGTGACGAACTGTGACATGGACTTCGAGACAGGCATGCTCTAGATGGTTTCAGCAAAAGGCATCGTCTGGATGATCCCTGGCGCTGACATGCTTTGGACTGTCTCTGTGACGAGTGTCCTCTGGATGGTCTCAGGTGTGGATGTCCTTGGAACTGGCATGGAACTGACATGGCAGGTACTGGAACCGATGACGTTGGAACGGGCATGGATGTCTTTGGAATTGGCATGGACATTCTGGAAACAGGCAGAGGAACCGATGTCTTGGGAACAGGCACTGGAAAGGACGTCCTCGGAACAGTCACAGGAACAAACCTCCTCAGTGCAGGGACTGGAACGGATGTCCTCGGAACAGGCACTGGGACGGATTCCCTTGGAACTAGAGTGAACGTCACTGGAACGGCACAGAAGATGGTGTCCTCTGGAAGCAGTTTGCTCTGGACATCCTCTGGAAGCAGTGTGCTCTGGGTGTCCTCTGGAAGCGAGATGCTCTGGACGTCCTCGGGAACAAGCATGCTCTTGACAGTCTCTGGAGGAAGCGTGCACTGGACATTCTCCGGAGGGATCGTGCTCTGGATGACACCCAGAAGTGACATCTTCTGCATGGAACCAGAAACTAAGGTTTTCAGAATGGGACCGTGAAGGGACGTCTTCTGGGCAGAACGAGGACATGACGTCTTCTGAACGAGGCCCTGAAGTGGATTCTTCTGGACGGAACCAGGAACTGACGTCCTCTGGACAGGCTCTGGTGTCTTCTGGACGGCCCTGGAGCTGGCGTTGTCTGCAACGACTCTGGGAGTGGTTCGTTCTGGGCTGTCGAGGGAACAGCAAGCTTCTGTACCAACTTAGCCCTGGTGAGGACAGGGTCCCTGGAACAGCCAGCCAGCAGAGGATCACACAGGTAATCCACTGTGGACGGAAGGTGAAACGTGCAGGTAATCCACTGCATACGGAACACGAAATAAACAGGTAATCCGCATAGGTAGGTGCACATGGCTTGCTCGGACACAGCCGTGTCAATACAATGCAAAGCACGGATGTTCAAGCCACTCACACTAAGGATAATTAACCTAACATGTCTTTGGAATGTGGGAGGAAACCCAGATTGAGTACCCAGAGTAAATCCATGTGGACACAGTTTTTGTCTATTCAAAAAAAAGAAAATGGAAATCACTCTCTAGCATTAGATCAGATGACGTACCATACATCATAGCCTTATGACATAGCCCTAGTGAGTACAGACAAACATCATTATTTGAGCTCTTGCAATCCACATTCCTGCTTTAACATATAGGGTGCATTTCCAAAAGGCAGAAATAGATGGAAATCTAAACAGTATTTTCACTCTACTTACACCTTCTGCTTTCCTCCTATGCATAAGTTACCATTTGTTTTATTCAGTGGTTAATGTTAAGGTGAAGCACATACTTAATGATTTATTTGCACACGATCACTTACAGCAAGTCAGTAATGTGAATACAACCATAAATTTGTCCCAGATACACATATGGTAGTACAAGAGTCAGCCGATTGCAGGATTTTGTAATGCGCGATCTGAACATCACAGCTTGCCACCCACCCAGGAATTTAACCCAGACTAAGGAAATGAAAAATTGGATTTTTTTTCCAATGCAGGGTTAAATATATGAAAAATCCCTATAGTTCCTGGCATCTGACTGGCATAAGGCTTCATTACGTTCTCCAGACACTCCATATAATAGCAAAAATGAATGCTAACTGCTTTCATTAACTTTTGGGCAATTCGTTCAACTTTGTAACATGTGTGGCATTTTGGTCAGATCTGGCTGGGAAAAAAGTAATAAAATTAAGAAGATGTGAAAACCTTATGATAGTGATTACAAAAGTATTTGTTTAAAAGGGGTAATACAACAGCTGGTGATAAAAAATGCTCTTAAAATAAAAGGGGCTCTACATAATATGACACTAAAGATAGAATACTGATTCAACCACAACAGCAGGGTTAAAAGCAAAAAGAGGCACATTGGCCCCAGACCTCTAAGGATTAATATCCCTAGTAACAATGCACAAGGCTACACAATGTTAGAAGTGGATGTTTACATCAGTGAGGATTGTGAAGGTCTATCCACAAGATCATATTGAGACATATTGACACATTTTCAAACACTCGACACCACTTCACACTCTTCTGTCTCCAACACACAAGTGGACACACACATGCACAGGGTACAGTTTTAATCTCAGCTGGAAGATGATCTGTGACGTCAGTCTGTACTCAGGTGGTGTACGAGCACCATCAGCCCCTGAGGCCTGCAGTCTGTACTCTAATTGGAACTGTTACCAGGAGGATCCTTTTTCTATGTGTATGTGTGCATCTTTGTTTCATAGCCATGTGCAGACTGCTATGGTTTTCCTACATGTAGCAACCAATATGACTGGAGAATAAACCTACATAATACAGCCTGTTTTCAGCCATTCATCTCAAGTTGGGATAAACACTACTGCACTGTGAGTGAATGCAATTTATTATTCCTTCCGCACCATGCTTATTTGTCACACGTCTTAAATATTTCTTAGCTAGAATTTTGCCGTGTTAAAGCAGGACAGTTATGTTTTTCATTCTTATTGCATATTTGCAATGGCAAATTATTAATTATTGCTTGTCATCTGCCCAGTCTTCTCAATAAAGCATCATAAAATTAACCATTTTATCAAAAGTATAATAGGTACTAATATAATTGTTACTACTCAACAATAATTGGGACTACTACTTTAGCCCATAGATACTAAACTAGATTTTAGTCACTATTTTTACCAATTTGGTGGTTACTACCATTATGACTTGTAATGTGAAACAATGATAAGCACAGGTTAAAATGGAAAAAAATAAATGTTACATACGTACTTAAATGAAAAATACCAACTTTATCATCAAACCTAAGCAAACTGTGGCACCATGCATCATGCAGGGGCACCCCGTGTTACCGTAGACCAAGTCCCTAGACTCAAGGAACTGAAATGAGGAAAGCTGAAGCCTCTGGTGTGGTGGAACACAGACACAGAAGAACAAAGGGCACCAGAATGCAACCCACAACCTATGATGTCACTGCTGGGAAGTCGACCATCAGACAAACAGACCTAACTGGACTTAACCCTAAACAAGCATGGGAGTCCATACCCTAGATACAGACATGAACCACTAACTCCTGCCCAGAGATAGGAACAGAACAGCCTTGCAATTTAGAGAGGGAACAAATTGCACTTTGCAGAACTGACATGTAATCTGACCAACAGACCATCCTCACCTTACCAAAGGAAACAAATCAGAGGGACGTGTAGAGCACTGGTTCTTAGTGCTGAGCCTACTTGGTCCACAGTCGTCCCTCTCTTTGTATATGTCTGTGTTATGCCTCGCTGGGTTTTCACCTTCCGTATTTTGAATCCCTTGAGGCTGGGTCTGTGGTGGGGCAAGTAGAATGGTGTGCCTCTACATATCCACATGTAATACTACTCCTATTTTTATATTATGTCAGACCACAAAGCAAAGTAAATGGAATATGTGAATTTGTCTTACAAGCAAATTAGCAGTCCTTTGCAGAAGCTGACTGAATTGACTGAACTGCAAAATGCCAGGGATACAGTTGCACACTGCCCTCACAATGAATTTTAAATTAATCATATAACACAATGGAAATGACCTACAATATTTCCATCTATGCTGACAGACTGGTAAAAGTAAGATTGGTTCTATTTGATCATATTATTCCAGCGGGGCTGTTTAACAGAGCGCATACTCGTCTCCCAATTTCTGTGCGGCTGATGCTGGGTAAAATCTCCCTCATTAGGCAGAAATGGATATCTCCCAGCTGTTCAGATGCTGATGTGTGGTCATGAGGTACTGTGTGGTTTCCATCTCTCCGGCCAATCCCCTCTGTGCATTTCTGCCTGATTAAGAATGAAAGACAGGGGCTCATTCAGGGCCAAGCAAGTACAGGCGACCTTGATTTGAGGGGGCTTAATGTTGACAAATGTCCTTTCCACACCTCTCCACATGCTCCCAGACTCTACATTGCGGGGTTGTCTGACTGCTGTCTGGGGATTTAACTGCTCTGAGCTTCAAAGACATCAGAAAGACATCATGGACTGTTTTAAACTACCACATGTGTAGTGAATGTTTCAGGAAAAAATAAATAATCATGTCTAGATATCAAACTGTGTCTTGTATTCCCCCAACAATGGCCATATTTTGTTTTGGACCAAGTTTATGTGTGGTTTCAGAGGTTCTTTGGTATCACCTACCTAGAGCATATGGTCATCTTTATATGCAGTGTAAACAGAGATATATCACAGGTTCATTTATTCACACTCATACTTCAATCCACTATTATTGACAATTAATTTATTAAGTGACTTTGAATGTGTCATGGTTGTTAGTGCAAGACAGGCTGGTTTGAGTATTTCAGAAACTGCTGACATACTGGGATTTCCACACACAGCCATGTTTAGGGGTTACAGAAAATGGCCCGAAAAAGAGAAAATATCCAGTGAGAAGGAGTTGTATGGGCAAAAATTCCTTGTTGATGCCAAAGATCAGAGGAGAATGGCCAGACTGGTTTGAGTTGATAGAAGGGCAAGTAACTCAACCACTGGTTACATACAAGATATGCAGAAGAGCATCTCTGAATGCACAACACGTGAAACCTTGAAGCAAGGTGAGGTGGCAGAGAGGCCTGCTTTCATATTTCATCTTTATGGATTTTTAATAAGATATTGATCAGGTGACTGTAATGACCACATCAAAAGACTTCATGGAGCCCATAATACCAAGGCATTCTAAGGTCTCCAGGGCTTTTGGATGAAAAATGGACCCAAAACATAACATATCTTGAACCATATTTAAGAATGGGGATTAGGTTATTTATTTGTAACTTTCTTTTTTAAGCAATTTATTTGTCTCATTTGGCCATATACTGTAACTGAGTTCCAGGCAAAGTTCCAGGAGCATTTTGTAAACCACACATGAGGAAAGAAAAAGTGCCAATCTTTTGTTGGCACTGAGGTGGAGCCTGTGTGTAGATCATACTCTAGGTGGCCACAACATAGTAGCATCTTCTGAAAATCACCAACTCTGTGCTTTGTTTCTCTACTTGTCCTCCTCAGTATGCAGGAGGGCAAAGCACATGTATATTCTTTTTTATACAGTTTCGCTACAATGCTCAGTGTTTTTAATCACTGACCTAACATAAACAAGGATAAGTGGGGGTAAAAGTGGATGTGTTGCATATTGTTTAACCTTTTGCTATAAAGCAAAGCTCTACATTTACTGGCCGGTCTCCATCCCCACCCTCACCTATGGTCATAAGCTTTGGGTAATGACCAAAAGAATGAGATTGCAAATACAAGCAGCCAAAATGACCTTTCTCTGGAGGGTTTCTGGTCATAATGTCCATGATAAGGTGAGGAGTTCAGTGATCCAGGAGGAGTTCAGAGTAGAAGTTCTGCTCCTTTGCATTGAGAGGTTGTTGAAGGCAACCTCTATTTTTTGTCAGTGTGTGTGGTTTAGATTTTGCTCATATGTTCAATATTACTTTCTTGAGTTGAATATGTCAGAGGGAAACTATAGTACATTGGTAGATGTCTGGGGTGAGTATAACTTGCACAGCTGCTTACACTGGTTTATTGTTTTCCATTGTTTATAGCATTTTATCTTTAACAACATTCACATCAGAAATTATAGCAAATGTCAGAGGTTCTCACAATGCTGAATTCTGACTCACTGGTCATAACACATTGCTTTATGATGCAGTGCTACAACTTTCACTAAGAAAATAGCATTAAGATGTGCTATTGAAGCCAGGAGTGGCTTATAGTTTTGTTAGTGGTCCTTAAGGAGCTTGTAAAATTTGATCACTCTTTGGAAAGGAGGCCAAACCTTAAATATCACACTATGAGAAGCACTTTGCTTGACAAGTCGCACACATGGCCATCATATGGTTTATTGATTCTGACAAGCAATTTATTATAGTGCCAATACATTTATATTTACCTAGTTATTGCATATTTTGCTAAATATTGTACTAAATATTTACATATTTAGTGTGGTAAAGAAGGTGTGTATCTATGTTTCTCAGTTATGGTTGTAAACAAGTAGATGGCATATAGTTTCATATAGTTTCATAGTGGTTTCAGATATCTTAAGCAACAGCCAGTCTTTACAAATCTGAGACAAAATCATTACTCAGTTTGACTGACAGATCTCTTTGAACGCCCAGACTCCAGCTCTGCTAATGTTTCTCTGGGTGTAACTGCTTCAACACAAACAAGCCACTACTGCTGCTCAAGGGTGAAAGAGAAGAATGAAAGTTCACAGTAGAACTAATGGAAAAGATGTATCACCAGATGAATGGTCCTTTCCAATGAAGTTCTATTCCCACTGAAATTGAAATTGTGAAAATGAATTTATGCTAGTCATTGTAAATACGCTTACGCTAGCTAAAATGCTGTGTAATGCAGAGGGTAATTTAAACTTGTGGGTTTAATAATGTTCTTTATGGGTTTTGGTGTGCATGGACTCACTTAAGGTATTTCAGGGAAATGTTTCCACTTTTCCTAAGTGGCACATGGTAGCTTGGCACATGGCTAATTGAATCTTGACAGGAAAAGCACTCTGGATTGTAGCAGAAAATGTGCTACCAGTTTCCCTCTTAGATGCCTCTGTATTCAGGAACTGAGAAAGACGCTAATGACTGATGTGGCTTCTGTCAGGATGGAAAATTACTTTGAAATGCTTACTGACAACCAGATATGTCAGTCATTTGTTTTTGTAAGTAGACAGATATTTTACAGGCAGCATGCACAATCGTTGGCATGCTATCATGCTTTATTTATGGTCACAGCAATAAATTCAGTGTAGCTAATACACCAAATCCTTCTAACAGTTTGAGACACATCTCACCTAAAATCTTATATTTACAGCATTATAGGTAATATATTTGACAAAGTGGTGACTGACACAGGACATATTTGCACTTGAAGGTGAAAAGTAAAACATTCAAGTGAATGTACTAAAAATGTCACTTCAGTAGAAGGAAACATAGCATACAAATAAATAACATAATTAAACTGAATTCCAAATGCCTTCCTATTCACCTAACCCTCCTGTCTGGTTCAAAGACATTATAGATGAGTCGATCAAGTATGTAATATGTGTGGGGCTCTGGTCAGATCTCACCAGCCTTTAAAAATGAATGTACTATAATTAAAAGAAAGTACAAATTTTACAACGACAAGGAAAGGGGTTGCTTAAGAGATATGTAATATAAGTTATAAATTCGTTAAATGCTTTATCAATGTAAGAAAAATCTTAGTAAATGTGCCCTAAAAATTCTTTAATAATGCCTAATAATGCTAAATTTACTGATTCCATTACAGTTTGCCATTTTAAGAAATAAAATCTGCAGGTAGGTTTTTTTCGTATTTTTTTCAGTTTTTTTTCTGTGTGTGTGACATGTTTGCTGTAGTTTAATAATAGCCATGCTCTAATGCTATAATTTGGGTACCCTACAAAGTATTTTTAATGTATGAATTTGGTAAGTAAAAAAACTGTGTCGATTTCTATAAAAATTCTCATGCTGACCACAAAAAAGTATGTAATTAATAAACAAACAATGCTATATCAGCTCCGGAAAACATGCTATAAAAAAAATGACTAAAGTAAAGACTAAAGTATTTTTATTTCATTTTACATGCAATACAGATGTCAACAGTTCTCTCGAAAGATTATATTAACGTTTAGCTTTGATGCTGCTTTTCGCATTTTGAAGTGGTATATGATCCTGCAAAACCTAGTTTCTGTAACCACTCACTCTGTCACATGCTTTCCTTCTCTATTTGTCTGATGTATGGAATTTTAAGCACATTGTTTCTATGAGAAAGTCCTTAAGTCTAATTTTATCAGCAAGGCCATCCTGAGAGAGATCCCAGAGTTGGGTTTCAAGCTCTGCTTATTTGCCAATATGTCTGAACAAATGACTCCCCCTTCAAAACACTGCAAATCTCTCCTGCTGCTTCCGACCTACTGCATTTTAATCACTGCAATGACCTCAGTGCTGGGAACGCTCAGCAAACCTGATACACAGAGTTTTGCTCGGCATGGGAACCCTTACTATTAGAATAAATAAGACTAAGCAACTTAGCAACCTTGAGATCTTTCAGGGAGTGAGAAACTTAACATGCAAATTGCTGTTCTCCCATAAAGTTCATAACCTCTAACAGTAACAACCCGGTATATAACTAGAAGATTGTAGCAGCTAAATGATATGGGAGTAGCAGATTACATTTTTAATAATAGTACATATTAGTAAATATTCGCTAGTTACAGTGGTACTTGAATGTTTGTCAACCTATTTCTGCATAATTGTGACGTAAAATGTCATTAGATTTTCACACAAGTCCTAAAAGTAGGTAAAGACAACCAAACAACAAGTTTGCAGCTACACAATGGGGAATGGGTGGTCAGTTTATGTGGTATTGGTTGAAATCTGCGATAAGATGTGTTGTTTGTCCACCATAATTGAGAACAATCTCAAAACATTTTCCTTGGGATAACACCATCCTTCATGTTGCCTGTACAGAAGAAAACTCACTGGTTGAAGATGAGAACAAATAAAGACATGAAGCACACAATTGTTTTTGTGGTGAAATTCTCTACCAGTTTGATGTGCCACACATCTAACCATTTGAAAAACTGAAGTTGAAACCAACATGGCAGCATTCAAGATGGCCACCATGTTGGTGGCATGACCTAACAGTTTATCCTTTCCCCCAAAGCTTGTATCTAAAATTGAATCACCACCTTTCAAACTATTTTCATTTACATTGGGTGGTTTCCTTACTTTTGAGACTTCCTGTATATCTACAGAAATGGAACATACATCCACTCTATTTTTTTTTATTTATTTATTTTTTTGCAGTGGCTGTTTTGTTTTGTTTGCATGGGTGTGCATATCTGTGCATGGCTGTCAGATTGTCCTTTCACCGGGAGCTGTCAGTATGAAAGAAGTGCTGGTTCAGACACTGAGAAACCCACTACAGGGTCAGACTGGGTTGAGTGGATCCTAAAGCATGGGTCAAGGCCTGAGGCCTGTGGTTTGTCTTTGCTCTCACCCTGAATGACCCAGCTCTTTACAAATGTACTCTCCAGCTGATGCAGATAGGTCATGTCTGACTTCTCTTCATTCTTTCCACTGTGCTTTAGTTGGTATATCTAGGGTAGCCAATGTTGCAGTACTTCTCCAAGTGGGTCCTAGTGAACACAAAAGTTTGGGTCACAATGGCCAACAGCACAAAATAATAGGTCAAGGTATTTATAACATTCAAATTGTTAGAGGATGAGTTCCAGCGATGCTAATTAGAGTATGTTTTAATGTTACCTACAACCAATTTTAGTTATTATGTTATATGAAATAAATTGCCATGTACACGTGATGCAGGATTTTATGGCATCAGGTACTCCATAATTGACAAGCATCACTTTGCCAGTGGCAGGATACAAACCAAGGCGGCACAGCATTGCAAACCAGTGCTTTATCACTGAGCCACTCTGATTCATATCCCGCCTCATGCACACAGGGCGAACAGGATCAAACCAGCCGAGACAGACCACCAGTAGAGAGGATCGTTCATTGTCCACCATTCAGACACAGGTCGCCATCACATAAGTCGGTCACCCTAGTAGTGATACAAGGAACACTGACAGAACAGAGATATGTGAAGAACATCCTAAGGCCATGTGTTGCCTTTCATTGTTTAGCAGGATAATGCTCACCCACATGCACCAAAGGTTTCCTAGGAATGTTCCGGCAGATTGCAAGATTTCCTTGGTCTGTACATTTGTCAGATTTACTGCCAATTGAGCATTTATGGAACCAGCTGGGAAGCCAGGTTCAGCAACCTACAAGTGTGCTGGATATACAGGCCCAGCTGCAATGGCTGTGATCAAATGTGCCACAGGATACCATAAAGAACCTGTATGCCTGCATGCCCAACCATATGTCATCTTGTATCCAGGCTAGAGGTGGCCAAAAAAGGTACTTGAGCCTCCTTTAAATTTTACAGTTCTCCCCAAAAATGTATCCTTTCACTTTAATCACTTTGTAATCACTTAGACATATACTTAAATCATCATTACATTCTACATATAAAGTTTTGTGTCGGTTCCAAAAGACTCATTCATTTCATTTCATCCACTTTCTTATTTGCTTGATCCTAGACATGGCCAAGACACTGCAGAGCCAGTGCCTACTGCGGCAAATAGGGCGCAAGGCAGGAACAAACCCAGACAGGGTGCAAGTCCCATCGTAGGGCCACATACACTCACACATTGTACATCAGTGGTGCTTGAAAGTTTTTTGTGAACCCTTTTAGAATTTTCTATATTTTCTGCTTAAATATGACCAAAAACATCATCAGATTTTAGCACATTATAAATGTAGATAAAGAGAACCCAGTTAAACAAATGATACAAAAATATTATACTTGGTCATTTATTTATTGAGGAAAATGATCCAATATTTACATATCAGTGGACTGACCAAAGACAAATGTGAACCTCTAGGATGAGCAGTTATTAGAAAGTGAAATTAGAGGTTAGGTGTTTTCAATCAATGGGATGACATATCAGGTGAGAGTGGGGCACCCTGTGTTTTATTTAAAGAACAGTGATCTATCAAAGTCCTGCTCTCACACACACGTTTGTGGAAGTGTAATCATGGCACGAACAAAGGAGATTTCTGAGAACCTCAGAAGCAAAAGAGTTATTGATGCTCATCAGGCTGGAAAAGGTTACAAAATGATCTCTAAAGAGTTTGGACTCCACCAATCCACAGTCAGACAGATTGTGTTATGTACAAATGGAGGGAAATTTAAGACCATTGTTACCCTCCCCAGGAGCAAGGCGTGTATAGTTGGTGAGGTCACAAAGAACTCCACGGTAACTTCTAAGCAACTGAAAGGCCTCTCTCACATTGGCTAATGTTAATGTCCATGAGTCCACAATCAGAAGAACATGAACAGCAATGGTGTTGCATGGCAGGGCTGCAAGGAGAAAAAGCCCACTGCTCTCCAAAAAGAACATTGCTGCTCATCCGCAGTTTGCTAAGATCACGTGGACAACGCCAGAAGGCTATTGGAAGAATGTTTTGTGGACGGATGAGACCAAAATTGAACTTTTTGGTTAAAAGAAAAGCGTTATGGTTTGGAGAAAGGAAAACACTACAGTTCCAGCATAAGAACCTTATCCCATCTGTGACACATGGTGGTGGTAGTAATCAGCGGTTTGGGCCTGTTTGCTGCAATCTGGACCAGGAACGCTTGCATCATTGATGGAACAATGAATTCTGAATTATATCAGAGAATTCTAAAGGAAAATATCACGACATCTATCCATGAACTGAATCTCAAAAGAAGGTGGGTCATGCAGCAAGACACCGACCCTAAGCACACAAGTCATTCTACCAAAGAATGAAGTTAATGAAGAATAAAGTTAATGTTTTGGAATGGCCAAGTCAAAGTCAAAATCCAATCAAAATGTCGTGGAAGGACCTGAAGCAAGCAGTTAATTATTAGGGACATTAACATTCAACAACATTAATGTGATGAAACCCACAACCATCCCAGAGTTGAAGCTGTTCTGTATGGAGGAATTGGCTAAAATTCCTCCAAGCCGGTGTGCAGGACTGATCAACAATTCCAGGAAACATGTAGTTGCAGTTATTGCTGCACTGGGATACTGAAAGCAAAGATTCACATACTTTTGCCACTCACTAATATGTAATATTGTATTATTTTCCTCAATAAATAAATGACCAAGTATAATATTGTTGTCTCATTTGTTTATATGGGTTCTATTTATCTACTTTTTGGACTTTTGTGAAAATCTGATGATGTTTTAGGTCATATTTATGCAGAAATATACTCCAAAAACTTTAGATACTCCAAAAACTCCTTCTTGTTTTTTTTCTTTTTTGGTCAATGAGTATAGTCTTAAATAAACTACGTTTCAGTGAAAAAAAATAGCGTTTTATACAACCTCAAATTGAAATGACAACATGCTTTACCGTCCCAACTTTTTTTGCAATGTGTTCCAGACCTGAAATGCAAGAATGACTATAAATTAATATATGAAATGAAGTTGACTAGACAAAAAAAAATTAATTAATTGGGTTCATACTCTGTGCAATAAAATAAACGTCAAAGTAATTGTAAGACACACTACAGGTTTTTTTTGTGTTTTTTTTTTCCCCATGCTGTACCAACTTTTCCTGATTTGGGATTGTATATAGAGAACACTCCTGTAATGCAGTGATATGTACTGGGACGTATGCAGCTCTCACTAAAAGTGTTTTAGAAACAAAAGAATTGTTAATTAGACAAACTTCTTTTCATTCAGAACATTTCATTGCTGTAACGTATTGCTTGTTGGAATGGCTAATTAAGATAACAGTAATGAATGTAAGGCTTAATTTAGATAAGAGCTATCAACTTGTCCAACATCCTTATTAGAATGTCATTGTCAAGAACAGTCCTGTCACTCATTATTCTGTCTCATCAAACTTGAAAGAGACGAGCACAAAGAAGACAGCATATCTTTTCCCTCATTGTAGAGGAAATTAATTTGCAATTTAATTTTAAATGAATGTACCCATAGATGAACAATAACATAGAAGTGTAGTTATCTAGAATCTTGTGTTAAGTGAGGTCTAAGAAACGACTTAATCACATGTCTTTCCTACAATAAATTATCATCTCAAAACACAGATAGATAGATAGACAGATAGACAGATAGATAGATAGATAGATAGATAGATAGATAGATAGATAGATAGATATACATTCAAATACAAAGCAGGACACAGCAATAAAATTTTTACAAGTTAAAAAAAACATTCATGACTGAGCCATCTGAGTATACTTATTTCCTCTGCAGCTGAATCTTGTTGCATTAGTTATATCTTCTCCAGCATCCATGTTTAGTTCATACTCAATCCTGCCTGAGACAACAGAGGCACACCATGACCTATTTCACTTCAAGCAAAGACACTCTGCTCTGACTAAAATTTAATTGGAGCAAGCAAGGGCACAACATGCAACACAAAGTCGGGCCACAACAGGAACACAATCTCTCAAATACATTATTCAACACCACAGAAAAGTATATGTTTCTGTTTCATTAGCTGACTGCAACCTTGAGCTGTTTCATAACATAGTTATTATTATAACATTTGATTACCGTATTTTTCGGACCATAAGGCGAGCTTAAAATCCTTTAACTTTCTCAAAAATCGACAGTGCGCCTTAAAATGCGGTGCGTCTAATGTATGAATTAATTCTGGTTGAGCCTTCTGACCTAGAACCGATTGTAGATGGTACACGGCGCTCATAAATCTGTCAAAATGTCTTGGTAAGTTACGAAGGCGCTTACGGCAACCGTAGTGGCGGCAGCATCGCGGAGTAATACGGTAATGGTGGGGATTCACCATTACGGTGTGTGCATTCATTCAATTCATTCATTTTCGAAGCGGATTTCAAACTCAACGCTATCAGTCACGCCAGTACAACATGGACATAGAGCAGCTGCGAGAGAATTCAACATTAACGAATCAATGGTACACGGAGTGGAGGAAGCAAGAAGACGCCCTGCGCCAGGTAAAGACCAAACTAAGCCTTCCGACGGAACTTAAGAGTTTTGTTTCATTTCATGCGCCTTATAACCCGGTGCACTTTATGTATGAAAATAGACCCGTTAGCAGCCGATCGTTGATATTGCGCCTTATAACCCGGTGCGCTTTATAGCCCGGAAAATACGGTACTGTTAAGTAGCAGTGTAACTATGTATACTACTACTCGGACATATGACTGTTTTTACTGGAGAAGTATTACCTCTTGTTCTGAGATCTGCATATAAACTGCAGTAATTGAAATGTTTACATGATGTATTATTATTTTATATTATTATTATATATTTTTATTATTACTTTAAAAAGTAATTCAAAGTTAATTAACTTTTGCAGAAATTTGTCCTGGGCATTTGTCTCTACTATTTGTACAGTCATTTCATATAGGGTTAAAGATTCTGTGATATTTTCTAAAACTGGAATGTGCGGTCCAAAAACATGACTGACATGTCAGAAAAGGTGATAATTTACGGGTCACTAAAGATTAAAAATTATAGCTACTGTTGCGCCGGTCTGTTAGGATTCTCCAGCACTGAACTCAACTGTCATTCAGTATTGTGGAAATGTGGAAATCCATTTTGTCTTTCATATGTATTTATATTTGCAAATGTAATAGCAAATTATAAATACTTCCATAGCTTAATCTAAACCAATATTTTGCTTTCATGATTACGTTCCTACTGCCTATCAATACAATGTACTTCCTTTACCAAGATATTAGATAATAATAATTCAATATCCATTTAATTTCTATAAATAAATTGCAGTGCTTTCTTTGCAGGCTTTTTTAATGTATTTTTTTTTTTTTTTTTTGTAACGTGAAACCACTTGAAAGTGGTCACATTAACCAGAAAACAATAGGTATGCAATTTCGATTGTGTGCCTCTTTCTATTCTCATCTGATTTGGGCTTGGAGCTCTTAGTTGCTGAGGATGTTTTGTCTGATTGGGAGATCCACCAGTCAACAGTGCCTCATTCTAAGGAGAATCCTTCTTCAGTCCATCCATACACACCAACACCCACTTAGAATACTGCCAGAATTCAAATTATGCTCCTTATGCAGAAGGCCAAGTATGGCTCTTGAACTGGTCCAATTGAGTCAGTGCCCATGGGCCTCTGAGCATAAGGGGCCTAGAGAGCTGTATGCTTTTTTTCTGATCAGCATGGAGAAGAGGCAGTAAATAAGCAATTTGCCATGCTTAAATGCACCCATGTTTTTATTACCCAATGTGTGTAAAACATTTTACTTCCAAATGGAACAACTTTTTTTTGTAGTAGTAGCTCTTTGTTCTCAACAACATATCCAAACACTGTTTAGAGTCTAGAGGTATTTAGAAAGTGCTCATATTAATTAGTTTATATTTATTTCAAAGGAGTTTGCTCATAAAAACAGTGGAACATAACATGCTTCTTTCACATCTTTGGTTGATAGACGATTTATAGTTTGAGATAATGTCCTGGGGGGTCAAAAACAGCAAGTCACTCACCAAGCATGAAATGCTAATTTACTGATTTTATATTGAATAAAAGTTTGTAGACACAAAAAGTACATCACTTACAATCCAAACATGATCATTAGTAAAGAGATTGTTTCCACATTTGCTGCTACAGCAGCCTTCACTTCACAGGCTTGCCAACAGATTTTGGAACATGACTGCAAGGTTATGCACATGTTGGACATTTGGCATTTCGCATCATTCCAAAGGTGTCTAGTGGAGTTAGTGATCTGAGCAAGCCAGAAAAATTCTACATCAAAGTCGGCATGTTAATGGATGGATGTTTTAATATATTAATATATGAAAATATTCACATTCTTATCCTCATAATACTGAACAGCATCACTGGACAGCAGGATCCTATCCAGCATCACAAGCCTCAAGGCACGAATAACCCTAGATAGGCCGCCAATCCATCATATAACAAACCGCTACCCATATGAAAATATATATTAATATATTAATTTGATTTTTTGTTATATGAGGAAAGGCAGAGACCAGATAAACTGACTTGTAGAGGAGATGATAACCTAGTAAAATTTGGAGTAAAACTGAGGAGATCAGTACAACCCATTCTGTTGCCACTAGAGAAAAGATCACTAATTTTATAAAAAATGCATTTTAAATGCTCTATTTGCAGAACAAGTAATAACTAGGAAAAAGGAAAGAAAGCCCAATACATGGGATGACTATACTTAACTGTTTTTTGAATGTTGCATGATTTTCATGTGACATCACATGGCTCAGCAGTTTAATATGGTGGCCCATCACCATGATGACCCATTAATGTTCCGGCGGTGCTTACCGGCTGGGTTGGGTGTAATACAGGAACAATTGTGCAGTGTGTAATGGTGGGGAGTCCAAATGGGGGGATCAACCCCCAGCACTGCAACAAGAACCCCTACCCAGACTTGCAATAGGCTGGTGCCCTGTTCATTCTAGAGATTTGCCCCCGAGCTTGACATGACTCTGACCGGGAAATAGTCTGGTTAAAATGTGAAAAAAATCTGAGAGCATCTCAATGCTAAGAAGTGACAAAACTGGGTCAAAAGCCAACAATGGGATTTAAAAGTGGTGGGAAAATGGTTGTGTTGGCAGAGAAGGATAATCACAGCGAGGAATTGCTGTAAGAGTTTGTTACAGTCAGAAGAGTATAAGTGGTATCAAATAAAACAAAGAGAGAATGGAATCTCTCTCTCTCTCTCTCAAAAAAAAAGATCACTGTCATTCAGAAATTTCAGTGAAAGCAGTTCCATTAGATCATTTTGACAATTTAGAGAAGGTTCCATAAATGATGACCTTTAGTTATGACATGGATAACCAATGCAGGTTAGTACTTACTGTGTTACTTACATTTTTGCTTTGTATTAGTCATTGTGGACAAAAAGCAATCCTTTCTGAGTCTCATTGTATATGCAGAAGAGATACCAAGTGGATGGTTGTACTTAATTGAGTAAAACACCCCTAGAATAGTAAATTAATTTAGTCTTTGCATGATCACACAACACTGCATGAAGCCCGTGGACAATGAGGATTGACAGTCTTGTTTCTCTAAGCTATTGAATAAGACCTTTCTGAGATTGGCACCGGAGCACAGGCTGGCAGCATAAGCCCTGCTCTACGTAATGTGGCATGAGCATCTAGTTGAGCATCAAATGGACTGCTCAGTGTGTGCTTGCGGGTTTCCGACCCTGATGAGACATGCCAGCGGAAGCTGCCTCCTTTTCTGACTGCATTCCACTCTTCCACTGCTCTTCTATCCATGGAGAAAGTGTTTCTGCTTATCAACGCTGTAATCAGAGAAATGTGTGTGTCTGTACTCTCTTGCCTCTGGGTAAGAGGGCTTTTGGCAGTCAGGCATGAGCCAGTAGAGCTATGCACTCAGGAGCTATGTGTCACATGCTGATTGCACCTCCATTCACTTAATGTTATTGTTTCTTTTCAGGCCAAATTCTGAAGCTTTCAGTTCTGTGTAGTCAGTAAATCTTCCATAATATTTGCTTGGTATTACATGGTAAAGGTTTCTACGTAAAAATAATAAAAGCAAGTGGGATCATGACTCTTGGTTTACCTAGGTTAAGTTGGCTGTCAAATATCATGTCCAGGTGTTGAGGCTGGCATTCAACATCAAGCTTTAAAATTCCTTGAACAGTTTGATGTAGAACCAAACTGCAAAACCAGGAGTAACTATTCATTTTGTCAACAACTGGGTTGTTCGGTACGTCCATTCTACGTTCATTTATAGTGAGTTCTATGAAGAACCCTGTAAGGTAAAAGGTTTCAGAGGCTCTCGAGTACCCCCACAGAAAACTGCTTTCTTTACCATTGAAAGATTGCAAGTTCAATCCGTGAATGTCCAGCTGACTGCTGTGAGGTTATGTGCATGGAAGAAGGTAATCAATACCCTCAGCAAAACAACTTTCTGAGTACGTTTATCTGTCACTTCAAGAGATACCCTTAAACATGATTCATAGCTAAAAAGCTCCCAGTTAGGTAGCTGCCATGTTATAGGGTAGATTCAGTAAGTCAGTAGCCATTAAATTGAATGAAAAATGGGTTAACAATGGTTTCAAGTCAAACCCTGTTAAATAGTACATTGCTAACAGCAATGCATGATATACACCAGGTACAGTTAGCCATTTGGAGAAGCAACCTGCTTTTACATAGGATTTTACTCTTTTTTTCACATAGGAATGTTTCTAACTGGAACACTGACCACCCATAGAATGCTTCAGGAACACTTTCTTTTACAGAGTGTATTCCAAGCACCTGTTTGAAATCATATGATGTTGGTGTTTCCATCATCTGGCCCTATCCAAAAAATTCTTCTTATCCTTCCTTGCACTTACCATCTTCCTTCTTGAATATCTGCTGCCATCAAGCAGCAGTAAATTAAAACGAGGTGCAATTTGCTCCTGTCTAATTACCAGCGAATTGGGGTTGTTTGTTTGGCCAGTCTGCCTCAAGGTAGAGAGGTGGTAGTGAAGTGTTGAAACTAACAGGATGTGGATATTAGGAACACTGAGGGGAGGGTGGGGGGTGGGGGGGGTCCATGCATCTAACAAAAGTCACCTTGTTTGAGTTTGATTTGCTTAACATATTTAGACTTATACTAGAAAATTAAAACATGTCTTATATACATCTAATTCAACTCTGAATGACTGAAAACTAGTATGAGCGAAGACATGCTGACAAAACAACATGGCAACATTACCAATGGTACTAAATGTTTTCATATAGTGCTTTAATTAATGTTATTGTTTAAAATAAAACACTATGTGCAAAGTATTTAAACTACTATGTGATGATGATAATGTCTGGTCAACATCTGTTTCGGTTAATGTCCTATTTCACAGAAGTTAATGTGGACATTAAATGGTGCATACCCATACAAACAATCAAATTTCATACTATAACAGAATGATGTCAATCTACAAATACAGTGTGTTCTTGTTATTAAATGTACAAAACAAATAAAATGAGGTACCACCCCAGTGACAAGCTTCCGTATCCTTGTGTTTCTGGGAGGGCTCACTTAATGTCAACTGATATTACAGAAAGAGTGAGTATACTGTATGTGTAATATGCCATACAATTAGGATTGGTCTGAGAATATCCTAAACTATTTTAATCCTCTAAAAGGAACCAAAATGTCTTCTAGCTCAGACCTCTCTCTGTTTTCTCTTGCTACACGAGCTAGCTGGCAAAGTATGTTTTCAGTGGACAGAGATTAAAAACAACAGTTATATCGGCCGCAGAATGGCTGTATCTTCTGGAATGTGCTGAAAGAGGGTCTAGCGGTACATGTCCATAACTCAGCACTGCCTCTCCAACTCTCTGTTGGCATGTATTTGATTTGCTTTTTTACCGAAAGTATTCATTCTCATCCATTAACCACCCAGTGGATAGAGGAAAATGATTGTTGGAATCTGGTATTATCCATACACCTTTGAAGGCATGTAAAGCCCAAAATCCAGTTGTATTGACCTTTCTACTGCATGATTTTTTTCCTGCCAGTGCTAAACAAACAGGGCTGATGGATGCATTTATACATGAAGTCTGCATTTATTGCATTCAAGTACAAAAATATAATCAGATCCATCAGTCTGAAAGATTTTCTTTCTATATCATGTGCATTATTTGTGAATATGTCCATTTTATCTGTATGAAACAAAGTCATAAAATAGAGTCATCGGTCATCCAATGTGGACTATTTTAATTGAATAAACTTCCATTGTTGAGAATGACTTTATCTCTGCCATTAACACTTTCCTCCTATATAACCTCAGATGCGCTATATTGTCTGCTGTTTGATCTACTATACATCTTCAGGATTTTTCACCTGAGGAAGCATGGCCAAGCATATTGCAATATACTGATTTTAGCTCCAAATATTACATTATCTGTGGTTTCTGACTGGAGCTACGAGTTCTTTCCATATGCAACAGTACATCTGTTTATGACCAGTGAGATCCCTCCTGGTTGTGCTTTAAAGCCCACTGAACATGTAACATAAATAATAATGAAAAATACTTAAATTAATCAATTAAAAATAATTGCTTACTATTTTAAATGCCCTTCAAATAGATAAAAATGGCAAAGGTCTCTTAACAGTGCTATATAAGTATTTATTAGAATTATTATTTATCTAAGCAACCACAACAGAAGCAGTCAGTTGGTCACAATTATTGGTTTGAAAAAAACTTTGAAAAAAAAAGATTATGATTATTCCCATATGATGTGATTAGTGCTGTCCTATTTAATCAAATATTTCATGTTAATTGTGATTAATCACATTTTGCCTGTCCGTGTTTGACACTTTTTTCATTATAAAGTATTTGACTGGACAAGATAAGCTTCAAAAGAATTAATTTTTAATAGTTTAAGAACATTAATTTAATCATGACTTATGAATTTCTGTTGCACCACAGCATTCCATTGCTTCTCTGAGGGAGACTGCTGAGGAGTAGCACTCAACACAAGAATCCTTACAACACTGATATATAAATAAAACATTTATTATGTCAAGTACAAATTTCATTAGGTACTTTTATTAGAAACAACATTTGCAACCTATTGTCTTGTGTGCAGGCATGTTTTCAAACTGCAGGTTAACACTGGCTGTTCAGTCTGTTAGGTGATGGAATCTACCGTCTCACAAAGATGTAAAAGATCTGCCATCCTTTACTACTCTCACCATTTATGTTCTGTGTATGCTAATAGTGCTATATAAGGTACAAAGAATTAGGGGACCTTTTCGGACACCGCCTATGGATGCTTCACATAGTCAAGTAATGAAATGCGATTAAACCCACACATACACAAAAACATAAATAGTATTTTGTCTATGAGTATGTAAACTGGACATAGATAACCTGATTTTTAACTGCTAACAAGTTTATTAGTAGCGAACTGAATATGCCATCTTACTACTATCCCAAACAGAAATCAGAACATTCAATATGGCTCTTCGGTGGCCTTTTTGGGCTTTATTGTCTCTCGGGGGTCTCTGCGAATGGACCCGACCAAGATACAGGCCGTCGCCGACTGGCCCCAGCCCACCTCTCCCTGGCTCGTCCAGCGGTTCCTGGGGTTCGCCAATTTTTCCCGGCGCTTTGTGAGGAATTTCGGTACTATCGCCGCCCCTCTAACCGCCCTCACGCGCAAGACCCCATGCCCCTTTCTGCTGGACACCGGAGGCTGAACAAGCATTCTGGAACATCAAAGACCGGCTCGTTAACCCCCCGGTTCTCAGGAACCGTTTATCGTCGAGGTAGACGCATCCGACATCGGCGTGGGGGCCGTCCTTTCCCAGCGCACCGGGCTGGACTGCAAGCTCCACCCGTGCGCTTACCTTTCGCGGTGTTTATCCCCTGCCGAACGCAACTACCCCATTGGGGACCGGGAGCTCCTGGCCATAAAGCTGGCACTCGAGGAGTGGCGTCACTGGCTGGAAGGCGCCAAATCCCAGTTCCTGGTGTGGACGGATCATAAGAACCTGACGTATATCCAACAGGCCAAGAGGCTTAATGCTCGGCAAGCTCGTTGGTCATTGTTCTTTGCCAGGTTCGACTTCACGGTCACCTTCCGGCCGGGCTCCAAAAATGCCAAGCCCGACGCCTTATCCAGGCAGTGGGATCCTCCGGACTCTACCCCCGTCCAAGATCCCATACTCCCGGCCCCCCGGGTAGTCGCAGCCCTTACCTGGGCCATCGACGAGGTGGTCACTAAGCCCCTTCGTCGCAAACCTGATCCCGGAAATGGCCCTCCGGGTCGCAGGTTCGTTCCTGCCTCCGCTCGGTGGTGCGCTGGGGCACTTTAAGATTTCAGGTTCTGGCAATATATAACAGCAGGCTATTGCATACTTCAGAAAATTCAGTATATTCCACTTTGTCATCTTTTCTATTCCTTTTATTAAGGACTTTCCTTTACTGCTTGTTTTTTAAGGGCTTATTGAAAAAACTCTCCTCAGGAAATGCTTGGCAACCTCAGATGTATAAACTGCACACAGGTTAACTCTATAATCTTCATGGGCAGCCTACTACACAGATGCATGTGTCTTTTATTTTTAACTACAGGCATTTTTCTACATAACCTGGTTGTGAAAGTATCAGCTACAGAATTTACAATGGCTTATTCTTTTTTTGTAACAGATTATTCAAGCCTTAAAACTTTTGTAAAACTGCACACTTTATTGATTAACATGGAACTTTGCAAGGAATTACACATTTTTTTATAATATATTGAAAGTTTAGAAGATGGAATTTTGGGAATTGTGATTTTTTTATTATTGATTTATTTTTTACCAAGATTCCATGGTCTAGTAGCTCCGGTGCCTATCCTTGGAGATCACAGGATAACAAGATAACCATTGCTTCTAATGTAGATATTAGAAGCTGGCTAAATTGTGGCCATGAAGGGATGCACATGGTCAGCAACAATACCCCAATAGGCTGTGGCATTCAATTAATGATTGATTGGTATTAACAGGTACATGTAACGGCGTGAGCCGGATGGGAAGCAGGAGACGAACGCAGGTTCAAAAGTAAAGGGGTGGTTTATTAATAACTACCAACGGAAAACGTACACAGCGAACAGAAACGGGCGAGGACCGAAAACGGGTGGAGAACATAAACGAGGCCGAAGCCGAAAACGGGCATGAAATAAAACCCAAAACAAGGAAGAAGAAAACAAACGATACCTGGGTTTTACGCACGGCACGACGGACACGGATGAAGGCGGAGGAGCACGGATGACACGCGCAGGGACGCGATAGCCAGGACAACGACCAGGGAAACCGGCATGGAGGGAGGCGGCGTAGGGACGCGACCGACATGGGAACAACATCAATAATCCGCGACCAGTCTCTCTCGCGGGCACGCTTTTATAGGGAGCCTCACGGCTGAGCGCAATCAGCGCGATCGCCGTGGGGCTTCCTGGTTGGTCGACCGGGTCCCGGTGGGCGCGCTGCCGTGGCGCATGACAGAGCCCCCCCCGAAGGAGGTCAGAGACGGAGCTAGGACTCCCAAAAGGGGACCCTCGGATGCAGCCCCGCCTCAGGAGGTCTTCTGGCCAGGCGGACCCCTGGAGGGGACTTGCCAGCAGCCGGGCGGCTGGCGAGTGGAGTCGACGGCGAGAGGCTGGCGAGCAGAGTCGACGACGTGAGGCTGACGAGCGGAGTCGACGACGTGGGGCTGGCGAGCAGAGTTCCGACGCCGTGAGGCTGACGAGCGGAGTCGGCGACGTGAGGCTGACAAGCGGCGAGGCGATGCTTGAGGGTGGAGGCGACGAGGCGATGATTGAGAGCAGGGACGAGGCGGACGATGCTCGACAGCGAGACGAGGCGACGATGCTCGACAGCAGAGACGAGGCGACGATGCTCGACAGCAGAGACGAGGCGACGATGCCTCGACAGCAGAGACGAGGCGACGATGCTCGACAGCAGAGACGAGGCGACGATGCTCGACAGCAGAGACGAGGCGCGGCGCTTGACAGCAGAGGCGAGGCGATGCTTGAGAGCAGAGGCGAGCTAGGAGGCGACGCTTGAGAGCAGAGGCGAGGCGGCGACGCTTGAGAAGCAGAGACGAGGCGGCGACGCTTGACAGCAGAGACGAGGCGGCGACGCTTGACAGCAGAGACGAGGCGGCGACGCTTGAGAGCAGAGTCGACGAGGCGTGGCTGCCAGAGCGGAGTCGACGAGGCGATGCCTGAGAGCAGAGTCGACGAGGGTGATGCTTGAGAGCAGAGACGAGGGCGGCGATGCTTGCCAGCAGAGACGAGGCGGCGATGCTTGCCAGCAGAGACGAGGCGGCGATGCTTGACAGCAGAGACGAGGCGGCGATGCTTGACAGCAGAGACGAGGTGGCGATGCTTGACAGCAGAGATGAGGTTTATGCTGCAGAGCGGAGTCGACGACCGGAGGCAGGCGAGCAGGGTCGTGGACGACGTGAGGCAGGCGAGCAGGGTCGTGGACGACGTGATGCTTGAGAGCAGAGTCGTGGACGACGTGACGCTTGAGAGCAGAGTCGTGGACGACGTGACGCTTGAGAGCAGAGTCGTGGACGACGTGATGCTTGAGAGCAGGAGTCGTGGACGATGTGACGCTTGAGAGCAGAGTCGTGGACGACGTGACGCTTGAGGGCAGAATCGTGGACGACGTGACGCTTGAGGGCAGAGTCGTGGGACGACGTGACGCTTGAGAGCAGAGTCGTGGACGACGTGACGCTTGAGAGCAGAGTCGTGGGACGACGTGATGCTTGAGAGCAGAGTCGTGGACGACGTGACGCTTGAGAGCAGAGTCGTCAACGACGTGATGCTTGAGAGGCAGAGTCGACGACGTGATTGCTTGAGAGCAGAGAAATCGACGACGTGACGCTTGAGAGCAGAGGAGTCGACGACGTAACGCTTGAGAGCAGAGTCGTCGACGACGTGACGCTTGAGAGCAGAGTCGTCGACGACGTGTGACGCTTGAGAGCAGAGTCGTCGACGATGTGACGCTTGAGAGCAGGAGTCGTCGACGACGTGACGCTTGAGAGCAGAGGAGTCGACGACGTGACGCTTGAGAGCAGAGTCGTGGACGACGTGACGCTTTGAGAGCAGAGTCGTGGACGACGTGACGCCTTGAGAGCAGAGTCGTGGACGACGTGACGCTTGAGAGCAGAGGAGTCGACGACGTGAGGCTTGAGAGCAGAGGAGTCGACGACGTGACGCTTGAGAGCAGAGGAGTCGACGACGTGACGCTTGAGAGCAGAGGAGTCGACGACGTGATGCTTGAGAGCAGAGGAGTCGACGACGTGACGCTTGAGAGCAGAGTCGTCGACGACGTGACGCTTGAGAGCAGAGTCCTTCGACGACGTGACGCTTGAGGCAGAGTCGTGGACGACGTGACGCTTAGGGCAGAGTCGTGGACGACGTGACGCTTGAGAGCAGAGTCGTGGACGACGTGACGCTTGAGAGCAGAGTCGTGGACGACGTGACGCTTGAGAGCAGAGGAGTCGACGACGTGACGCTTGAGAGCAGAGGAGTCGACGACGTGATGCTTGAGAGCAGAGTCGACGACGTAACGCTTGAGAGCAAAGGAGTCGACGACGTGATGCTTGAAAGCAGAGGAGTCGACGATGTGACGCTTGAGAGCAGAGTCGTCGACGACGTGATGCTTGAGAGCAGAGGAGTCGACGACGTGATGCTTGAGAGCAGAGTCGACGACGTGATGCTTGAGAGCAGAGTCGACGACGTGATGCTTGAGAGCAGAGCCGTGGACGGGATGCCGGAGAGCAGAGCCGTGTACGGGATGCCGGAGAGCAGAGCCGTGGACGGGATGCCGGAGAGCAGAACCGTGGATGGGATGCTGGAGAGCCCCGGAGGAGACAGTCTCTGAAACGGTCTCTGCGGAGGATGCGGCCTTTAGAAAGGCCTCTGTCGACCTGGATGCAACCACTGGGAGTGCAGACGCCCTGGGGGCAGCCACCGGAACTGCAGACGCCTTGGGGGCAGCCACTGGAACTGCTGACGCCTTGGATGCAGTCGCTGGCACTACTGACGACCTGGACACAGTCACTGGCACTACTGTTCGAGACACGGGAATGGGCATGAGCGGGGGTGACGTGACTGTCTGTGTTGGAAAGGCCCGTGGTGCAGGAGTGGGCACGAGCGGGGGTGACGTGACTGTCTGTGTTGGAAAGACCCGTGGTGCAGGTGTAGGCACGAATGTCCGTGGTGCAGGAATCGGCGGCTCTAACCGTGCTACCGTGGGGACTGAGGGCCCTAACACGGACTTAGAGGGGGTAGAAATCACGCCACCGGACGTTCTACGAGTCTGCCGGCGTTTGACGACACTGGTCCGGCTGGTGGTGAGCTGGGGATCCAGCATTTGACCAACCAGAGCCGGCTGGACAGGGCGAACGGGCCCAAGACCTGCGGGTTTGATACCCTTGCAACCCCGTGGGGAGCCAAAGCAAAACTCCAGTAGCTCCAGGAACTGTTGCGAGGTTCCCACCTGGAGCATTGGCCAAAGCTGGGTGGCCCAGATAAGGGCTTCATCAGTGAGATGAAGAACCACCAATGACACTTTGTCATACTCCGAATCGAAGGGGAAACGATCGAAACACTGCTCGCACCGTTCCACGAACGGCCGGCAGGAGGCGGGATCACCGTTAAAACGGCCGAGAAAAATTGAAATATCAAAGGGACCTGCCGTCTCCATAGCGGCGGATTATTCTGTAACGGCGTGAGCCGGATGGGAAGCAGGAGACGAACGCAGGTTCAAAAGTAAAGGGGTGGTTTATTAATAACTACCAACGGAAAACGTACACAGCGAACAGAAACGGGAACATAAACGAGGCCGAAGCCGAAAACGGGCATGAAATAAAACCAAAACAAGGAAGAAGAAAACAAACGATACCTGGGTTTTACGCACGGCACGACGGACACGGATGAAGGCGGAGGAGCACGGATGACACGCGCAGGGACGTGATAGCCAGGACAACGACCAGGGAAACCGGCATGTAGGGAGGCGCGTAGGGACGCAACCGACATGGGAACAACATCAATAATCCGCGACCAGTCTCTCTCGCGGGCGCGCTTTTATAGGGAGCCTCACGGCTGAGCGCAATCAGCGCGATCGCCGTGGGGCTTCCTGGTTGGTCGAGGTCCCGGTGCGCGCTGCCGTGGCGCGTGACAGTACAACGTATGCCTGTAAGGAAAACATTTTCCACATCATTGCCTGAACTGTTGACAGAAGGCAGGCTGGTCCATGGATTCATGCTGTTAGTGTGTCTGTGTGTCTGAGCAGGAATCGAGATTCATTAGACCAGACTATGTTTTCCAGTGTTGAACTTTCTAGTTTTGCTGAGCCTATGCCCTCTGCGACCTCAGTTTTCCATTCTTTGCTGACAGAATTTGAACCAGCTGTCGTCACCTATCTGCCTCAAGGTTTGATGTGATGTGCATCTGCTCACCTCAATTTTATCTGAGTTACTGTAGCCTTTCTGTCAACTCAAAATTATCTGTTGTCATCTCTCATAAACACATAAACAGCATTGCTGTTTGCAGAATTGCCACTTGCTGGATGTACTTATTAATATTATTATTATTTTACTACTGTATTGCATCATTCTGAGTAAACTCTAGAGACTATTCTGTCTGTAAATCCCAGAAGATTAGCAATTATAAAAATTCTCAAACCAGCCCATCTAGCACCATCAATCACGCCATGGTCAAAATCACTGAGAGCACATTTTCCTCCATCATGATCTTTGATGTGAATACTACCTGAATCTGCTAGCCTGTGTCTGCATGGGGCGGTACAGTTAGCCACATTCCGAAGATGTGTGTAAGGGTAATTGGCGTTTCTTAAGTACCCTTAGTGCATGAGTTTGCGCATGAGTGCTTGAGTGTATTTGCATACGATGGATTTGCACCCTATCTAGAGTTGTTCATAAGTTGCGCCCTGAGCCACTGGCTAGGCAACAACTTAGCTGCGACCCTGACCAAGCAGATAAGAAAATGAATCAATGAATGTGTATGCATGATTTTATGCACTGCTACCACATGCCTGGTTGATTAGTTAATTTTATGAATATGTGCAGGTATACAGGTGTTTGGAAAATCACAAATCATTTGACCTGTGGCTTTCAAACTTTTGGATAAACCTGTTCCATTCAATGACATAGATATTTAATTATTTAATTAATACATTTATTTTTCCCTCTTTTTTCCTTTACTAACAAATCATTAAAATATTACATGGAAATCACATTTCTTCAAAAAGTGATGAATCACTAATAGAATCGCTGCTGTAAAATGTACAGAAAGTCCAGAAATGCCAAAAAGAAACACAGTGAATATGCTGGAAGATTTTTACTGTGTGTCTAGTACTTTATAAGAACATAATTGTGAGGGAACAGCACTAAATACTTTCCAAGACACTCAGATTATGCCAGCAGCTGGTCAAAATCAGTCTCTTGCAGTGGTTTCTTCTTTCCCAGAGTCAGCACCAGAGTGCTATATAATTGGGTTTTGTGCTTTTCTCTATTCTAAAATGATGAGCCAGATATTAGTACTTTTTTAAGTTTAAATGGGTGTGTTCAGAAACAGGTAAGGTTTGGTGAATGCTGCATTAGACTAATTCTGTGTGAGATATGTTAAGCTACTACAATAAATTGTTTGTATTTTAATACCTAATCATTTGTCTTGGAGCAGAAGGGCTATAGAAACCACAATCACATATTCAACACCAGTCAGTTAATCCAGATCAACCACAAGCAATTCGCTCTCCATGCTGCATAACAACATTTTAATGGTAGGCCCATAATTTGTCATTTTCTGTCTGGTCTCATTTGCTGGTTCGACAGAATCCTAACTTTGATTATTTTCTTTTTTCACCATGATTTGCCAATGTTTCTCTTCAAGTGCGCAAAGCGATTCTTGTGTATAATATTTGGAAGAGTAATTCCTTTACAAATGAAGCCAACCTCTACAAGTGTTCTTCATTTCACATACAATAAAGCTCACTGATTCAGTATTGAGTATTGTCAGCTTCTAAACGTTGAGGCTCTCTAAATAAAACCCAGCTTTCACCCCTGTGGGCACTTTCACTTAAGTGAAAAAGGGGGGAAGGTGAAGGCACAGGCTTTTGGGCTTTGGTGAAGTTTATTGTTATGTCTACTGTTGGAGGTGTAAACTTACATGCTGGGCAGTGGGTAACATTCAGTAGCTCCAAATTTTCCTGAACTCAACGGTTTACTTTCGTGGATTCTCTGGTTAAATGAGTTTAACAATTTTAACCTTCAAGAGGTCAGAAGGTAAAAAAGTAATTTTGCTTTAGATCTTAGTAAAGCTTTATCATCTGTAAATGCCTGATCAATCACTGGTGCAGTTTGAGGTCTTTATTGTTTTTATATTTATATCTGTCCCCCTGTATTTTCATCTCTGAGAGCCACAAGCTTTTGACAAGATTTGTCTTAAACATTTATGAATACGAAACGAATCTGAATATGGTTTTTGTCTTGGCTTTCAGCTTTAGTTTAAAAACATCTGTGAAAGGTTTTTTGAGAGGCAGAACATATACGCCACTGTTTATGTTTTGACGTGAGGTAGTGTGATTGATGGATTTCAGGAATCTGTGGTCTACACACACAGCACAGAAAGTGCTACTATTTATAAATGTTTGACCATCTTCATTTATGTAATATAAGCTCAAAACTCCTGACATTCCTGCCCATTTTCTCTCCTTTCCAGGATGTGGGGAGAGGGGCCAAAGATATAATAAATGCATTATTGTGCCTTGAAGGTATCATTGCACAGATATGCTTTACCTAGGGGTTTTACTCAGTAACAATAACATGGGTGTAATATTGTTTTGAAATGTTCTGGCACATGGATGAGGGCAGAATGAAAAATAATCCAAATCTTTGCTTGATCAGTCAGAAAGAAGTCACAATCACAAACCTATGATTTTCTTTCATATTCACATGTAATTTGTGCTGAGGTGAATTCATGGAGTCACAGCACAGTCACACAAAATGCTGTAGCTGAATACTTACTCTAGGTTTGATGTTCACGTTTCTGAAATTGCAACAGTCAACAATACTCACTTTTGAATTAGATTGACTCAGATTTCCGGCATAGTATTATTTATCCAAGGGGAACTGCTGCCAATTGTTCCACTACACACAGAAAACAGAAACTGGCACAAAAAGGAAAAAAAAACATGGGGTTTTAGATACAGTGGTGCTTGAAAGTTTGTGAACCCTTTACAATTTTCTATATTTCTCCTTAAATATGATCTAAAACATCATCAGATTTTCTTCATCATCAGAAGTCCTAAAAGTAGGTCAAGAGAACCCAGTTAAACAAATAAGACAAATATTATACTTGGTCATTTATTTATTTAGGAAAATGATCCAATATTACATATTAGTGAGTGGCAAAGGTATGTGAACCTTTGCTTTCAGTATCTGGTGTGACCCCCCTGTGCAGCAATAACTGCAACTAAATGTTTCCTGTAACTGTTGATCAGTCCTGCACACCGGCTTGGAGGAATTTTAGCCCATTCCTCCGTACAGAACAGCTTCAGCTCTCGGATGTTGGTGGGTTTCCTCACATTAACTGCTCGCTTCAGGTCCTTCCACAACATTTCGTTTGAATTGAGGTCAGGACTTTGACTTGGCCATTTCAAGACATTAAACTTTATTCTTCTTTAACCATTCTTTTGTTAGAACGACTTTTGTGTGCTTAGGGTCGTTGTCTTGCTGATTTGCATGGACCCACCTTCTCTTCAGATTCAGTTCATGGGACAGATGTCCTGACATTTTTCCTTTAGAATTCTGATATAATTCAGAATTCATTGTTTCCATCAATGATTGGCAAGCCGTCCTGGCCCAGATTCAGCAAAAACGGCCCCAACCATGATACTACCACCACCATGTTTAACAGGTGTGATAAGGTTCTTATGCTGGAATTGCAGAGTTCTCCATTTCTTGAAAAACATAGCGCTTTTCTTTTTTTAAAACAAAAAATTGTATTTTGGGTCTCATCATCCACAAAACTTTCTTCCAATAGCCTTCTGGCTTGTCCACATGATATTTAGCAAAACTGCAAGACAAGCAGCAAAGTTCTTTTGGAGAGCAGTGGCTTTCTCCTTGCAACCCTTCCATGAATACCATTGTTGTTCAGTGTTCTTCTGATGGTGGACTCATGAACATTAACATTAGCCAATGTGAGAGAGGCTTTGAGTTGCTTAGAAGTTACCCTGGGGTCCTTTGTGACCTCGCCAACTATTACACGCCTTGTTCTTGGAGTGATCTTTGTTGGTCGACCACTCCTGGGGAGGGTAACAATGGTCTTGAATTTCCTCCATTTGCACACAATCTGTCTGACTGTGCATTGGTGGAGTCCAAACTTTTTATAGATCGTTTTGTAACCTTTTCCAAGTTGATGAGCATCAAAGAGGGGGAGCCTTGTCATTTCAGAGATGACCCAGTCATCTGGTTATTACCATTTGACCCATGTCAAATGTACTCAAGTCTTTACCCTTGCCCGTTTCTCCCACATCCAACATCTTGACTAAGTGAGCCTACTGTTCACAAATATACTGATGTGCAGTTGTAATAACACGATCAATGTTAATGGTCATTAACTCATCAGAGTACTATAACGAGCCACGCTGCTGAAGCCAGAGGGTAGCATTGGCTTGTTAGACATGCCAGGACGGGTACGGCGTCCCAAGCACTCATGTGCAGACTGCAATTAGCAATTATTGGGTTATTGGCAACACCTGCGGGCTCAGGTATAAAAGATCTATCCTGAGCATCGCTTGTTTTCGCACCCTTACACCTACTCAAGACCTCACCCGTTTCATGTGTGCTGTTGGGTCTTTTTCAGGGTTTGTCAGTCATAAACATCATGTTCCTGAGGTTTTGGTCGGAGTCAGATGTACATTTATGTAAATATTATGTAAAATGCTTAAAATGCTGCCTTGTTAATGTATAACATGTACTGTTCATGTAGAAAGGTCAAACAGCAAATTAAACGACTCTGTGCCTTCTGATTTCGCTTGCAATTTCAGAAGGGTGGGACTACCACAGTAAGTAATTTATTCATAGCTTTGTGGGTTTTTATTGTATTTTGCCATCCATTTTTTATTACATTATTTCAAGTGAGAAAGTGAGTCACGTTGTGCAGTGTATTGTTCCATTAATACTGCATACGCGCTTGACTTCTGTGGTAAAAAGTTTATTAGGAAATTCATTGCTGTTCTTGTGGACACTCCTTTGTTTTTCAAGTAGTTTTGGTATCTGTGTTGTGGACCTGTCATAACTGAGGTCGGTTGTAACTTTTCATTATTTAAAGAAGATCTTATGACATGAGCACAGAAAATGGCATTACTGTGTTAGTGGGTGCCTTTGCTTTGCTTGGCATATGCTGAAGGATGTGGTGAAGATTATGGTCCAGAACAGGAAAGGTACACACTTTATCTCTGCTATAGCCACACCATTTGAGAATGGTTACTGGCTGATGCTTCCACAGCTGGGATCCATCAGAGTGGGAAATATATGCTAGATTCGTGACTAGAGAAAGCCGAGCATCTGTCTGTATCACACAGAGGAAGCATGGCCATGCGAAACCTGATGCTTCAGATCTTTTGACTGTACTAGCATCAGGTAGAGCCAATGCTTCTCAATTTCTCTCACAGTGCTAGTTGTTGATTATTATGTGGAATTTCACTTTGAATTCAAAATAATTTCCTACAAGAAATTTAAGCTCTGATAAATCTAGTCAAGGTCAAAGACAATAACTGGTTGATGAACCCTCATTTTCCACATATGTGTAGAAAATAACCCTACATTCCAAAGCATGGCAGTAGACTGTACTTTTTTTTTTTTTCTTTGTTAAGGTAAACGCATGTTTCAAATTTCATATTGAACTACTGCACATCATATTATAGCAACACCGTACAAGAGTGCCTTACTCTTTAAATAAAGCAATAAGTGCAGTAGTTTGCAACATTGCTACTGTATATAATCCAGTTTTAAACCACTGAACCAGGATAAACAGCTTGTTTAAAGTTGAAATGATTTGCTAAATGTTTTACTTTATTATTTAAATGTCTATGGTATTGTCCCATAAATTGGTTTATTTGATATCAACAATGACTGCCACATATTGATTTTCTATTTTTTATTTTTGGCTATTTAAGAACTCTTATCTCACTGTAGAGGTGTGTGCAGTGCTCTGACTGCATCAGCCCCTGCTTACAGGAAACACAAAGTGTGCAGAAATTGTTAAGCATGCACAAGGTTGCATATTTACACACACACACACACACACACACACACACACACACACACACACACACACACATACATACATACATACAGTGGGTCAGCATTCCACTACAAACTGGACTGTGGTAGCCTAGTGGTTAAGGTATTTGACTATGGACCAGAAGGTCCAGGGTTCAAATCACACCTCTGCTGCCACTGTTAGGTCCTTGTGCAAGACCCTTAACCCACAATTGCTCGAGTTGTAAGATTGAATCAATTGTAAGTCACTCTGGATAAGGGCGTCTGCTAAATGCTGTAAATGTAAATGTAAATGTAAACTAAATCTCTATTAGAAATTAATTTGGAACTGTCCTGCAATCCACGTAGGCTACTTGATCTAAGTCCGTGTAAAAACCTGTACATCATCAACATCTCAGCACTTCAAAGGTGAACAGTGCGATTTAAGCATTGCTCAGCATTCAGGCTGTTCATGCTGACACCACATGTTTATAACACAACTTTGTGTTTAAGGAAACTTTGTCATTACTAATGTGTCATTATACATGTACATTTACATTTACAGCATTTAGCAGACGACCTTATCCAGAGCGACTTACAATTGATACAGTCTTACAATCCAAACAATTGTGGGTTAAGGGCCTTGCTCAAGGACCCAACAGTGGCAGATTGGCAGAGGTGGGATTTGAACCCCCCCTTCTGATCCAGAGTTCAGTTCATGTATGCATGTGTACATTATGCTCTACAAAGACATCTAATATATCTGGTAAGGCAATATATGGGTTAAGTAGGTTAATTTCCTTAATAATAAGGACAATAACTTTATTGGACCATGGTCATATATGCAAACTGTACCTTATCTCAGAAGTCATATGTTTGAAATTGAATGAAATACAACATTTCCCAGGAGGCCAGGTTAAAGTTATGACAATTTGTACAATAATCAGCCTACAGTATGTCAAGTCAAGTCAGATCTATTTATATAGCGCTTTTTACAATGGAGCATTGTCTCAAAGCAACTTTACAAGTTTAGATTATCTCCTAATAACTACGTCCAATCCCAAATTGAGCAAGCCTAGGGCGACAGTGGAAAGGAAAAACTCCCTGAGTGTATGTAGACACCCTTTGTAATTAGTGAAACGTATTTCAGCAAACACTCACTGCTAACAGCTTCTTAATAAGAAGCATACAGGCATGGAGTTTTAATAGACAAAAAGTAGTATATACAGTATAGGTTATACTAAATTCCTCACCCTCAGTATAACCCTTTTATAAGTTTTCACCTTCAACAAATCAGTCCATTAACTTTCTTCTTCACCCTCCTAAAACGAAGTTTAAAAGAAATTATTCAAAATCCAGTGGAAAGCATTCTGAAGCCTTTGGTAACAGTAAAAGGAAAGGAGTAAACTCACTACACATGTTTTGAATGTAATTTTTGGTTGTCCACAATATTTTGCTATACTGTATTCTGTGTGTATAACTATAAAGGTAGTTTTAAATGATTCAACTGGCTAAATCAGCATTAAATGTCACTGAAAAGAGCTGACTACAGCCAGCTGTGAGAGACCAAATGCACAGTATTTGAGAGAAGGTTGGCATTCTTCATGTGTCAGGTCCTTAAAACCGAATGGCTGTATGACTATTTGCCTGATTAACTGTAACCACACAGTTATCCACTGGAGTTAATTATGATCTGGGTGAGTTACACAATGGCTGACCTCAGTGCCCTCATGTAGTCAGGTATTTTCCTAAAACTGTTATAATGTTATACAGTTTATCCAAACACTCTGGCACGAACAAATACAACCCACTGAAAAATGGGGGTTGCAGTTTAAGGATTAGAAGCAGTGAATATACATGGTTATGTGAGTCTCTGTCTTCATAGGTTTAAAATGTGTGAGTTGTATGGGAGCTCACATTGCATAAATTTGCTGAGTTCTGAGTGGTTTTCTATTGCCCCAATGGCCTCCAGTAGATACAAGGATCTCATATACTTTTAAGTCTTTGTGTGGCAAAAGACTTGGAACTAGATGGATTTTGCGTATGAGAAGTCGAACGTGTTAAGAAGATAAAAAGCTAACTAACTTATTTTAGTCCACGCGTTGAGGTCATTAAAATGCACAAGTATTAAGTTTACATTCTTCTTACCCATACACCTTGGATGTGTGTGTGTGTGTGTGTGTGTGTGTGTGTGTGTGTGTGTGTGTGTGTGTGTGTGTGTGTGTGTGTAGGGGTGAGTTTTCTCGCCCCAGCTTGGTCCCTCAAGTCAATAAGTATGGGAAGGATATGCTGCAGCTCTGGGAAAGTACAATTTTTGCTCCCCTCTTAGCGACATTACTATAGCTTATGCATTAAGAGATTTAGATCCTTTTTCTGTTAATGCATTCACTGTTAAGCCATAAACTCATCTGTATGATAACAGCCAGATTACTTTGTTAATAAAAAGAAAAGAGGTAAAACAGTGCATACACTTAGTCCAGTAAGCTGTACAGTATTAGATAGCTATACAGGTGGGCAGCACAGCAGATTTCCAGACAGCAGCCACCTGCAGCCATGAAATCCAAATTATTAGACACATTCCTGCAATCAGCATATATTTATACTAATTAAGGAATTAGTCTCACAATTCAGGAAGTAAATAATATCTTCATTAAGAGCGCCAAAATAGGAAATAGGTAAGCAAATAGGAAACAAGCACAAAAAAGTTGAAAAAATGATTCAACTCAGATTGTCAAATGCTTAGGAAAGAATTCATAACTTTAACAACAAATAGAGCAACTAAATATCACAGCTTTATGCATTCAATACTGTGACAATAAAATTTCATGAACTTCCACTTCTTCACATTTTTCTTATAGTTCCTCCACCTCCACCTTGGCCTTACCCCTACCTGCCTCTCTCATTTTATTTCCGAACCTAACTGTGTTGTCCTTCTAATATACTAATTCCTATACTGTCCATTCTCACCACTCCCAATGCAAAAACACAGAACCTCCAACTCCACCTCCAACTCCAGCTCCACCTCCTGTCTTCATATTAGTGCTGTTTCCGCCAAGCCACATAGGTCTCACTACCGCATTGTAAACTTTCACTATGCCTGTTGCTTTTAGAACAAATCACTATAGTCACCCTGTCTGTGCTTGCCTTTTCACCTCTGTACTACACATTCCAGTAATTTGAACGCTTGACCGCAATTACAGTGGTGCTTGAAAGTTTGTGAACCTTTTAGAATTTTCTATATTTCTGCATAAATATGACCTAAAACATCATCAGATTTTCACACAAGTCCTAAAATTAGATCAAGAGAACCCAGTTAAACAAATGAGACAAAAATATTATCCTTTATTTATTGAGAAAAATAATCCAATATTACATATTAATGAGTGGCAAAAGTATGTGAACCTTTAGGATTAGCAGTTAATTTGAAGGTCAAATTAGAGTCAGGTGTTTTCAATCAATGGGATGACAATCAGGTGTGAGTGGGCACCCTGTTTTATTTAAAGAACAGGGATCTATCAAAGTCTGCTCTCACATGTTTGTGGAAGTGTATCATGGCACGAACAAAGGAGATTTCTGAGGACCTCAGAAAGAGAGTTGTTGATGCTCATCATGCTGGAAAAGATTACAAAACCATATCTAAAGAGTTTGGACTCCACCAATCCACAGTCAGACAGATTGTGTAAAAATGGAGGAAATTCAAGATCATTGTTACTCTCCCCAGAAGTGGTTGACCAACAAAGATCACTCCAAGAACAAGGCGTGTAATAGTTGGCGAGGTCACAAAGGACCCCAGGGTAAAATCTAAGCAACTGAAGGCCTCTTTCACATTGGTTAATGTTAATGTTCATGAGTCCACCATCAGAAGAATACTGAACAACAATGGTGTGCATGGCAGGATAGCAAGGAGAAAGCCACTGCTCTCCAATAAGAACATTGCCGTTCGACCGCAGCTTGCTAAAGATCACATGGACAAGCCAGAAAGCTATTGGAAGAATGTTTTGTGGACGGATTAAAAGCATTATGTCTGGAGAAAGGAAAACACTGCATTCCAGCATAAGAAACTTATCCCATCTGTGAAACATGGTGGTAGTAGTATCATGGTTTGGGCCAGTTTTGCTGCATCTGGGCCAGGATAGCTTGCCATCATTGATGGAACAATGAATTCTGAATTATGTCAGAGAATTCTAAAAAAAATGTCAGGACATCTGTCCATGAACTGAATCTCAAGAGAAGGTTGGTTATGCAGCAAGACAATGACCCTAAGCACACAAGTTGTTTTTTCAAAGAATGGTTAAAGAAGAATAAAGTTAATGTTTTGGAATGGCCAAATCCAAGTCCTGACCTTAATCCAATGTAAATGTTGTGGAAGGACTTGAAGCGAGCAGTTAATGTAAGGAAACCCACCAACATCCCAGAGTTGAAGCTGTTCTGTACTGAGAAATGGGCTAAAATTCCTCCAATCCGGTGTGCAGGACTGATCAATGGTTACAGGAAATGTTTAGCTGCAGTTATTGCTTTTGTTACTCACTAATATGTAATATTGGATCATTTTCTTCAGTAAATGAATGGCCAAGTATAATATTTTCATCTCATTTGGATCTCGTTATCTACTTGTCGGACTTGTGTGAAAATCTGATGACGCTTTAGGTCATATTTATGCAGAAATATAAAAATTTTAAATGGTTCACAAACTTTCAAGCACCACTACTTAAACTCATCAACATTCTTCACCTCAAATCTTTGCAACTGCACCATTCTGCAGCCTCTCTCTCTCTTTCATGCACATGTACTTTGTATTGTTCCTGGTGATTTTCATTTCCTTTCTCTCCATTGCATACTTGTACCTCCCCAGGCCAACCTCATCCTGCTCCAGATCAATGTGATTTGTTAACATCATAGTTCATTGAGGCTCCTTTCTGATATGTCCAGTGCACAGCATCACCACTGGAAACACTAATCGGCTTCAATGTGATCCTTGACGCAATCTCACCTCCACATTGAACCTGTCCAGCATTCCTTCCATGCACCTCACCACACTGTCTCACTATGTGTATACATATTGCGCACCACCCCCTCATACGTCTTTCCACTTCCAACTTCAATACCGTACAATACCAAGACTCATCTCTTGGCAGTCTGCCGTAATCTTTCTCTAGATCCATAAACCCAGTGCAACTCACTTTGGCTTTCCCTATACTTATCAAACACTCTCAAAGCAAACATCACATCTGCAATGCTATTTCTTCACGTGAAAATATATTGGTGCTCACAGACCATCATTCTCCTCTCAGTCTAGAGTTCACTACTTTTTCCCATACCTTCATGCTGTGGCTGATCAACTTTAAGCCTCTGCAGCTCTGCACATCATCATTATTCTTGAAAAAAAATCCTCAACTCCTCATGCATCCTCTCATTTTCCATGATTTTGTTAAACAATCTGTTTAAGATCTCCACTGCCAACTTTTCTAAACATCTCCATGCCTCCACATGTATCTGGGCCAACTGCTTTTCCACTCTTTGTTCTGTTCATAGATGTCCTCACTTTGTTCTTGTTAATCCACTGCACTTCCCAATTCATTATCTCCACATAATCCAACCTTCACTCTGTCATTTTTCACATTCACCAGCTTCTCAAAGTACTTTTTTCCCACATTCTTAACACACCTCCTTATTTGTCAGCATATTTCCATCTAGATTAGTTCATCACCCTAACCTGCTGCACATCGTTCTCATCTTGGTTGCTTTGTCTGGTCAGTCAGTACCTTTTCTCCTTCTTTAGTGTCCAACTTCTCATATGGCTTGCCCTACACGTTTCTTCTTAGCTGACACCCTCACCACTTTTACAGGAGTTGCCCAGTCATCTAGTATGTCTTCACCACCACCCAGTGCTTTTCTTGCCTCTTTCCTGAATTTTGCTCCACAGACCTCCTCCACAGTCCTCCTAATTGATACTTGGTTCAATTATTACCCATTATTGTTATCTTCCTCAACTCAACTGTAATCCTACAAACCACCATCTGATGTTGTCTAGATACTTCCCTGCCACTAACTTACATGTCTTTTAGTTTGCGTTTCCTTCATAGCACATAATCTACCCGTGTGCTCCTTACTCCATTCTTATATGCCACAAAGTGTTCTTTTTTTCTTAAAATATTCACCACAGCCATTTCCATCCTTTTTGCAAAATCTACCCCTATCTGCCCTACCACATTCCTCTCACTGACACCCGTACCTACCCTTCACTGCCTCATTATCTCTGTTCCCTTCAGCAACATGCCGATTGAAGTAAACTCCAATCAACACTCTTTCTTTGACCACTTCATTCATCTTACTGCAGAAATGTATTTTTCCTTCATCCCACACTCTACTTCTGCTGCATATGTGATGATGACATCATCACCCCTTCAAATTCCAGCCTTACACTCATCGCTCTGTCGTACACTCTCTTCATCTCTACAATACTAATATACTATGACTTCAGGATTACTCATACCCCATTTCTCATTGCCATCCACACCATGGTAGAACAGTTTGAAACCACTTGCGATACTCCTGGCCTCACTCCCCTTCCATTTGGACTGTTGCACTTTTCTCCCCTCCATTAGCCATCCTTTACAACGCATAGTACCAACATTCAAAGTTCAAACTCTCACCTCCACCCTCCTACCCTTCTTCCTCTAACACTGCTTCTGAATATCCCTTCCTTTTCTCCATCTCCTCCTTTGCACCACATTAGCTAAGTTGTACACTGTTGGCCAGAAAAAGAGAGAGAGAGAGAGAGAGAGAGAGAGAGAGAGAGAGAGAGAGAGAGAGATGCATATTCATAAGTTTAACACCCACTGGGACACATATTTTGTAAGCTGACATTATGTGTCTGGTGGGGATTTAAATTATATTATTTTCAAGGTAACATTCAGTTTTACTGGCTTGTAAAAGTGAAATAAGATGTCAAAGCTATGTGCAGGAGACAGAAAAGGGAGAGAGTTCGACTTTGTGACCCTGTACAACATTGAAAATTAAGCATGGCCATTACATCAGAATACATTTTAATCTATTTAAACAATAGATAAAAATAACACACAGGTCTAATCAGTTTATAGGAATCATAATTGGGCTACAGAAGAGTAATAAGCATTTCCAGACCCTTTGAAGTGTTAATATTTGCTTCTGTCCTGAATGTATGGACCCACGTAAGAGTATATAGTATATCCAAATACAGTACAAAAGAAGGCCAGGAGAATCCTTTGACAATAACATGCAGCATTCACCAGTGGCCTAGTGGCACCTGACTGACAACTTGGACCCATTTGCTTACCATGTTATGACAATGAAGTGCATTTATATGCACTTTATAATCCGAACAGATCTGATTTTCTGCAGTTATCTGATTATTCAAGCGGTTATGTATACAGCATACGCTGATCTATAAATCAGAAAAAATCTTGGTTTTATTTGGCTTCTTTTTTTCATTGACTGTGATGGGTTTTTCTCTCGCAGGATCTGGCAACCCTGGAATTAAACGCGCCATGGAATTAAAGGCAACGAAATGACTATCGAACACTTTGTCTATACTCTGAAACGCAGTATATACTTGAAAAAATGAAGGATTTGATTATTTAATATTACATTTTGAAATCTATGTCACATATTTCTGTGACATTATTGGCTGGTTGCAAAGTAGAAATCCGAATATTAAGTGCATGTAAACGCACTCAGTGGCAGCCCATTGGAGTGCTGCAATACTCAGCTATAGCTGGTGGCTCAAAATTATGGCTTGGCAGTTGTGTCCATGGCCATGGAATTCACTCTGGAGCTTAAAGGAAATGCTCCAAAGATCTTCAGGAATTACTAAGCACAGCGATTTCAGAAACTCTGAGTAGCCCCTGATTTTCAGGCAAATTGGCCAGCACAGTCATTCAGCCATGGTGACTTTGCAAGCAGTGGTGTGAAAAGGACGAGAGAGTGAGTGTGCCAGCAGCGGAGCTGTGGACTCTGGGCTGCCATGCCTCACTGTACATTTCTCCAGACGTGCAGCAGAGCCTGTATCTAATCTACTTGGGTATGCTGAGACTTTATTTCCTACAATGACATGTCTGATTGGCCACACCTGCAATGCTTTAGCTGGCAGTCAAGACAGCCAAGAAAGCGGAGCTCATCCTTATGTGTCTCAGCCCCACCAAGCATGCTGCCACTGACCCTGATGAGGAGGAAATGACACAGCAAGCTGAAGCAGACAGGCTGAAAATTTCACAGTTTATGTTGATGGTGCAGGAAACAAAGACACAAAGCATGACATTCAGTCCTCCCAGTCATGTGTGTAGTGTGGAGCACCCTTGACTGCTCTGGTGGATATTGGATCCACTAGTTCTATCATTAAACCAGGTGTGTGACCCCATCTGACCCCATCCAGTAACTGGAAATCTACAGAAAGCACCAAGCTTACATCGGTGATGGGAGAGACTTCAACTCAAGATGACGCCTACCATGGGAGATGTCTTTGGAAAGTCCTCTTGAATCTATGTTGAAGAAGTGGAAGCAGCAGCTAAATGTTTGGCCAGAAAGTGGTGAAAAAACTGCCACCATTTCTGGTTTGCTCCAATTCACAGGTTGGCATTTCAGACTGGACTGTCTTACAGTTTTGCACACAACATTGGATCTACAGAACAACGCGCTTCATTTGGCAGGCAAAAACATACTATTCACATTTGACCAGCTCAGGACCATTCCGTTGAGAGCAGCAGAGACCATCAGCAATATGTCTGAATTACACAGGTGACCAGAGCACTCCCAGCTTACGCTCATGGCAGTGTGAAAACTTTGTGGACCATAAAATGAATGGTGAAGAGTCCTTGTGTAGACGTCATTGAAATGCTGTTTGTTTGGCTGGGAATCCCTGGGGACATCTGACCCTTGGAGATGGAGCTGTGTGATGTAGGCAGCTTCCTCCGTCAAGGTGTAGTCCTCGGTGGCTCCCAGTATGCATTGCAGGTCCATACTTTTTTTTGGTAATTATTTATTGGTAATTGATTTACTTAATTTTATGTCTAGAGTTACTTAATTTTATGTCTTCTTTGATATTATTAGGTTTATTTTCTGCATACATAGAATGCCATTATGTTTGGCAAGTACTGAAGTGCATCACATTTCTGCTTTCTTTTATTTTCTTAGCTTTTTCATATCCTGTTATAATACTGTATGCCAATTTGACCAGCCTCAGCTGATGCAGAGATAAATCTCCCTGTGCTCAGTCATCTGATCACTCTGCAGGACTTCTGGGAACTTACTTGGAAGGTCTGTGTGACGCCTTGGAGAAACTGCACATGTTTGATATGTCTTATGTAATGTTAGAAGCCTAAGGGCACAGGAAAGGTGCTTACATAGGCTCATTCAGTTTAATCCTCATGGGACTATGCTGATATTATGTGTGATCATTGGTAAACAACGACTTATTTGTGTTTTATTTGCGTAGCAGAAGATCAAAGAACTGAGGCTTGATATGTTTGACAAGGATTGCTATATCACAGTTACACAACAAGTTCTTTTCCATAGAAAATAAGGGAATGCTATCTTGTTTTAAAGCTGAAAATATGGGAATTTCAAAGACAAAAAATTTCCTTCTGATATAATCCTTATAATCAGTGTGTTGTTAAATATATGCACTAAAAGAATAACTTTATGATTAAGTTCTTTTAGAAAATTTCCCACTAAAATCTGTCGTCTGTCAAATCCACATTATTTTATTAGTGCTACAAGATGAAATAGGAACTTTCTACTGAAGGTTTAATGCACATGCTAATAAAAACATGGCGATAAACAAATTTGTACTAGTTGTAATTACTGCATCAAGCATTAAGGCCCCTGCTGAGCATTTATATGGGCCGTTGGTAGAGAAAGCCAAGCAGTCAGTAACATCACAAGATGCTCTTTGAAATATTGTGAAATCTTTGTGGATCCTCAGATTTTTCAAGTGCATGATGTCTTTACAAAGAGAAACTCTCCAAATCCTAACTAATCCAAATTCACTGGAGAAATATTGACAATAGCACTTTCACTAGTGGTCTCAATCTTTTGGACATCACTGTACATTATTTAATTATTTAATGTTAATTAATGTTATTACATTGGAAGTGTCACATAAGTATTACTACATCATAAAATATAACATACAATCATGTTTTAATTAATACAGTGAGAGGCACGGTGACTCGGTGGATAGCACCATCACCTCACAGCAAGAAGGTCCTGGATTTGATCCTCAGGTGGAGCAGTCTGGGTCTTTTCTGTGTGGAGTTTGCATGTCCTCCCCTTGTCTGCATTGGTTTACTCCCAGTAGTCTGATTTGCTCCCAAAATCCCACATTCCTCCCACACACAGACACTCGCACATCCAGTGGTGCTTGAAAGTTTGTGAACCCTTTAGAATTTTTTATATTTCTGCATAAATATCCTATTAGATATATATGCAGAAATATGCATATTTATCCATAAATATCAAAAACATTATCAGATTTTCACACAAGTCCTAAAAGTAGATAGAGAACCCGGTTAAACAAATAAGAAAAAAATATTATACTTGGTCATTTATTTATTGAGGAAAATGATCCAATATTACATATCAGTGAGTGGCAAAAGTATGTGAATTTCTAAAATTAGCAGTTAATTTGAAGGTGAGATTGTTTTCAATCAATGAGATGACAATTAGGTGAGAGTGGGCACTCTGTTTGTATCAAGTGTATCATGGCACTAACAACTTCTAAGAACCTCAGAAAAAGAGTTGTTGATGCTCATCAGGATGGAAAAGGTTACAAAACCATCTCTAAAGAGTTTGGACTCCACCAATCCGCAGTCAGATAGATTGTGTACAAATGGAGGAAATTCAAGAGCATTGTTACCCTCCCCAGGAGTGGTTGACCAAACAAAGATCTCTAAGCAACTGAAGGCCTCTCTCACATTGGCTAATGTTAATGTTCATGAGTCCACCATCAGAAGAACACTGAACAATAATAGTGTGCATGGCAGGGTTGCAAGCAGAAAGCCACTGCTCTCCAAAAAGAACATTGCTGCTTGTCTGCAGTTTGCTAAAGATCACATGGACAAGCCAGAAGGCTACTGGAAGAATGATTTGTGGACAGATAAGACCAAAATAGAACTTTTTGGTTTTAAAGAAAAGCGTTATGTTTGGAGAATGGAGAACACTGCATTCCAGCATAAGAACCTTATCCCATCTGTGAAACATGGTGGTGGTAGTATCATGGTTTGGGCCTGTTCTTCTGCATCTGGGCCAGGGCCAGAATGTCTTGCCATCATTGATGGAACAATGAATTCTGAATTATATCAGCGAATTCTACAGGAAAATATCAGGACATCTTTCCATGAACTGAATCTCAGGAGAAGGTGGGTCATGTAGCAAGGCAACGACCCTAAGCACACAAGTCATTCTACAAAAGAATGTTTAAAGAAGAATAAAGTTAATGTTTTGGAATGGCCAAGTCAAAGTCCTGACCTTAATCCAATGTAAATGTTGTGGAAAGACTTGAAGTGAGCAGTTAATGAGAGAAAACCCACCAACATCCCAGAGTTGAAGCTGTTCTGTACGGAGAAATGGGCTAAAATTCCTCCAAGCCGGTGTGCAGGACTGATCAACAGTTACAGGAAATGTTTATTTGCAGTTGTTGCCGCATCGTGGGGTCACACCAGATAGTGAAAGCAAAGGTTCACATACTTTTGCCACTCATTTTCCTCAATAAATAAATAGCCAAGTATAATATTTTTGTCTCATGTGTTTAACTGTGTTCTCTTTATCTACTTTTAGGACTTGTGAGAAAATCTGATGATGTAGCCACATAAACAAAGACTAGGATCAAGTGGATAAGACAATGAATGAATAAATAAACAAACAGAATGAACACAGCCATAAAACATATGTTTAAAAGGTTAAAATGATTATATATTTTAACAAAAAACAAAACAAAACAAACAAAAAACCTCTGCTGACTCAAATAAATATAACATTTCTGCAAATTTTAAAGCATGCTTATTGGAAATAAAACCTACAGTAGGTCATGTGGTAAATACGTTAATTGACTTGTTAATGGTTTATTAAAATTTGCCATATTGTCATGCTTGCATTTACATTCAGTCATTTAGCAGACACCTTTATCCATGTCATAATTCTGTTTATGTCCTACAAGAGTAATGCTAAATGAATTTTGTTTAGAAAATGAACAAAATGTAATTTGACTAAACATTGACATAAGATTATATAGAGCACATTCAGTAGGACCCAACCCATTTACATATTTCCCTTGATACATCTGTTGGGTTTTCCGATTGAAATGTGGATTGATCATGTCATGTGGAACAACGTTATGTCATGTCATGTGGTACAATATTATGTACTGTATTTTAAAATGTTAGAACTGGAATTTTGTGAAACCCTTTATATTCAGGTCTAATTTCTGTAGTTCCCAAACAAAGCTATCAGTTTCCACTTAAAACAAATGGAAGACAAGCTACAGTCTCTTGAAGCTAAGTGTATATTTGGACTGTGGCGTGTCTATTTTTGTTAGTTTCTCCCTTTATTGTTCTATGCAGGGGTATTATGGGTGGCTCCTCTCTTCACAGTGATGGTGATGGCAAAGCAAGCTTCTCTCTGCAAAACTCCTTATTAACTCATGTTACTTTTTTTAAATACTCTTTGTTATTACAACAAGCCTTTTCTGCTATTTGAACAATAACCAACCCACACTCCACTCTAGTCCTTCTGGGAAGCCATGGATAATAATTATTTTACAGTCCTGTCTCTCAGTGTATTGAAACTCACTGCTAGCTTTTCTGAGACACACTCACTAGCTTGTTTGGTCTCAACGGGACTGCTGTTTAGTGGTAACTCTGTTATGTTTACAGTCTTCTGTCTTGCTCTTTACTCTCATAGTTCTGGCTGCTGAGAGATCAATGCTGTCAATAGCACACGCATTTAGAAGTGTTCATGTGTCACACCATATTAAAACCCAATTACTCAAGTATTCCTACTCTGCTGAGGTTCTGCCAAGTGGAAATGTGAGGAGGAAACTGGTGACCTGAAGGTCAGGATCAGTGAGCTACAATTCAGTCCATTGGGGCTGGCAGGAACAGGAAAAGAGAGGACTAAACGTTCTTGTACCACTGTGAGATAATAAGTGTGAGTTATTGTCTTGTATTTTAGAAACTGACACAGGAGGAGGTAGTGTCAGTGCTTCTGTGGGAAATGGGATAACTAGTTACTGTCACACTCACGCAGACTTGCAGCTTACCACAAGACTTTAGTTACTTTATGTATGCGTATATCTCTTTTTACTAAAATTCCTGAACATGACTTGTAAGGTTTCTGATAAGACAGCCCTCTCTCCCTTCCTATCATCACCTCTCGTGGTGGGGCAGGCTAAAAATAATTGCTGTGAGGGTGGAGCTGGACTGGCTGGAGGATGTGTGTCTATTTTATAATCCAGAAGCAGTGAAAGGACAGCACAATAAAAAAGAACCTGACTAATGGGAAAATAGTAAAAAAAAAAGAGAGAAAAGAAAAAAAGACAAATATGTTGTAACAACACTGTATGTCAGTAATAAATCTAGAGTTTGTAAAACTGCAGAATAGTACAAAAAGTCTGTAAATAAATGCTCAAGCAAACTCTCATTTTGTCTAGTGCTCAGGAAACTTTGTGAACTATCTTGCAAATTTTAGAAAACACAATTTATAGTGAGAGAAGATGACAAAAAGAACTCACTTCACTTCTTAGTCACTTCATGCTGACTACTACATGAAAACATGTGCAAACATAGCAAGTACAGAAAGGCCTGTCACATTTTGAAAACTCTCTTAATAATATTGATATGCATTATTATTGATTGATCTTAACGACAAAAATGCTTCTTCACTTGTTGATGTTTTAACTTGTTCTTACCAGTTGACATTCACAAATTTAGCCTTTTTGTCTATTCAGAATGTCACTCGTAGACCTCTGAATACAACATACTTTAAAAGCGACAAAGAGACAAAATCCAGGAAATCACATTGTAGGATTTTTAAAGAATTTAATTGTAAATTATGGCCGCAAGGTGACAAGTTTTTTCTCCGGGGAGAGGACAAAAATATGTGTGAATTGTAACCTCCGTTGCCTGTTTTTATCTGACAGGAGTGGCATCCGGTGTGGTTTTCTGCTGCTGTAGCCCATATGCTTCAAGGATCAACATGTTGTGCATTCATAGCTGCTCTTTTACTTTGGTTGTAACAAGTGGTTATTTGAGTTACTTTTGCCTTTCCAACAGCTCATACCAGTCTGACCATTCTCCTCTGTTTGGACCATTCTATGTAAATCCCAGTAGATCAGCAGTTTCTGTTTAGCACCAACAACCATGGCATATTCAAAGTTACTTAGATCATCTTTATTCCCCATTCTGATGCATGTTTGAACTTCAGCAGGTTGTCTTGACTATATCTACATGCCTAAATGCAAGATATTTGCATTAGCGAGCAGCTGAACAGGTGCATCTAATGAAGTGGCCAGGGAGTGTATATATACTCCCTGTATATATTAATATGTATATATCAATAACGTGCTACTTGACTTTGTACCAGTGGTCATATGCTGTGTCAGAAATGGTCCCTAATCACTATTCCTACACTCCTATTAGCTTGTAGGGAAAATTGTAAAGAATTTTTTTGCCCATTACTGTGTGAAAACAGATTAATGATATTACCCCAGAATAAAGCCAACTCAGTATAACTGTGCAGTTTGCCAGACTAAAATACCTGGGACAACAGATAACAGCTTGCACAAGCTGTTTCTAATAAAGGTACATGATGAAATGAAGACTTTGTCTTAAAAGGTATTGTTCTGGTAAAATCGTGTGGGTGTTGGTGTGTTTATTGAACTATTACAAAGTGTAAGTGCGTTATTTTGAAGCTATTCTATCCACTTGTATAACTGTGTAGTGCATTTCAGAGAAGAAAAAGGTCACCTGATCTAAACCGCATCCAACATTTATGGCTGCACTTGAAGACATTGAAAGCCAAACATTCAGTAACATCACAAAATGTTATTTGGAATATTGTGAAGTCATTCTGGGATAACATGTATCATTGGATTTACCCACAAACTTGTGCAGTCCATGCCATCTCAAGTGTATGATGTCATTGTAATCACAACAACAACAACAACAATAATAATAATAATAATAATAATAATATATTAAATTCAGACAAAAATCCAAAACAGAAACTTTTTATCTAGGGGTGTCAGACTGTCAGCCTACTGTGTGTTTATACTGTGTCTACACATTTTTGTATATATTGTTCTGACTTTGCATCAGAGGGATAGTACAGTATGTGTGTTAGATTGGGTGGGGGATTGTAGTCTGAAAAAGAAAAATATACCTAAGGGATCCTCTCTTCCAAGCCCAGCCTCCTCCTCCCCTACTGCTCCCTCACTCCCTCCCTCTTTCTCTCTTGCTCACAAACTCACTTGGCCTGGCTTTCTCAGTTGGCTCCTTTCTCTTCAGCTGTGGACTTGTGTGTATTGAGCTGTGTGGGACAGAGTGTGTGTGCGTGTGTGAGGGAGCTGGTGGAAATGATCAGGGCTGGAGTTCAGTCTCAGTTGAGGTGCTACATTAGACAGAGGGAGAAGGAAGTAGATAAAGCAGTAGATCATTTTTAAGTATATTTTAAGTAGATAATCATCAGGACTTCAGGACTGAAACACACATTCATCAATACATTTGTAGAAGAGCAGCAAGTGTGTTGAGTGTCAGTGTTTGCTGATGGTCAGTTTCCTCCCGTCTGTGCTGACCGATTCACCAACAGGGATGTGATCGTTGTACGCTTTACACACTGACTCTACACAAATCCACACACCTGCTCCATCGTCACCTCAGGTGCTGCCCAGAAGATCTTTGATTCTTTGGAGTGCCAGACTCGTCATGGACTACGTCTGGGGGATGGCAGTGCTCCTGTTGGGGCTCTGGATGCCTCAGAGAGGAATCGATGCTCTGCGCGCCAAGAACAATGTGCCCCGACTCAAACTCTCCTACAAAGGTGAGAGCTCTTAATGTCCACTACTGCTGCTTCTCTTTCAGCTGATCTCAAGTGCAAACCTCACTTTAACTGCCTAAGGTTACACAGATGCTTGGGATTAATATGGATTCTTGTTGAAAATGAAGCGTTGCTACTTGGTACATTATGGGTTGTGATGTCATGTAGCGTTGGTTTCTTTTTTCGTGAAATAAGTTGTTGATGACATTAAAGATAATGTGATCTGGTTTTGTTGCTATTAATGAATTGTTTGTTTGCTGTTGAAGAAAAATGTATCAGTCTCCATTACTATTAATGAAGTGAGCAGGTTTGGTGTCATTTAAGAAAATTAAAGGAGTTTTCTTCTTTTTCTTTTGCTATTAAAGTAGACGTGATCAGTTGTTGCTGCTTTTAAGGAACGTGATCCTGTTTGTTGATATTAAAGTACTGACCAATTTTTGCTTCTGCTGAAGAACATTATTTATGTTGCTATTGAAGTTGGGAGTGATCAGTCTTAATTACTATTAAAGATAAGATTGGTTGTTGATGATATTGAAAAAGATGTAAAGAACAATTAATCATTGTACTGCTATTAAAAAGTGATCAGTGTTTGTTGCATTTAAAGAAATCAGCAGGTTTTTGTCTAGAAACATTGCTATTGGTTGCTATTAACATTGTTCCTATTAAATTAGATCCGTTGACTATATTAATGAATATGCGTTTGAGTTTTGTTGCTACTAAAGAACACTGGATAAGTTTTTGTAGCGATTAAAGAAGTGATCAGTTTTGTAGCAATTGAAGAAAATCAGATTAGCCTTGTAGCTATTAAAGAAGATATCAGAAGTTGATCATTTTGTTTTGTTATTAAAGAAGTGACCAGTCTTTGTTGCTAGTAAAGAAGGTGTAACCTGATTTTGCTGCTACCTATAATGATGGTCTTGTTGAGATAAATAATGTGATTGGATTTAGTTGCTACTGAGGAGCACATACTCAGAGATTTGATGATTGCCTTTACCAAAAAAGTAAGCAGTTTTGTTGTTGTTGAGTTTATTTGGCAGTCTTAAAGAAGATGTGACCAAGTTTTTGTTGCTAATAAATGTTATCAGGCATGTCCCCCTGGTATTTAAGGTGCGATTAGGTTTTGTTGCATTAAAACATATATATATATATATATATATATATATATTGGTCAGATATGGTCAGTTTTGTTGCAGTTAAAAAGAACTTCATTAGTGTTTCTTTGTATTCTTCATATAAGTGTTTGTGGGTGCTGAAGATGTGATCATTATTAATTGTTTTTAAGAGCTGAAATTACTTTTTATTGCTTTTAAAGAGGATGTTGCCAGTTGCTATATAAAAAGATTTTACGTTTTCCTTTTAGATATTTGATTAAATTCTGCTTCTGTTCAAGACATGATCACTTTTATTGCTGGTTAAGACCATGTGGTCAGTTTATGCTGCTATTGAAGGATAATTTTAGTTTAGATTAGATTAGTTTTTATTTTACCGAAGAATTGAGAAATATATTTAATCAGTTTTCAGTTGTTGCTGCCTAAATGTCTGTATAGATACAATAACAGGAAGGTCAGTGCATTCCTCCCAGAAATGGAAGATATGCATCACTAAGTGTATTTTATTCTCTGTTTAAATATATAAACATAAGTCCATATGTTTAGATGAGTATGCATGAGTGTATCACATAATTATTTCTGCAGCTATTTAAATTTCAGTGAATATGTTTGGTGCTGAGGTTAACGTTGAACAGATGTCCAGCATTTACTGCTTTGTGAATACAACTGTTTTAATGTGTGCTCAGGTAGCTATGTGAGGGAAGAGTGTGTGGGATGAATGAATAGGACTAAAGACAGATGGGAAATGCTCTAACTGGTTGTATTTGCATGCATAATTCTTCTCTTATTATCCTTATTATCTGCTGCTGGTGTGCTGGGCTTCATATTTATCGTTCTCGTTATATTTCTGCCTCGATCTGTAATTCTGCAACGTGGATGACTGACAGTCTGTGTGTCTGGCATGTTAATTATGCATCCTGTATCACAGAGAGGATGCCAATTATGTGGCAGAGTGTGTGTTTGCTTTCTGGTTTTGCCACATAAGTGCTGGAGTCCTTTTTGATGTTGGACACGTGTCAGGAACCCGCATGGAGGACTGAGATCTATCTTTCTTGAACTTTTCCTATGTTGTTATGGTTGAACGAGGTGAACCCTCAGGAGTTTAAGGCAGTAAGATAAAGAGATAGAGCCTGACAATACCAGAAGCTGATGGAAAGGATGAAAACTCAAGTAAACATTTGTAATGCTTTTGCTGTCAGTTTCCAAATTACCCAGACAGTTCCTTGTTAGTTAGCCACTGCCAAGTGAGGTCTTTATAAATCTGTGTCTCACAGCCACTGTTTAACCACCACTAATACAGCACAGGGCTTTCACTCCAACAAATACTGACACCTACAGGCACTTATATGACATGTGTTCTCACTACCAACGCAAGGTGCATTTTTACTCTGTTGGGATTGATCTGATCATAACATGAGCCAAACATCTGTATGTTATTTCTAGACAGATGGAGGTAGGTGAAGAATGGACTCTAAGGAATGTGTAGCAAAACATGGGGCTATAATACTGTCAGAAATGGTTAGATATATCCCTATTAAAACTGCACAGACTTTATTTGTGGATGGCTTGTAAATGAAAACAAGCATGCAAACATGCTGGTATATATATAGTTTTCTAACTGCTTTGCTGTGTAATGTGCATTTCCGCACACAATGTCTGTGCAGGTCTTATAAAAGGAAAAGAAAACAGATGGTCATATGCATACAAGTCTTAGTGTTCACTTATTAAACATATTTGCTGCACATTTAAAGTAAATTCTTTTCAACACAGTTACCTTTAAAATATTGGGGTGGCAAATCTTATCACAAAGGTCAGCGTGGCTTCAGGTTTACAATCTAACAAAGCAGGCACTTCATGTAGCAATTGTTGTATAAAAGCCAAGTAATTAAATAAGCTGTATCAGGTGTAAGCACTTTGATTGAACCTAGGGTTCTAATATGCAGTCTCACCACTGTAAGGACCTGTGTTTGAGTTCCAATGGTGCCAGGTTCCAGCTGAGTGAGGGGAGGCCAGTCTGGGCATCAACCCCAGAGCTCTGCAGCAGTGACCCCTACCTGCTCTGAGATGGACTGGCATCCCATCCAGTGTTACCTTACATATGTGCCTGATGTTCTCGGGGAGCAGGAAATGACCAGGGAATGCGAAGACACTGAACTGAAAACCTGATTTGCAGAAGGAACTCTATAGAAACATAACTTTACTAAAGCTAGTGTATGATCTTTTTATAAGTAGCAAAAATGTTCAGTCTTTCATCAGTAGTTTGGATTTATGTTTACCAAGGACATGGTCGGTCAACAGCCTATTGTGGAAAGGTAAGAAGACATGCCAGATAGGCTGCCAGTATAATGCAGCTCTTTCAACATTCACTCTTTCATACCGAGGGCCAATTTGAAGTACCCAATCCACTTTCAAGTGTGTTGTAATGTAACACACTTGAAAGTGGATTGTGCCACTATGCCATCCTCCAGTGTCCTTTAATTTTTATAATTTTAGTGTCAGTTTCCTTTATATTATTTACCATAAGTGTATTCTTAATTTCAATTAATTAGAAGAACAGCAAGTGCCAACATCTTTCTTTAGTGGTAAATCTTTAACAGTGAAGGCAAAGAAATTGTCTTAGTGACACTGAGCAAGATAAAGCCGTTACTGTATAAAGCACATTTATATACATTTAATGATTTTTTTGTAACATCTAGTGAATGAGTTTCAGCAATTAACAGACTAAAACAACAATTTTATGGTGGCTCTGTAAATTTCAAAGTCACTGCTTCTGACTAAAATTAACCCATAATTGGATGATGTCTTACAGCTTAACATGCCGGAATGAATTGTAATACAGTGGTGCTTGAAAGTTTGTGAACCCTTTAGAATGTTCTATATTTCTACATAAATATGACCTAAAACATCATCAGATTTTCACACAAGTCCTAACAGTAAATAAAGATTATCCAGTTAAACAAATGAGATAATAATATTATACTTGGTCATTTATTTATTGAGGAAAATGATCCAATATTACATATTAGTGAGTGGCAAAAGTATGTGAACCTTTGCTTTCAGTGTCTGTTGTGTGACCCCCCTGTGCAGCAATAATTGCAACTAAACATTTCCTGTAACTGTTGCTCAGTCCTGCACACCGGCTTGGAGGAATTTTAGTCCATTCCTCCGTACAGAACAGCTTCAGCTCTGGGATGTTGGTGGGTTTCCTCACATTAACTGCTCTCTTCAGGTCCTTCCACAAGATTTAGACTGGATTAAGGTCAGGACTTTGACTTGGCCATTCCAAAACATTAACTTTATTCTTCTTTAACCATTCTTTGGTAGAACGACTTGTGTGCTTAGGCTTGTTGTCTTGCTGCATGACCCACCTTCTCTTGAGGTTCAGTTCATGGATAGATGTTCTGACATTTTCCTTTAGAATTCTCTGATATAATTCAGAATTCATTGTTCCATCAATGATGGCAAGCCGCACTGGCCCAGATGCAGCAAAACAGGCCCAAACCATGATACTACCACCACCATGTATCACAGATGGGATAAGGTTCTTATGCTTGAATGCAGTGTTTTCCTTTCTCCAAACATAATGCTTTTCTTTTAAACCAAAAGTTTTATTTTGGTCTCATTCGTCCACAAAACGTTCCTCCAGTAGCCTTCTGGCTTGTCCATGTGATCTTTAGCAAACTGCAGACGAGCAGCAGTGTTCTTATTGGAGAGCAGTGGCTTTCTTCTTGAAACCCTGCCATGCACACCATTGTTGTTCAGTGTTCTTCTGATGGTGGACTCATTAACATTAGCCAACGTGAGAGAAACCTTCAGTTGCTTAGAAGTTACCCTGAGGTCCTTTCTGACCTCGCCAATTATTACACACATTGGTCTTGGAGTGATCTTTGTTAGTCGACCACTCCTGGGGAGGGTAATAATGGTCTTGAATTTCCTACATTTGTACACAATCTGTCTGACTGTGGATTGGTGGAGTCCAAACTCTTTAGTGATGGTTTTGTAAACTTTTCTAGACTGATGAGCATCAACAACTCTTTTTCTGAGGTCCTCTGAAATCTCCTTTTTTCGTGCCAAGATACACTTCCACAAACATGTCTTGTGAAGAGCAGACTTTGATAGATCCCTGTTCTTTAAATAAAACAGGGTGCCCACTCGCACCTGATTGTCATCCTAATTTCACCTTCAGTTAACTGCTAATCCTAGAGGCTTCACATACTTTTGCCACTCACTAATATGTAATATTGGATCATTTTCCTAAATAAATAAATGACCAACTATAATATTTTGTCTCATTTGTTTAACTGGGTTCTCTTTATCTACTTTTAGGACTTGTGCGAAAATCCGATGATGTTTTAGGTCATATTTACGCAGAAACTTCCAAGCACCACGTTCTCAAAAATACATAAGTTCCCATAGTGCATAGTGTTTAGCAATAAAGTTAATAAGAATTCGGAATCACCTCTATAACACAGGGACATGGTGAACTGGAGGACATTTTGGGTCACTGTTATGATGAAAGCAACGTATATGATTTCACTGTATATAAATGAAACCTACATTCTACACTCCTCAACACTGATATTGCAACACCAAGAAGAACAGTTATGCAAATCAGGGAAGTAGCAAGTG